>CAMTDV010000021.1:16153149-16555214 GCA_947069175.1 Scalesia atractyloides | reverse complement strand
CTGCTTCCATCCACTAACTTCACTTTCAGTTTTGGATTTCTTTTTATGAACAGCTCCCCATTTCTATTTAGTTCCTCCCCCTACAAATACAATCAATTATATAGTGACATATTTGGTTTGGTTATATTAGATGTTCGGATTGTGATTAGTTTTTAGTTTATTCACATACTTGGCGATGAAAATAAGTGATACCAAAACCAGTATCAAACTCATTTACCCGCATGATGATATTTTAATATTATGTGTCTATTTTGTCGGGTATCGACTAACTATATTTAACGTATTATTTACACTTTTTTATGTTGAACTAGGTTATAACCCTGTGTATTACACGAGTTAAGTAAATAAAAAATCAAATAGTTAATAACGAAGATTTAACAATTATAAAACGATATTTTTATGACGCTTTTTAAATATCCAAACAAAATTTTGTGTCACGTATGATCAAAACTTGTGATGTTTGTAAAGTTTATAAATATATGAAAGCATTTGAACCATCGATTAGAAGACAAACTATATCATCGACTTTTTCACGAGTTTTAACAGTCATGTGAACAAAAATTTAATAACCCATGTTTTATTTAAGTAATGGTGGTCTTAATTTATTAATTCTAAAAAATGTTGAAATGTTCATATTAGGCATATAGCAATTAGCCAATTAGATAAACTTATAGCTACAAAAATCAGATTTAAATTAATTAGATAAGTATAAATTATCGGTAATTATTAAATTATATAACTTTAAAATTTAAATATACGGACGTGAGTTGCGTCTTAAAAGGATAGTTGTTTTTTGATAAATTTATTAGTATGATAAACGTAGTTATTATTCTTCTTGTATTTTAAATATATATTAAATTTAATTATTTAAATTAATCATTATCTACGATTAAGGAATTAAGATATAATTTCTAACCTAGTAATTAATATAAATAAATAATAAGATATTTTGTAGAACTTTATCCGTAATTTTATAAATGTTTGAAACATATATTAAATTTAATAATTTAAATTAAATAATTATTATCTATAATTAATGATGGTGTAGAATAATTACAAGCTTCCTTACATTGGTTTCTTTTATATAGTATAGATAGAGATATAGATTGGTGATGATAAGATTGCGCATGCTATTTATTGATAAAATTTAAGCTTTTAGCAACTTCAAATTATTGATACTTTTATTGTTATAATCATAATACTTTATATTTTAAGATTATTCGAATGTGAGTTTTTTAATGTTGAATTGGTGATGATAAGATTGCATGTGATATTTATTGATACAATTTAAGCTTTTAATAACTTCAAATTATTGAAACTTTTATATTGTTATAATCATAGTAATCATAGTGTAGAATTCAAATGTGAGAAATGTTTTTAAGAAGAATATACAAAAAATTTCAACTATTAAGAAAGGAGTAAATTGTACAAAACATCCTTTATGTTTCCTCAAACTTGCAGGTTCCATCCTTAATGTTTAAAAGTTGCTAAAAACAACCTTTAAGTTTATTTTTGTTGTGGGTTCAATCCTTTACAGCTAACCACGTTATTTTCTTCAGTTAAGTTCCCTCACATGATCAACCAAAATGACGAATATACCCTCACATGTTATGCATGTGAGGGAACTTAACTGAAGAAAATAACGTGGTTAGCTGTAAAGGATTGAACCTGCAACAAAAAAAACTTAAAGGCTGTTTTTAGCAACTTTTAAACATTAAGGCTGGAACCTGCAAGTTTGAGAAAACATAAAGGATGTTTTGTGCAATTTACTCATTAAGAAAGTTCAGAAACTTTTATAGGAAATGAAAGAAAACTATTTAACATCTTAAAATTGTATCCTTTATTTTTTTTATTCTCAATTAATTTTTCTTCTCAAATGATTATCTGCTATAATCATAATACTTCAAGTTTTTAGGTTATTCAAATATGAATAAAGATAAAGTTTTAGGTGTAACGGCAGAAAAACGTATTTATGACCATCTTTAGTCGTCATGAGATTTAGATTTGGTTGTGTGCGCCCTCTATTGTTCCCATTATATTTTAAAGCTTTCTTAATAAAGGAAAGGCGTCACATCGAACTAACTACCACCCAAACATTGTCCCGCACCCAAGTGACTAAGCGTGAGCGAAGGGTAGCGTGGTTGCCTTCATGTTCGTGAGAGAATTTGATAAAACCAAATGAATAAAGTGAGCCCATGAAAACCTTCCACCTATATCTATATATATAGGTGGAAGGGTTTCATCGGCTCACTTTATAATTTTTCTCAAATTACTTATATATAGTGAAAATGTAAAATACAATATCCCTTGACGTATATTTGTATGACATGAAATTATGCATGTTGAAAGAATGAAGTTTCCGAGTTTGTGAAAGAATGAAGATTTCGAGTTTGTGAAGTCTAAATGAAGATTCCGAGTTATGCATGTTGAAAACATAATTACACATGTAGAAAGAATTAATATTTCGAGTTTGTGAAAGAATGAAGATTCCGAGTTTGTGAAAGAATGTGATTCCGAGTTTGCGAAGTCTAAATGAAGATTCCGAGTTTATGTTTGTGTGACAGGCGTGTTTTATGTTTTTTCAACATGCGAGATTAGGGTTTTGTGTGTTTATAACGTGCGAAATTTCATCTCGTACCCAATGTACGTTAAGGAATATTTATGTTAACCGACCTTTATATACTATATATATATATATATATATATATATAATTCTTTGGTCATATTATTTAGTTTAAAACTTACTATGATTTTTCTCAAACTACTTATGTTCGTTAATATTTTAAAAAAAACAAAAACAAAATACACAATCTTGTTTCTATTTTGAACATTATGATATAAAGTTTAATAAAGATAAGATTTTTTTAAAACGTATTTTGGTTTTATAATCAATTTTGACATGTGCTTTGATCGACATTTCGGATGATAAGTGATTGTTTAAAAATAATAATTACTAATTCTTTGAAAGCCGTTAATAAATGCCTTAAAAAATTTAGAAAAGCCTTCACATTTCACCTTTCACTTTCGCTAACCATAACATATGTTAAGTGATTTATACATGATGCTTGGGAAGTGTTTTATAAATGAAAGGGTTTGTACTTTTGGCTTTGGGGTTGTACCCACTTTTGAGTATTAAACCCCACACCTCCATTCACGATGTCGATGTCGGTTTTGACAAATCATTGCCATCTTCACACCATCCACATCCAGTGTTGTTGTCAGTTTAGCGTTTTGTGCTTAATGGTGTTAAGGTGCTAGTGTCGGTGAATCACCACCATGTGTACAACGTAGACGCCGGTGCCGTTTGATATTGTGGTTTGTGCTTGATGGTGTTGAGGTGCAGATGCCGATGATGGTGTTAGTATCGATGAATATGGCAATGTTGAGTCAAGAAATTTCCTTGAACATTCATGAAAGTGGCATGGCATGGATTGTGGATGGTAGGTTTAAACTTGCAACCCCTGCAACTACCTCGTTGGACCACTCTAAGCTTATGTTTTCGTTTTGATTTTGATTTGGTTGGTTTTGGTTTTGTTTTTGCTTTTGAATTTTTGTTTGTTACTTGGTTTTGTTTTTGTTTGGTACACCCCTTGTTGGGGAAATATAGATTGCAACAGGTGATCTGAGAGGCGTGTAGTCACTTTCAGATCGAATTATTTTGGTGGTTCATCCGAAAAATTCAATCAGATACAAATCTATGTAATTTGATAGTGAATTTGTCTAAACAAGTAATGTGACCAAAAAATGATTACAAAATTAGGGATGCCAACTTTTAGTAGGTACCTCCAGGCAGGTATCATTTTGAATGCAAAATTGCCTCTAAAAAGACCTAATTTTCATCTCGAAAAATGTCCATATTTTTGAAAATTAATTTTAATAAAGCAATTTAATCAATATAAAATTTTACCATGCTAACCTAGCTGTTTGACCCGTCAGGGGCTGCTGCCCCTTGGTCCATGCTCTCAGAGGCAGTTCCCCCAGACCCTACAAGGGGGCGTTACCCCCTTGAACCTCCATTGATTAGGGGCTCCGTCCGAACAATTCAAACTATAACAACTTAAGATTAGAGGCTCTGTCCGAACACTTCAAACTTTAACAACTCAAACAAGTGTGTATTCCTTCACCGCCTAACTTGTTTAATGTCTATTACAATTCGATGTGGTCACCAAGTCAATCCCAATTACATTAAATATCTAACATCATTCACACCCAATCTCTCTCTATATATAAATATCTATATATAGAGAGATAGAGTGTAGAGGGTGTACCAATATATGTATATATAGAGAGATAGAGTGTGAGGGGTGACAAATATTAACTCCCCTTATATATAATTATCATTTTGATTATATATAAATTATTTTCTTAATATAATATATATAATCTACATTGCAGAAGATTAATTAGTTGTATTGTTCAAGTTATATAATATTTTGTCAACTTATATGACAACTAGCAGAATATATATATAGGATAGGGTTCTAGAGTGAACACTAAGTTGAAAGTAACTGTGTGAAACTAATCTGGACCATTGGATTACATCATCAAAGATTTTTAAACAATAGCAAGATTGTAATTATAATGTTATACTTCCCTTTAAAATAATTGACAAAAGGGTATTTTCGTCTTTAATAAATTGCATTTATTAAACAATATAATAAAATCCCTAAAATCTTGCTAGTTTTCCGTATATACAAGATACACAGCTGTTAGTGTATACACATGTGTACAGTCTCGCTAGTATCATTTTATACAAGATACACAACTGTTAGTGATACACATGTGTACAGTCTCGCTAGTATCATTTTATTACAAGATACACAGATGTTAGTTTTATACACATGTGTACAGTCTCGCTAACTATCAGCTTATACAAGATATACAATTGTTAGTTTATACACATGTGTACGTAATTTTATACATCTGTGTATTATATTCATAAATGGTTACACACGAGTAGATTCGTATAAGAATATGAAATTAATGAAAACGAAACAAGGAACCTAATATGCATGCACATATACGTAGACTTGATCTCTTATAATTATAATAATGGAGAAATAATTAATAATGAGAGGGAGAGAGAGAAAAAGAAATTTAGGAAATGAGAAAATTTAGGGATTTTACTTAAAAATACTTGGCTAATGTTAATCTTACCCTTTTAATCTAAAAAATGATAAGGCGCAAGATTAGTTCACGAAGTTCACTCTCAAGAAGTTGTTCACTCTTGAACCATTAATCCTATATATATATATATAAATAGTCCATTTTGTTAATTTTTATGACAACTAGCAGAAGATAAATATAACACATTCCAGAAGATATAAATTTTATGTTCGTTTCGTTACGATAACAGTACAGTAGCGACCTTGATAAAGCAACCAAAAGAGACTATCCAAATTATTTCTCTAATATATATCATCCATGAAACTTCTAAAGACTCTACCACTAATATAAACATTTCAAAATTTAAGTGAAGGAAAAAAATTAGCGCAACAAAGAACGAAAAAATTTATAAGAAAAAAACAAAACTATATAGTTAAAAGCGTATATTATTTATAATATAAGGTGTGTAATATAAACATATAAAAAAGTAAAAGTTAGCGTTCACGCAAGTTGGTAATTGTTATAAACAACCTCGCGTGCGGAATTTTGTAACAATCGGTTTGGTTCATTATGTTACGATACTCCCTATACTGACCAAAAGAAAACCTGAAAAGTAAAGTCGTGATATGTCCAAAAAGATATTGACTCTTGTTTGGCATCAGTCGAAAGTTATAATATCGCTACCTTACTTTACCAACACTTATATAGATTAAACTCGTGATATGTGGTTGCATTTAATTTTTTTCTTTGCGATATAAATTTTATTTTGAAAAAACATTGTATTCAATATAACGATAAGATGACGAACAGAGTCGGTACAGTAATATTTTCAACGGTTTTATTACACAAAAATTATATGATGTAACTCAAAAAATAAAGTCATATTTTACATCCATCGAAAATAAAAATAAAAAGGGTACCGATACCAGTTCCCCAACCTTGATACCGGTACCGATGTAGTTGTCAGTACCAACTCAGTTCTTCACCGTATCATCATATCGAATGCAACTACGTTTTAAATAAAACTTTGAATAAAACTTCGTTTAAAAAATTATATCGAAATGTAAAGAAGAAAAATTTAACACAGTCGCGTATTAGTCTTTATAAAAAAAAAAAAAGAACGAACAAAGTAACTACAGGGTTAAAAACGTATGTTATATATCATATAAGGTGTGTAATATAAACTTATAAAAAAGTCAAAGTTACTGTTCACGCAATTTGGTAACTGTTATAAACTACAAGGTTAAAATATATATTATTTATAATGCAAGGTGTATAAATGAAACTTTTTTTGAACAACAAATTTGGATCACTTGACGGATTACTAGAGTATTATCGTGCCACCAACGGAACAATCCGATCATATCAATCTCCACTAGGCAATAATGTCTGTATACCAATACAGGAGAAAACCCAATAAATAAATTTAGGAAAAACCCCGTGTAATAGTCGAACCTAAGACCTAATCGTCCCTAAACTTTATCTCATATAATACCATAGGCTAAATGAAACTAATTATTAAAAAAATAAGAAAGGTCAAAGTTAAAATTCACACAGAGTTGATAATTCTTTCCCTAAGAAAGAATAATAGAAATACCCTTGTTCAAAAAACCTCAATTTTTATAATGATTGAGATTGCATGTTACATAAAGTAACTTTTCACAGTATATGTAACAGCTTTTTGTTTTTTTCACATTTCTGTGTAACACACTACATGTAAAAGGTGGGTCTCTTACACTATTTTTTTTTCTATAAAAACATGTAATTACATGTTTTTTACATGCACTACACATTGAAAATTTGTAAATTTTAAGTTCGAAAATGTTATACTTGGTAAAACTTACAGAATTTACTGTTCAATGTGATTTTACATCTACATGAACGGCGAAAGAGGTGTAACATATCAAGTTTCTCTCTCTTGACAAATGCTATTACGTGAACGGCGAAAGAGGTATAACATAACATGTGATGTTACATGTCAGGATGCTAACAAAGGTTGTAACATGTGGCAATATAGTCTATCTATTAATTTTTTTGAAGTTTTTGAACTATAAGAGTTTACGAGTTAATTGTTAAAAATATTGATTGTGATAATTATATAAAGACACATGTACATATTGCTTATGTTACATGAAGAAATTATGTAATACGAACATTTACTCTTATCCATAACCATTACATTGATGGTATTTGAAACAATACTTTTCTTATGGTTCGGTATATCTTTTATGGATAAACAACACAATGATGTAAGATGTATATAGGGTGTCACTAATGTGATCACAGCGATGTGCAATGGTGATCTTGGATAAAAGGAAGAAAACTTGAAGAAGTAACTAACTGATATTATTTTATATTTCATTTTTAATATAAGACGAATGATATATTCTTTTCTGATAATTAATGTTATCATAAGTCATTAATGTTGGATAAAAGGAGGAAAACTTGGAAAAGTTTAGTCAAGTGTCGGTATTAAGTGATTTCTTATCATTTAATTTAGTGGAAATTGTTGCCTACCATGCATATATTTGATTGCATTTCAACCAAGTAAATGTCGACTTTTTTTTTTCTTCCCAAATAGATTTTTCTTTATCAATAAATTTGATCACTAAGGGACAACTAAAGTCTAGTGTCATTTAGGGGCGGACCTATCTTATGATAAAGGTTAGCCTGCGCTATCTTTTGGCGCTCCGGCGGTAGTGTAGATTTTGGAAAAAAATTTGATATTTTATGACGTTTTTTTCGATTTCGTTACATTTTTTTCTAAAAAGTTACCCCTATAAAGATTTTCTAGATCCGTCATTATCAATGGAATTACTCGATCATATCCATATCCACTAGGCTATAATGACTACACACCAATTCAAAAGGAAACTCAATAAATCTTAGAAAATCCTCTTGTAGAATTAAACCTAGGACCTAATGGTCCATAAGTCTTATCTCACCTCTACGATAACCGTAGGCTATAATGTTATTGGCTTTCCCAAAAGTTTTGGTTGAAAACTTATTTATTATAATAGGTAATTTAAAAAATATTTAAGTTATAAGAATATTATATATAATTATTTGTTGGTTAAAATATCAGAAAATTAGATAAAATAATAACAAATACTTATAATATTAGAAAATTAGATAACATAAAATCTTAGAAAATTAGATAACATAATAATAAATAATTAAATATGTTTGTATCTTAAAACACAGGTAGCACCAGGCTTTTGAACATCTTAATTGAGTGAATTAATATTCATAATTGCGTTACAAATTATTTTTCTTCAAATATCACTCATTTCATTAAACAGACGTTTTTTTAATTTCTTTTATAAGATTTTCTGGTGTTTGTGATCATTAGGGGTGGTGCTAACATTCCTGCTACTTGATACGGTTTTGTACTTTCACCACAACACGAGGGGCTTAATATCAGTTTAATTATTGAAATGTATACTATTACATGTAGTGTTAACAAAATTTATTATTATTATTATTATTATTATATTATTATTATTATAACAATAATATTAATATTTTAATATTTGAAAAAAAGTGTATATTTTAAAAGACTACAAGAATTGTTTAAATTATACTTAAATCATGTGAATAACTCAATAAACACCATTTGAAATACGGGGAAAAGATCTCTTAAATTATCTCCAAATTAAATTCTAATCGTCCTTTTTTTATCGGCATTAAACGAATCCTAAATAAAAGTTTGATTTTAGTAGAACCGAACCTGATTAAGTAGACCCAGAGTCAAAACCTTAGCCCCTTTTCCCTCAGCTTTGAGTATTGCCCCCATAATCAAGTCATTGATGGCCTCTCTTTGCCATCCCATGAAATACTTCCAAAACAAATACAACAAACATAAATATCTAACATAAAATGTTTTTCTTCTAAATGAACATAATACAAATTAAATAAAAAGCATTAATTATTTGTCTACATACCTGTATCTTGTATTTTGGTACCACCCATGTTTGTACTTTGAGTTTCTTAAAAATGTTTCTTTCGGCCACAAAGTTTTGGCCATAAATCCAAGTAATTATCATGGACCACATAGTTAGGGGCCACAACATTCGCAAGTACCATTTGGGAGACGTGTAAGGTTTCGAAGCCAAAGAGGCAAACCCGAGCCTCATGTGGTAGATTGATTCTGGTGTCGTTAGATGTGTTAAATATACCATGTCTGGTGATTCATCTGTTCGCTCAAGTGAGTTCTCGTACAATGTGTCTGAAGATTGGTCGAGTGTTCCATAAACATAGTCATAGAATGGCATAAATAGCGAGTAATTGGTTCTGAATTGAGTATGGTGCAAAGAATGATACCTTAAAGGAGACAAAATTAATTAAACTTAATAAAATTATATATGAATGACAAGAACATCAAATATTAATAGCAATCGTTAAGTATGAAACAAGTGTCTTATAAAATAAATATACTTACGAAGGAGTGTAGATAAGGTACTTAAGGGGAGGGAAGATTGAGAAGGCTATTTTGGGGATTAGCTCGAAATTGCAATGGCCCATGTTGTTCATCACATCAACGTAGCTCACATAGCCAAAAAATGCAATAATGGACCCAGTGTTGGTTAGGGTGATAGTCAACAGTGGTATGGCGAAGAGTGTGTAGTAGGCTATGTGCTCACCAAATGGATGAGTCACAGCTGCACCATCAACCCAATTTACATAAGCAACTAATTTTATTTTGGATTAAATCTATAAGTATACTCAATGTTTTCATAACAGGACCATTAAACGAACCGGTTGTCTTAGCCTCTTAGTGGTCTACTAGTTCGATCAGTTTTGAAAACCGAATAACGTCATCAATAATCTAAAAGACATATATCACTATTTTAAAACAAAATATAAAACTACTTTATCTTTGGCCCATGTCAACCAAATATGAAGTCTAAAAAAACAAATATAGACGCTAAATTGGTAATTGGTTCATATATTGAAGTTAAAAATATCATACTTAAACGCCGCTTTAAAAACTTTGGTCTGGTAGCGAAAACCGTCTATATGCCTCTAGAAGTTAAAAATTGGATATCCATATTCTTTTATGATAATAGCATATTTTACTGTTTTTGATATTACTGTTCTCAGTTATTTTGTTGAGTTAAATAACTTTAACCAACCATATGTTTATATATATATATATATATATATATATGTATGTATAGGGGTTGGTTAACGTATAATGGGCTTAACGTACATGGGTACGCTGAGTTTTTTTGCACGTGCGAATTTGTTTACATCCATGCAATTTCATCAAGTTCACATCATTCCATGCGAAAATGAAGCACTCCATGCGATTTCATATACTTTTACAGCATGCGATTTGTACACTTCCGCACACGAGCTTTTTTATAATATGCGAAATCACCCAGTGTACCAATGTACGTTAAGTCCAATTGTACAATATACTTTTTCTATATATATATATATATAGTGAGAGTATATTGTATAATTAGACTAAGCGTACGCTGATGAAATTATAACATGCGTGATTATTTTTATAATATGCGTGACTAGGTTTTTTACCCCATGCATGATTTCTGATTTTGTACATGCATGATTATGTTCATGCGTGATTACGGTTTTTAACATGCGTGATTATGGTTTTTGGGTTTTATAACGTGCGTGATTTCCTAGCGTACACATCATACGTTAAGAAACATTATACGTTAACCAACCTCTATATTATATATATATATATATTGAAATGTATCGTACAGTTTTTCTTAACGTATGCTAATGAAATCGTAACCAACCCGGGTTTTTAAGTCTTATAACGTGCGTAATTTATCTCGTATACATCATATGTTAAAGAATAATGTACGTTAACCAACCCATATATATATATATTATGTATATATATATGTATGTATATATATGTATGTATATATAGATGTATATATATATATGTATATAATATATAGATGTATATATATATGTATATGATGTATATATATATATATATATGTATACATATATATATTTACATCTATATATTATATACATCTATATATACATCATATACATTATATATACATTATATACATCTATATATATACATATATATATACATATATATATAATACATATATAACATACATATATATATATATATATACCAAGATCAAGGGAAAACCCCTTCGATTTGTAAGAAATTAGAGAACTCGACTTCCTGTGCGAGTTTTCCCCATTATTTTCACATCCACAGATTAAAATGTTAGAAAAGACAGCGTAAAATAAAACTAAAAGACAGCGTAAAATAAAACTAAAAAAAATTCGAAGTGGTGTTTTTCGACCCTTACAGTAGCTGTAAAAAGGTGATGACATAAGCATGACATCACTTTTTACAGAATTTATGGCAGTCGTAAATGAAAATAAATTGGAAAAGTTATGTTTTTTAGGATTTTTGGTAAAAAAATTTTTTGAAAAAACATTCGTAAGGCTGATTTCTCTAGGTTCTCACAACTTGTATTGGTTTTTATTTTACCCTAACCCTATATATATGTGTGTATGTGTTGCAGATATTCAGGTATTTATTCTAGAAATTTAAGAATTGTTGCTTAAAACAATATATGTTATTCATTATAAAATGATATGTGCTAATTTAAATACAAGTTTAAATTTTTTTTGAGTGGCATATTTTTTTTTTCTGTCGTCTGTAGGACTTGTATCTAAGAACTCTAATCTTCCAAGGTGTTTAAATGCTTTGTTTTTGCCAATGGACCACCATCTCATTGATTAAATATATTTTTACATCACAATAGTGTTTGGATTAAATTATAAGAGTAAATTACAAGTTTTGTACTTTATATTTACACCAAATTGCAGGTGTTGTCCTTTAGCGTAAAAGTTGAAAAGTTATGTCTTATGTTTCAAAATTCTACAAGTTATGTCCTCTAGCCCAAACTACTTAGATTTTTCTGTTAATTTAGATTACACAAGGGTAATTTAGCCTTTTTACCCATTTATGTAATATATTTCAATTCAATAAATAAAACAAAACCAAATTAAACAAAATAATATATTATGATTATATATATAGTAAAAACCCATTTTTATATATATATATAATATCTACGTATAGGTTACAGACTATATGCCATTGATACATACTCTGCAAGTTCACATTCCTTTTTAACACTCTCGAACAATTTTCTTTCCTCCATTACACCAATGAACACAACATCTTCAACAACCCTACCACCGTCGCCGCCTCTTCCGGCCATCAACCCCACGCTCCGCCCTCTCCGTCGGAGATCTCCACCTTCACACCACAGCCAACGATCTCCATCAGATTTTCTCCATGATCGGATCAGTGAGTTCATTTCGTGTTTACAGAGACCGACCCTCGCACAAATCCCCAGGCTACGGTTATTCGTTGCTTTCAGTTTATTGATTAGGTTTTGTTTGTTAAATTGTGATTTGATTGAATTTGAACTCTGAATTTGACGTTGTTGAGGTTAAATAATACTGAATTGATTAGGGCTTTTTTGTGGAATATGAACAGTGAGTGGTGGGGTTTTTAGTGAAGAAGAACTGGAATTGCAAAGGGTTTTTTGTTTTGATCGTTTGTGGGGTGTTGACAGAAGGGAGGGTGAATTGGGTGATGATGGTGGTTCTGATGTGTGGGAGTGGTACGCTGGTGGTGCGACTAGGGTTTTTAGTTGCAAAGGTACAGTGGTGATTGTGGTTAACGGGAATGGTGGTGATGGGTGGTTGCAGTAGCAGGTGGTGTGGGGTGGTGGTGGCGTGGGGTGGGTTATGGCGGTGGCAGATGGTGCGGGTGGCGTGAGTGGGTGGTGGTGGTGGTGGTGGTATGTGGGAGACAGTGTTCGTTCTCTAAATTCTGGTTGTGTCCGATGGTGGTGGCAATGGTTTGAAGGTGGCGGTAGGTTTCCGATAGTGGGTAGCAGATGGTGGCGGTGGGTTATGGTGAGTGGTGGTGGCAAGTGGTAGAGAGAGATATGCGTGCAGAGGTTTATATATATATATATATATATGTATATATATATTACAGAAATAGTCTCTTAATACAAGTTATTTAGGTAATGGTCCTTGGGAGCTGAAATGACGAAAATACGCTTTCAACTTTTGCGCTAAAGAACAGCGTCCGCAATTTTTTGTAAACATAAAGAAAAGTTTGTAATTTACTTAAATTTTTAATTGCATTAAAAGACTGAATTTTGAGGACCACTCTCAAGATGACGTGCTTTCAAACACACGTTGTCCCCGATCTATGTGGGTTGTCTCTAGTCTAAAGTGTGTGGCCATGTTGAGTTGCATTAATTAATAGGTACCACTTACGTATGTATAGTTCTAAAACATTTATAACTTTTGTGCCATTAACGGTAAAATAACAAAATACCCAAACACCGGAGAGATAGGTTGAGAGATTTACATGTGATGGGCTCGGTGACAATTGAAGAATGATGATGAGAATGATAGCGATTGTAGAGGAAATGGTGGTGGAGGGCTCTATGAAGCCAATAATACAGAAATTCTACCACTCCCACATGTAGCAAAATTACAATGATCACTCCATCTAATCTCCACCAAGGCAAATGTTTACCTCCATCTATTGTATAATATCCCACATAATATAATATCCCACTGAATATTACTTGATCATCCCTGAAAAATATATAAAAACAAATTAAATCTTAATTAATTTAGGTTTCCATAACGTCAAACCTTTTGTAACAAGGATGAAAGACGATTGAAAGGGTGACTTGATAAGATAGAACCGACCAGTCTCTTTCACGATCAACTTGTTCGAACTCGATAGGTTTGTCAACAATCCTCCTTTTTCCTTTGGCCGTCATATAGCGAGAGAATGAAATCCAAAACAGATTGTTGAGCGGTCGAGTCAGGAGCAAAGGAAAAAATAACACTAGAAACAAATCTCGGTCGTTTGCATTTGAAGTCAAGTAGTCATAGGTAGCCTTCACAACCCATGGTGCCAATGCCAAGTACTATATCATATCCAAATAAAATATTAAACTTAGTCCAAAAACATTATATATTTGATAAATATATGATATATACAAATTAATATTGCAAAGAGAAAAACTAAATTGCATCTATATTAAATATCTATCAAGCAAAAAGGTGAGACATCTTGATCCAACTTTGTTTTGTTCATAAATGCAACCTATATTAGCTTGCTGTTTCTAAGAAGTGGTTATGACTCCATTTGTCTAATAAACTCACCCATATACAGTGTGCATCCATAAACATGTGGTCTTAATCAGCAAGTACATTAATCGAGTTGTTGCCAAACAACTTAATTGCTATTGCCCACCACTACAAACGTTAACTTAAAAGGTCGCAAGATCTAACCACCTCTTACTTTTTGATATAATTAGAAATAACTTAGCTTTAAGAAAAAAAAGGTATAGATCAACTGAAATGTCATGTTTTTGGTAGTTATCTAATTAAGCAATAACTTTTCCGAAATGCTAAAAAATCATAATACAATTTTGATATTAAATGAATAAATCAGTTACTTATAACAATTTAAATAGATACATATTCGATCGTCCGTCATTTATTTTATTTAATGAGAAAAAAACACTCTTTCTATTAGTTATATTATTTTATTATTATAATATAAAATATGATGAGTAATATGATATTTTTAATCTGGAGTTTAAAAGTATAGGTGGATTTTTACTAAATTAAAATATAGTTCCATAAATGTGTTCAAACATCAAAACTTCCATGTTTTTACTGTATTAAGTTAATTTCAGAAATTTTTTAGAATCTTAGAATTTTAGAGTTTTAGAGTTTTATGCCTTTTATTAACTTAATTCTAATGATCGTTCTAAAATAACAACAATTTTTTTTCCACAAAAGTTGGTAATTACCAAACACACTATTTCTTGTACAGATATTTAAGAAGGTTATGTTTTTTCTAATAAATTTTAGCCATCAAACCATCTATTGTTCATGACAAGTCATCATGATCATTCTCAGTAAATATTTTTTCTAATAAATTTTAGCCATCAAACGATCTATTGTTCATGACAAGTCATCATGATCATTCTCAGTAAATCTTAATATATATATATATATATATATATGATTGAACTTAAAGAACTCGGCCTTACCGTGCGAGCTTCGACCTTATTTTTTCACACCCCTAAATTAAAATGTTAGAAAATATAGTCGTAAAAAATATATAAAAATATTGAATTGGTGGTTTTCGGCCCCTTACAGCAGCTGTAAAACGGTGATGACATAAGATGACAACACTTTTTACAGCATTTACGGTTGCCGTAAATGAAAAGAAAAAACAAGTTTTTTTTTTGAAGAGTTGAATTTTTTTTAAAGATTTTTTGTAAAAAAAAAAATCTTTCGCAAGATCGAGTTCCCTAAGTTTTCACAAATCGTATGAGTTTTTGATTTTACCCTAATATATATAGGGCTCAGTTCAAATGAGAACCATCACGAGTTACGAGAACCGTGAGAACTTTTTGATCCGGTGCGAGTTGGGCCAAAATTTTTTTTGCATAAACGTAGATGAAAACATTATAAACACAATTGTAAAAAAAAGTAAAAAAAAATGTCGAGCGTGGTAGTTTTGACTTATGCAAGTTTTATTTACGCATTTGCCTAAATTTTGCACGAAATAAACAATTCTTTTTACGCCTCATGAAAAATGTGGGTATGCGACATTTTTTTTATTTTTCTTTTTTTGTTGAAACAAGTGATTTTTTATGACTTTTGAGAAAAAAAATATTCGGAAAAACCTTTTGGATGGCCTAGTTCTCAAGGTTTTCACAAATCGGGTGGTTCTCATTTTAACCAATCTCTCTCTTTCTCTCTGTGTATATATATATATATATATTATATATATATACACATGACAAGCCTACTAAATGAAAGCTTAGAGTATACTGATTGAGCAAGAAACAGAGAAGAAGGTGTAGTTTGAAGGGTTGTACCTTGAAGCTTCCAAGTGGTTTCCATGGCCAGTCTGTGAGAAATCCAGGAGTGGTAGCCATTGATTAAGATATGAAAGAAGAAGAAAAAGATGATGGAGCTCTGAGATGCCTACTTTCTTACCTGTTTTGGGATTGTATTTATAGAGAAAAATCATTTCTCAAATTACCATCAAGCATTAACTCCACTAGTTAATTGTTTAACCTTTATTTCGGCTGGTATGCTTGGTTGGTTGGGTAGTTGTGGTTCTATAAATTACCCTGCTATTTTATGTGTACGTAGTGTTAACAACCAATACACATTAATGCAATTAGATAAAAAAAATATACATCCTTTATGACAATTATGATGACTCTAGTTATGGTTTGCTCATAATAGGGGGTCTCAAAACCGAGCCCACTGAAGAGTGCCCCTCTCACAACCCCAAAACCATCCTAATCCTTGTTTGTTGGTTCTATGCCTTTGAAAGAACACACGACTTAGACCCTTGAATTTTATCGACTTCATGAAAAATTAGGATTGATGTTGGTTTTGCTAATCTCTTCTATAACATTGTGTTTGTTACCATTAGTTTCTTAAGTAAGCGTAATTAACCATTTGACAACTTAAGTTGGCTTTCTGAAGTCAGTTTAAGAATGGATTATGAGTCATGGGCATCCAGACTGATGCGAGCGTTGGGTATATTTTAGATATATTTAAAGTATTTCTCACTAGTTATTCAAGTTTAAATTTATAAAAATACGATATAACACTATCACTCTATACAACACGCTAGGGCAAGTGCACCCATCGTTGGCGTAGCATAGTGATGGTAAGATACCTATGTCGTCCAAAGACACAAGAGCTTTTAATACCGGAATATCGTCGACGTCTAATCTAATCAATTTTTGAGAAAAGATTTTTAATAAACTAAATAAATAAAGAAAGTAAAGTAGTAAAACAAACAAATAGACAAGATAGACTCACTTGGTTCCGACTCGTTATTTATGTATCCTTTGATGATTTCTGCGCTTCGGTTTTTTAAAAGATTATATTAGTTAAAGTGGCTTTCCCTCTTTTGGAGGCAACGCTACCCTCAGTCATATTAGTTTGAGTCCCTATACAGTGCCGCAAGGCTGGAATATTGAAAGATAATTAAATAAGTTATTAATGCAAAATGTGGCATGTCCTCGGCCATATTGGTCTAAGTCATCAGGGATACAGTCCTGCAAGGCCAGTTTAAAGTTTTAATAGTAGTTTATTCATAAGGGATTCAAGTCGTTCTTACTTCACCCCGATTTGATGTTATCTGCCACAAAGGAAGTCCTAATAAGCTTGAATCAAGTCCTCACAGGATCTATACACTGAACGAGGCAAGAACTTTACCTAAACCATCCTTCTAACCCCCTTCCAGGCTGTTAACGCGCTTTATATAGACCTTAAAGACACGGATGAGTGAATCAACAAAACATGAAGGATGATAGAATAAAATCCACTTTCAATAAAAAAAATTAGCTATTAAAGTCATTAATACATACCTAATTAAAAAGTCTACCGAAGCTTGGAAATCAAAAGTAATACATAAATAACTTGTCTTCACCAAATGATATAAGAGATTAGCCAAGCATGGCCTTTGTTTGACAAAAACTATTATGATCAATCTTGGATCTCGAGACTACTACACACAATCTAAAGATGGATGATGGATGAATGTGGTGGATGATGGTGGTGGAGTGGTGGTAGGTGTGAGAGAAGTGGTTTACCAAGGGATGGATTGAAATGAAGCCAAGCACCCCCTTTTATAGCTCGAAACAGACTGTTCACATGACCTCGTGCCTTCCTTTTTCTCTGTCTTCATTTAAGGATTTTTTCATAGCAGATGACCACACGACCCCGTGGCCATTGTACTTGCTGTACTATCCAAGATTTTGCGTATATGAGTTGACCACGGCCCGTGCTTCATGAGACACGACCCTGTGTCTTTTTTTTTTTGCTTCTTTTTGTTTTCTTCTTCATGGAATCTTAAATGGGGCCGACCTCGTGCTTGACTTCTGATTCGTTGTTTTTAGTCTTGGGCTAAAGCTCGGAGGATTGACATAGTGTATCAACTTCCCTTCCTTCGTATTCATGCTGGTTTTTGTCGTTAATTTGCCCCATTTGTACATTTAAGCTCTTTTAATTCTGAAAATCAAAAGTATACAAATAAATGCACTTTTTCCAACAATAGTACTTACAAAGGGTTGTTTTTATTCCTTATTTGATCTAATTTATATGTTGCATTTGGCGCATATCAAATACGCCCATACTTAAATCTTTGTTTGTTCTCAAGCAAAACTCTTTAATATTGCTTACGCACACAAATGGAATTAGTAGAGAAGAAGTTTCCGGGTCTTGTTTGTAGAGTGTCGGGAATCCAAGTTCTTTTTATTCTTGTTTTTATTTTATTTACAATCCTATTTGACATGATTTACTTAGAACGCTTTTTAGGAAAAATAAACATTTTGGGCATAACATGCCTTTATAAAGTTTCATTAAGCTATATATAAATTCACACACCTCACAATGGATCACTCAACACTCGTCCGAAGATGTATAAGTGAAACGCTCGAACCCGGTATGGAACATAATCCTACCTTATGCTTGACAAGTAATCAAACTTCTCCTTTTTAACAGAATCCTTGTAAATATCAAGAGGACTGGTAGGGTAGTTTTATGTGAAAGGTGGTTAAAAGCGTAAAATATCGGGGGGTTTTTTAAATAGTTTTACTTGTGACTTAGACATAAATTAGAGGTTTATAAGCAACAAATCTGCTTATCTTATTCCAAGAAACAAGAGATTTCTCTCTTTTTTTTTATACGATAAATATTCACAAGGTAATAAGTCACTTTTTTATGTATTTCAAAAGAACTGAGTTTTACTAAAATAAAAGGGCGTAGAAATAAAAATGGTTTTGGGTGATGGGTGATTTGTGCAAAATGGTATTTTACAGGTTTTGAAATGAAAAGGTTTAGGCTCAAAGGGGTAAACTAGGGGAAAATTTGATTTTTGGTGGGGAGATAACTAGAAAATAAGGTTGAAAATGAAAAATCCTAATGCCTCAATCATATACTTACTTGGATCAGTTGGTAAGGACCGAGAATGTATAGTCTTGTCAAGTTCTAAATTCGTAAGAACCATACGGGCTATTCACACAAGAAATGAAAAGTGAGCATTTGTAAAGATATGATATTGAATGCTCGGTAATGGCTCAAAACTCACATTTTGTGGGAAAAAGATAAGAGTGTGATATTATATATACTATCAAATTTTAAAAAGAATTATCATGTCTTTTTATGGATTTTTCTTATATGGTTTTTTATCATGGTGCTATCGGTTGTAAATTTGTAAATACTTGAACTTTTTAGAACTTGGTTTATAACTTAAACTAAATACAAAGACAAACCAAACTTAAAAAATTATTTTTAAAAAGGATTCAGGGTGTTTTGGCGGTTCTAAGTAGAGTTTTGTGTAACGCTTAATTTATGACAAACAAATTCAAGCCCCCCCCCCCCCCACACACACACACTTAAATTACACATTGCCCTAAATGTTTCCAAAATTGGTTAGATTTGATTAGATGTGGGTTAAAAACAACAAATTTTTCAAAAATCAGACACTGGATACGGGGGCGTGCTTGGGGACACGACCCCGTGTAAAAAGTACTAGTATCATGGTTTCTGTGAAAATTTTCAAGAGGCAGACACGGGGGCGTGCTTGGGGACACGACCCCGTGTAAAAAGTACTAGTATCATGGTTTCTGTGAAAATTTTCAAGAGGCAGACACGGGGGCGTGTTTAGGAGACGCGACCCCGTGTCAAAAGTGCCAGTAACAAAAATTTTCCAGAAGCCAGGCACGGGGCGTGTCTATGGGACACGACCCCGTGTAACAGTTCCAGAAATAGAAAATTTTTCAGCAGACTAGAGGCACATGGCCGTGCTTATCAGGCACGACCGATCCTACACTCAATATTTTGAAGATTTTTGCTTCGGAAAGCATCTGTTTACGTGCATGGGGTGTTGTTTCAACGTTCCCTTGGCCATTTTCATTCCATTTATCCATCATTACAACTAGAAAATAAAGATAAAAATACAAGAAAGATTTTAAGTCCTAAGATAGATAGTCGATGGATACCTTACGAGATTATTTATCCCAAATAGCCCTCCCTAGTTAAATCAATGAAAGATTAACAAAAACCAAAACTAGTTTTTAGAAAATATGGCCTTAAGCTATTTCCGGGAATGCTCCTTCAAAGGTCGTTGAGCATCTCCTCAATCTCTCTTGGTGGGAAGATGTAGGGATCTTCATCGACCTCCTCTAGTGGTAGTGGAGCGAAGTTCACCGGAACCCCAAAGCAGGCGTTAATGGGAGGTTCCGGGGGTATTTCGTCCCACTCGGTGGGATAAATCAGCCCGTGAGCGATGTTCCAATCATCTTGTGGTAAGATTGGTTCCATCAGGGGCATCACCAAGATGTTCAACCTTTGATGAAGAAGGTTGATCTCCCTAAAGTTATCCTCCAGGGCAAGAGTGAGGTAGTTAACTCGATCTATGAGGACCTCCTCTACAGTTGTCATTTATTCAATGGACTCTCGCAAGGCGCAGATATAGCAGACTATAGTGGCTTTAAGTGAGAGCCTTCTCTCGCTTAGGTTGTTTCGTGAGCTTGTTGAAGACGTACCACTCTGCTGACTCGACATTCTAGTTAAACATGTCAAACTATTAAAGTTTGGAGTTACAAACGAATCACACGGCCCCGTTTTGCTTCAACACTTCTGATATTTTAGCCCCAGAACTTTTATTTTAAGTTAAAACGGTTTGTTCTTTTATATTTTTGAACGTAAATAACTTAAAACATTGTTGTATAATAGTGGTTTTGTAAAAATTTGGGCTAAAAATCATGCTCTTGACCTAGCAATTGAAGCTTTTGAAGCTACAAGCTTGAATGGAGGTTGTTGAAGGTTGAAGAATTAGAAATGACTAAAAGTGGTAAAGACAAGAAAGTTTAAGGAAACCTTTTTAAGAACCTATCTTTTTAGGTATGTGTGAGAGATCAGGAAGTATCTTGGTCTTTTAGGAATGGGTCCAAACATTCTCGTCATGGCTGACTTTATAGAAAGTGACAACACGTCGACACGGCCCCATGTCTGGGAGGCACGGCCACGTGTCGCCTGCACGAGTCAGAAAATGTTGTCTGTTAGTGAAACACGGGCCATGTTAAAGAAGACACGACCCCATGCTAAAAAGTACGGGAGGCACGACACCGTGTCTTTCTAACACACCCTCATGTCTTGAGATAGATAGGGCACGTGTCACACCCCAACCGATGGCGGAAACATCGGGATGAGACGAACAAATAGTTCAAAAGCATCATAACACTAAAAGTGACAATGTAATTAAATCCAATTTCATAAATACTAAAGATTCAAGTACAAAGTTTGGAATAAAGGAACAAGCATAACAAATATTTAAAGTGTGTTTCTAGAGCTTTTCCTAGCTTGATTTCTTCACATCATCTTGCCTAACAACCTGCAACATGCATTAAAATAAAATCAACAAAAAATGTTGAGCGAGTATACAAGTTTGATACATAGCATAGTAGGATAAAAAGACTCATATCCAACACGAAAACATATAACAAGTTTCACCATGCTAGCTAACGCAGTCCAAGTCCAATGCATTAAGTGCCTTTCCCAAAGTTTAACGGGAGGTATACATGTCTCATCCTAACAATACCCCAAAGACTAACGGGGAGGTGCATTACCCCTATAGCATATGCATAGTACTACCATTGTTAAGGCGGAACTACACACAAGGATTACACGTTCAGATAGCATCAAGGTCTCAAGTATCACAAGTTTCATGTTTCATGTTTAAATGGATAGAGTAAGTTTCAAATAAGTTTCAAGTGTCAAGTGTCTTAATATAGAATACATGTTGCACCCTAAAAGTGATAAAACAAAAAGGGGATCGAGTATACTCACCTTAGTTTGCATCTTTGATTGGAAGTCACACGAATAAAGATGAAAGATCAAACGAGTATGATTAACCTAGAATATAATAAGAGAGTCCATTATAATTTATGGATTTGGATCACGTTAATTTGTTATGTAATGGTTTATAAAGGTTAATAAAGATATTAAAAATACTAGTAATAATAATAATAATAATAATTGTAATAAATAGAATGATATAAATAAGTATATTGTTTACATTAATTATGTTTTAAAAATAATAATTCTAATCAGTAAGTATTACCATTACCAATAATGTTAGTAAATAATTTTGGTAACACAATAATCATAATAATCTGTTTCAAAGATAGCCCAGCCCAAAGTGTTCTGGCCTAAATCGATTAACAAAAGTTTTTAAAAAACTTTGCCCAAAGGGCCGGTCCAACATTCCATTGGTCATCAACACAGGAAGAGAAATCAGCGAACCGGCTACAAACAGAAGCTCCAACTCGGGACCTCCACGTTTTTCGAGTGCGACAAACAACACTAGGCTACGTAGAGATGGGCATAAAAACCGGTTCCGAACCCGAACCGGTGGAACCGAACTGGAATCGGTTCCAGTTCCTACCCGACAGTAAGTAGAACCGGTTCCAGGTTCAAAATACCCGTTGGTTCCAACCCGGTTCCACAATTTTACCATTTGAATCGGGTAGGAACCGGTTCCTAACCGTACCCGGTTCCTACGTGGAACCGGTTCCTACGTGGAACCGGTTCCTGACCGTTATAATATTACCGTTGGAACCGGTTATAGCCGTTAAAAATGTTACCGTTGGAACCGGTTATAGCCGTTAAAAAAGTTACCGTAGGAACCGACTTTTACTGTTTAGAACCGGTTCCTGACAGTAAAAGCTGACTTTTACTGTTCAGAACCGGTTTAGTCTAGAGAACTTCTGACATATCAGGAACCGGTTCCGCACCATACCCGGTTCCACACCATACCCGGTTCCATAATACCCGTACCCGGTTCTACACGGTTCCATATTCTTGGCTGTGAACCCGGGTAGGAACCGGACCCGGTTCCACACCATACCCGGTTCCAATGACATCCAAGCAGAACCGGTTCCGGGTTGGAACCGGTTCCGGGTAATAATAATACCCGATTTTGCCCATCTCTAAGGCTACGGCCCAGTTGATGTGAGATCTTAGTTGATATAAATTTTATAACGTTCTAGAGTTTCATCTTCTTCATTAACAAACTAACAGTTATGATTTCTTCATTAACAATACAAACTGAATTACTGATGTGTACATATATATACAGTATTATTCAGATTAACCGAGAAATAACGAATAGGAAATGAGGGTACCGAAAGTTATACCGACAGGGGAAAACGGAGCGGTTTGTCCGGCGAGTTCTCGTTCTCCGGCACTGTATGGATTTTCCGACGAGGTCCTGTGTATTCCGGTGGTGTATGGATTTTCCGGCGAGGTCCTGTTTATTCCGGTGGTTACTATGGCGTGTGCAACAGAGAGAGAGACTGCGTGTGATCGAGGCGAGTGAGGGTTCAGGTTTTCGGGTGAGATAGATGTGGTTCGAGGGTGGAGGAGTTGAGGTCAAAAATGGAGGTTGGGTTGGGTATTTATAAGCTAAAGGGAATCCGACGGATTACGATCGGTCCCGAGAATCAATTCACCCGAAGCTCAAAAGTTGCCTTCGACAATTTTTCCTGCAACCGTGTTTTGGCGGCAAGAGTTTAAACAGTTAACTCAGATATATCTTGTATGAGTTCTAATTATAAACGAATGAGGCTTTAGGCTGACCGGTTAGTAAGTGTGTTTGTTAGACGGGTGGCGCGGGTTCCAGACCCAGCCACACCCTTTTTGTTTTGCTTTTGATTTATTTAAGTTTCAAAAGTTACAAAACAGTCCCTGAAGTTAAGTTTAACAAAATGCCCAATCAGCCCCTGTACTAATATTTTAGTTTAATCAACTTTAGTCCCTTAACCTGCTAACTAGGTTAGTTGATAAAATAAATTAATTTATAAGAAATAAACGCGAAAATACGGAGCGTTACAGCACGACCCCGTGTTTTAGGGATTTTATGAAGTTTTGTTAGAATTTTTAATGAACCGTGCGTTATCGGGTAGTTCCTTACAGGTTGGAACAACACCAAAGTGCCTGATGTACCTTAGGTTCTGGCAAAACGCAAGAGGTTTTCAGAAAGACAGAAATCTAAGCTAAAAGTAGATGGGCGAAACCATCCTTTATTTACCTTTTCCGGGATCTTGTTAAAGAAGGTATGAGTTGACTCGCCTGGTCTAAACCGTTGGTTTGAAATTCACAAGCCGTTAAGGAGTCCTTCATTGGGAGGTCGATACAAGGACGACTATCGCTTTTGTTTTCGCGCGGGGCTATGGTAGATTTCTTGGTCTCACTATCGTTTTTTTCCTGGATTGGCCCCATCGAATCTCCTTTGTATTTGTTGCTTGATGATGGATTCTATTTCTTTGAGTTTTCGAAGAATCCTCTTTTTTTCTATTTGACAAAATTCTTCCGAGCTTATGTCTTTTATGGAAGAGGTTTGATGGAATTCAGGAGGATGGTCGTCACACCCCTAATTTCCACGTATAACCCGGTGGGCTCGGTTGGGGAATATCGTGACGTAAGTTGATATCATCATTACCAAACAATACAATATAACACAACGGAAGTCTGGATAATTACTATTACAAACGTATGAATGTTCAAAGTTCAACAATAAATACAACGCTTGTAATTAGATCCACAGGCGGATCGAAATGTGATTACAAAAGGAAATTTAACAGACTAAGGCCTTCTAAGCAAAGGGTTGCAATTCCTCTTAAGCTTCACCGAGCACTTCCAGCCTAATTACATATACTTGTCACCTGCGCTTAGTCTTTTGAAAATACGTTAGTTTTCACTGGTAAATACATTTAACCGACTCATTTTGAAAATATTTCGAAAACATTTAGTGTAGCAATGGTACTTAGTTTTATAAATAACTTGGGATAAATTATTTTCATGTTATCAGTTTTACATGCTAATAATACATTTAGAGCCCGAAAACTATGACGATCATGATTAATCGACACGCCACTCTAACACCTTTAATAGGTGCACCCCTAATAGGTTATACTTTAATTTAGCATCTGACGGGTGTATGCCTACACCCCGTGCTTAGGTCGTGGCCATTCACAATTAAATGAGCCGTGGATATCCAGGACACTGTCGTTTTAACCCTCAAATGTTTAATATTAAGCAATACGAATTTAAAATGGATTATTTGAATTCCCGACTCATTGGTCTTTGATCCCATATCCAACCATGCAGTATTAGTATACCGTATCCCAAGCCCGTATAAGGGAAAATAAGTTAAAGTATTTATCAGGCTTGCAAAATCTTTAAATAATAATAAAATAAGCAAAGCACAGCCGTAATCAATTAAACTAGCTTGGTGACAATCTACCGGAAGTCTCTAGTCCGGAACGGATGGTATTATTAACCGATTAGTTAGCTAGCGGGTCTTTATTTAGTCATTGACTTAGACCGGCTAACTTAAAATAAAGAATACGGTACAAAAACGCTAGACTAAGCGATGATCGGAAAAGAATGTATTTTGGACCCGACAAGTACTAGGACTTGTATAATATGGGTTACCATTTTACATTCTGGAATTTGAGAATATTTTGATATGGTTAAACTCGTTTCGGTTATATTACGTAAACTAGTTATGTGGACCGAACCGTACGCATATAAGCGAAACCGGGTAACCGGGTGAGTCCTACACAAGTTCCATATGCCATTAGGTTTAAAATATATTAAAAATCAGTATGTTATCAATATGTTGGCCCGTAATGGTTTAAAAATCAAATTATGCCTTAAAAGGGCAATTTGGTCATTTTACAACATAATAAACGGGTTTATATGTAAACTAATGTTAAGGTCATAAACATACAATAAAAACACTTATTTTATGATGTTATATCAGTAGGATATCAATTATATGTGTGGTTTATAATTTAAGACCAAACTATGTCCCGAAAGGTCATTTTGGTCATTTCACATATAATTTGATAACTTATTTGGGAGTCTGAGTTTGGGACATGTACTTATTGTTAATAAGTTGAATATGTTTTGAAATTAGTAGGTATCAAGCCTTGATGCTCTAATATGGTTTTAAACCATATTATGCGTCGAAATGGCGATTAAGTCGCTAAATGACGATTTAATGGTGTTTAAGTGAAACTGTTGTTGTGACCATGTTTAAATGACCAAAATATGTTAATATATACATAACATAAGTGGGTATAAAGTTTTGGTTCATAAAACTGTTTAAAACCCATTTAAAGTGCCGAAAGGGCAATATCGTCATTTAAGGACATAATACGCAAACTATAGGTTAAACTTAGTTTGCAATCTTAATGAACATCCTAAATAATCCTAATAATGATATTACGTCAGTAGGTATTGAGTTTTGGTGTCAAGTTTATGTTTAAACCATTTTACACGCCAAAAGGGCGATTTGGTCACTTTAAACGTGTTGATTACGTTAAATAGTTAAACATAGTTTATGACCAGGTTACTAATACCAAAATAAGTTCATTAATATAATAATTCAGTTTACAACTCATTTATATGCTTGTTAGTGATCAAAACCTTAGTTTATGACAAAAGGGCATTTTAGGCATATTTATCGGATACTTGGGTAAAAACTCGTATTACTACATGACCATGTCCTATAACTCTAGAGGGTTATAGTATACTATAAAATGGTCATAATGAAACTTAGGGACAGTAGCTAAGGTTGCAAAATTGGGTCAGAACCGAAAGTCAAAGCAGAAGTCAACTTTTGCAACTTTCGGTTGCGAACCGACCTTAGACTTGGAATTGACGAGCCGAACATGTTCCTACATGTTCTTATAATTACTACCAAGTTAGTATTGTGTCAAAACAGATTTTATAACAACTGCGTTAGTTATGATCTTATTTCAAAACTGACCCATTTGACTTTTTATTAAGAAAACTTTGACCCGTCAATTGACCAAGCAAACGTGGTAATCAGGAGGTGCCCTCTTGAGGGATTATCACCTACCTTATTGTGATCATGTAGCCATGTTCGTTACGAACATTGGCTGGACCATAATGGTATTAGCTCAAAGTCAAAGCGTTTTTACGTCAACGCTTTGACTTAGGCTTAATGCTAACAAAACTGAAAGAGGAAGGCTAAGAATACTTACATAAGTCTCTTAGCACGAAATATGACTACATTGGAAGCTCCCTTAGATCAGGAACCTCCAGAGAGTGAGATAGAGATGAAATGGAAGTAAGCAAGTTCAAGGTTGCACAAGGAAGGGTATTTATAGTTGAGGGATGAGTTGTAGGATCTTTCCATGTGTTATAGGCTGCCCTAAGATGAGTACAGGTATTTTGGGACGTGTATCAAGCAGCAAGAGAGTGGCATTTCGCGTGAATCGTGGCAGGGCAGCAAGCTGCCAATAATCTGCCTCGGGCAATCCCTTACCGCCTTACTGAACCCATAATTTGAATTGCTTACGCACCGTACCCATAAAGGCTTGCGGTCCGTAACCGCCTTACTGAACCCATAATTTGATTGCCTTACGGTCTGTAACTGATGATGGTTACGGTCCGTAAGGACCTTCTAGAAGAAGAATTTTGGAATTTTTCCATTTTTGATCCTCCGACTTTTCCGATGCTCGTTCAGAGGTTATTATAATAACATGACGGCGTCTTTTAGTCCCTCTCAGTTACACGTGACCACCAAGAATTTTCGGGACACGTGTCGGATTACTATTTGAAGAAATTTTCATGGTGTTACATCTTTACCCCCTTAATAAAAATCTCGACCTCGAGATTTATTCAAATAGGTAAGGGTACTTCTGTCGCATATTGGGCTCGACCTCCCAAGTATATTCGGGACCTCGACGGGCATCCCATTTAACTTTTACAATAGGTACGTGCTTCCTACGAAGCTTCTTAACTTGCCGATCCTCGATCGCAATTGGTTTCTCCATGAAACACAAGTTTTCATCAATTTGGATATCTTCATGAGGCCTTGCTAGCGACTCATCCACTAGACATTTCTTCAAGTTGCTGACGTGGAAAACATCATGGATTGCACTGAGCTTCTTAGGTAGCTTAAGACTATAAGCTACAGATCCGACACATTCAGTTATCTCGAATGGTCCGATGTACCTTGGGCTTAACTTGCCATTTTTCCAAAAGCACATTACACCTTTCCAAGGTGACACTTTTAACATAACCTTGTCCCTAACTTGGAACTGTAAAGGTTTACGCCTTTTGTCGGCATAGCTCTTTTGTTTATCACGAGCTGCCTTAAGTCGATCACGGATTTGCACAATCTTTTCCGTGGTTTCAAGAACAATTTTGGGTCCAGATAGTTGGGTTTCTCCAACTTCAGCCCAACACACAGGCGTCCTACATTTTCTTCCGTATAAGGCTTCAAAAGGAGCGGTCTTAATACTCGTGTGGTAACTATTGTTATAAGAGAACTTGATTAGGGGTAAGTGATCATCCCAACTTCCACCTAAATCGATCACACATGCTTGCAGCATGTCCTCTAAGGTTTGGATGGTACGCTCACTTTGCCCGTCTGTCTAAGAATGGTAAGCCGTACTGAAGTTTAATCTCGTGCCTAGAGACTGTTGGAAGCTTTTCCGGAAGTGAGATGTGTATCTCGTATCTCTATCAGATACAATGGATATTGGCATGCCGTGTAAAGATACAATCTCATCGACATAAAGCTTAGCCAGCTTATCAGAATTGTATGTTTCCTTAATTGGTAGGAAATGAGCGGATTTGGTTAATCTATCCACAATAACCTAAATCGTGTCATTGCCATGCTTGGTCTTAGGTAACTTAGTGATGAAGTCCATTGTTACCATTTCCCATTTCCACACTGGGATTTCAAGCTGTTGTAGAAGTCCTGATGGTTTCTGGTGTTCTACCTTAATTTGAGAACACGTTAAGCACCTTGCTACATGATTGGCTATATCTTTCTTCATACCCACCCACCAATAGTTGGGCTTAAGATCTTGATACATCTTGTCGCTTCCTGGGTGAACCGAATATTTAGATCTGTGTGCTTCTTGGAGGATTATATCTCTAAGTCCTCCAAAGATCGGAACCCAGATCCGATTATTAAGCCTAAACATTCCATCCTTTCCAGATGCTAACTGATCGATGGTTACACCTAGTCCTTCCTTCGCGACGTTATTCTCCGACATGGCTTCCTTTTGTGTAACTAGTAGCTTTTCATTCAAGCTATTCTTTAGTTCGATGCTTTTGGCATTGATCCTTAAAGGTTTGACTCTTTCCTAGCGACTAAGCGCATCAGCGACTACATTCACCTTTCCTGGATGATATCGAATCTCACAATCGTAGTCGTTGATTGTTTCCATCCAACAATGTTGCCTCATGTTCAAGTCCTTTTGATTGAACAAATGTTGGAGACTTTTATGTTCAGTGTAAATGACACACTTTGTTCCGTATAGATAATGTCTCCAAAGTTTAAGTGCATATACTACCGCACCCAATTCCAAATCATGGGTGGTGTAGTTTCTCTCGTGCACTTTTAATTGTCGTGATGCATAGGCAATCACTTTGCCTCTCTGCATAAGCACACATCCCACACCAGTGTGCGCAACATCACAATAAACCACAAACTCTTTAACACCTTCTGGCAGAGTTAACACCGGGGCATTGCTTAACTTGTGCTTTAAAGTTTCGAAGGATTCCTGTTGCTTTGGACCCCAGTTGAACTTAGCATCCTTACGAGTTAAAATTGTCAAAGAAGCGGCAATTCGTGAGAAGTTCTCAAGGAACTTTCGATAATAGCCAGCCAGTCCTAAGAAACTACATATCTTGGAAGGTGTTTTTGGTGCTCCCCAATTCATTATTGCTTCTATCTTTGCTAGATCTACTTGGGTACCACGTTTAGTTACTACGTGACCAAGGAACTGAACCTCACGTAGCTAGAATTCACATTTAGAAAATTTGATATAGCTTTTCTTGACGCAGAATTTCAAGAATGCACCTTAAATGTTTCTCGTGATCAGATTGATTACAAGAATAGATAAGTATGTCTTCTATGAAGACAATGACAAACTTATCTAAGTATGGCTTGCAGACTCTATTTATGAGATCCATGAATGCTATGGGTCCAATAGTGAGCCCAAAAGGCATCACTAGGAACTCGTAATGTCCATATCTCGTTCTGAAAGCAGTTTTTGGAACATCTCCATTTCTAACTTTAAGTTGGTGATATCCCGATCTTAAATTAACCTTTGAGAAGTAGCTTGCACCTTGCAATTGATCAAACAAGTCGTCAATCCTGGGCAAAGGATAACGGTTCTTGATCGTTATCTTATTAAGTTCACGGTAATCAATGCACATCCGCATTGATCCGTCCTTCTTTTTGACGAATAGGATAGGAGCTCCCCATGGCGAAGAACTAGGTTGAATAAAACCTTTCTCTAAAAGTTCGTCCAATGGGATTCTCAATTCTTTCATCTCGGTGGGTGCTAACCGGTATGGAGCTTTAGCTATGGCAGCTGCTCCAGGTATGATGTCAATACGAAACTAAAGAAACCCTAGATCAACTAAACCAGAGTCAAAGTAGATCTATGGAATGGGCTCTACATAAAAGGGTTAACCCTCCGTTTGGTTTCACGATGGATGATGAATAGAACAATATTCCGGCTGATCCTGCAAAACAGAACATTGTTAGCTCGCCACGGGAGAAGGGGGTTCTCTCCGTGACCACCCTCCGGCGTGAGAATAAATACAGGTAGTCGGAAGTAAGTATTGTAAGTGAGAGAGTAGTTGAGAGTGAAACCTTTCCTTGAACTCCAAGTTACTTATTTATAGCGGTATTTGGCGCCAAAAAGAGAGATTGTTAACTTTAACGGAATCTTTTGTTATTCCATTAACGTTTGTTGGCAATCCATTAGTGCACACGAATCGTGAGCTCATCGGCAGTTAGGGAGGTGCCACGTGTCAACATGAGATCACTACATCTTATAAATGTGAGCATGCCATCATCGTGATCTTCCTCAGCCGTCCAGATGCTGCCATGTGGCAATTGGTTATAACCGAAAAGATGCTTGCACGATTGGGTGTTAATGGCTTCTAGAAGGTTTCGCAGCTGTTACCCATCTATTATTCGCCACGTGTACATTCTGTTACAACAGAAAAGATTCCCTTTGCTTTTGCACCAAGTCAAGGATTTTGCTAAGGGAAAGTTTCTCAGGATTTACTGTTTCCTTGCGCAAGAAGTGCAAGTTAGTTAACTGATCTTCCTTCTTCTCCTTGCTGCTTAGCGTACGTTTGGTGGATGCTTGCTTTGATATAAATATCTGCGCAAGGTTTATGTATGGAGCATTATCAAACAAGAATGTTCAAGGTTAACTTTGAACCTTGCGCGAGCCCGCGCAAGGTAGTTAAATGAAGTATTATCAAACAAGAATGTTCAAGGTTACCTTTGAACCTTGCGCGAGCCCGCGCAAGGTAGTTAAATGAAGCATTATCACACAAGAATGTTCAAGGTTAACTTTGAACCTTGCGCGAGCCCGCGCAAGGTAGTTAAATGAAGCATTATCAAACAAGAATGTTCAAGGTTAACTTTGAACCTTGCGCGAGCCTGCGCAAGGTAGTTAAATGAAGCATTTATCCAAAGAGAGTGTTCAAGGTTAACTTTGAACCTTGCACGAGCCCGTGCAATGTAGTTAAATGACGCTTTCCTCTCTTGGATATTTGGCGCAGAGTTCAAACAAATCTTATTTTGGCAAAGAAGTCTGCGCGCAGTTTCTTTAGAAGTTATTAATGGGTATGGTTTCCTTGTTGGCGCAAGGTTTTTGGGACCATACCCCTTCAAGTCCCCCCAGTCCAGTGTTGCTCCTATGTAAGAATAAAATGTAGGTGGAGCACTGGACTTAAGATAAATGTGCTGCGCTAGGTAAGGACTAGCTTTTTGTTGCTTTATGCATCTTGATGACGTGTCGTAAGTGAATTTTGAAAAAGTATTTGAATTTCAAATATACTTAGACACGTGTCACTTATCTGGATGGTGTAGTTGGTGACGACGCACGTTCTTGAGACGTGGTGGTACTGTTGACAGGCTGTCAACAGTACATGTCTTACTGTATTTAATGCTTTTCAGCGAGATTCGCGAGCGTGGGGTGGTTACTGTTCCCCACTCACCCTTGCGGTTTCCTTGGGATACGTGACGGTCGCAAAAGTCGCTGCAGTCAAATCGTGCATTAATTGCGGTTAGAATATAAAGGGATCAACGATCCATTTACTTCCTCACCTAATTATAACTTGAGAGAAATTTGTGTTCAAAAATTTCGGCGACCTTCAAATTTTTCTATGTTTTCTTCAAAGTTCGAGTTATGGCCACCGGTGCAAGTTCTACTGAGATGTCATCGTCAAGTTTGCCACCGCTAAAGTGGTCGAAGAAAGATTTCGATAATCTTGCCACCAACTTCCTTTTCGCTCCGTCCTAGAAAGAGTTCTTTCTGGAGGTGAATGCCACGGCGGCTGATGCGCCGGCCGGCTATATTACATTATTTTACGATTATTTTGCCGAAAGGAACTTCCGGCTACCGGTGACCCATTTCTTGCTGGAAATTCTTGGTTTTTACAAGATTCACATTTCTCAGTTGAGCCCGATGGAATGGTGAGGATCCGGCATTTTGAGTTCGTTTGCCGATCGATGCAGATTGTGCCGTCGGTCGAGAAGTTTAGAGTTTTCTCTGCTCGTTGGGTTTTTATTCGTTCCAACAGCGTGTGCAAGCCAAACGATTGCTGATGGTGCTGCCGAAGTCCTACCACGACTGGAAGCAGAAGTTCTTCTTTATCAAGGCGGCGGTGATCCCGATGAAGATGACACTCCGGGCCGGTGATGAGATCGATCTGGAGACCCTTCCCATACCTGCCGACGAGGTATGGTATCAAGATATTAAAGATGTGCCCAATATTGTTTTGCCGAAGAGGGCTCTCATCGCTGCCGGGATGAGTATCTTCTGGAAGAAGGAACGTCGGGAAAAACCGGTGTATACCGAAGATGGAACTGGTATGTAACCCTTTAACTTCCTAGCAATATCTTTCAATAGATATGTACTGATGCAAAACTGTTTGTTATGTAGCTGCGCCTCTCTACTTGGTCTCTTTCAAGATAGGGAAGGGAAAAATGGCCGTCGTGCCTATTTCTGATGGTGAGGACACTTGGTTCTCACAAATCTTGGGGAACTTTGAGTTGCCCAAGCAGGAGGATCTGGAGGCGCAACCATGTTCGAAGAATGGTAAATAAGTCCATACAAAGCCTAAGTTGATATTGCAATATAACTTAATGGCATATGATTGATTATGTAGGTGATTTGCTAAACTTGGGCGTAGGCCCTGATTCAAGGAAGAAGAAGAAACCAACTGCTGTTGCAGCTGCTGCGCCTCCCCCTTCCAACCTAGAGCAAAAAACCAAGCCACCAGCTGCTGCGAAAGCTGAGGGCAAGAAAGGTACACTTCCCGTATCTGACTCTTGGTGCAATTATGTGGTGGTGTCGACTCACTGGAGGGTCTTACGCCTGTAGATTTGAAGAAACCGAAGCCAGAACCTGTTGACACCTCATCGCTTCCTGCTGCGAACCCAGATGATCCTTTGGAAATACATTCTAGCCCGGAAGAGGCGTTGAAGCGTACTTCTAAGAAGAGGAAGGAGGCGGAGACTAAAATTCCTGCGCCAACCAAGGTTGCGCGCCCGCGCATTGGTAAGAAGGGCAATCTGGATGCCTTTGCAAAGAAGTTCTCACCTGGTATGTTTAATTTGTTGCGCACTTCTGCCATAAAAGTTGCGCAGAGTCTGATACTTGGTATTTGTTGATATGCTTTGCAGAGAAAATGGTGAAGGCTGCGCCGGCCACCTCATCTGCTATACCATCGCCGCGCAGGCCTGAGAATGTTGAGGGAAATGCGGGGTAAGAAACTCCTGTTCCTGAAGCCGACCCCATCGTCCAGAAACATATTGAGAAAGTGGCTCCAGAAGAAGAGCCCAAAAATTTTGATACTGAGAATCCTGCTGGCGAGCAGGGTAAAGGTACGGTTATAGATGCTGGGGAACCGTCAAAGTTGATATCCAAGGGAGCCGGACCTTCAACACAAAGCGAAGGTTTTGTTTTTGTTGAGGATTCGGGGGGGGAATCGCCTATTCGCCCAGAAGAGATGCCTGAGGATTATTATTATCGCTCTTATTCTGAGAGGCGGGCCTCTGCGATTCATCAGCCCGTGTGGAAGATTAACAGGGTGATGTTTTTACTGATTGGCACTCCTGTAGGGAGTGGTATAAGGGCATCTTCCCGCCGGCGAAAGTGAAGCGCCAGGAGGAAAAAGACCATGAGACTACTTACAAGTCATATCTGCAAGAGTCTGCCCTTGCCTCGTCCACCATAAATAGAATTTTGTGCAAATGGCGCAGTATGAACAAGGAGTGGGACGAGGTTGAGTTTGAGAAGGCGAAGGTCAAGCTTGAGAAAGAGAAGACGTTGAAGATGCTTGTTGATTTGAGGCGGAAAAGGCCCAATTTGAGAAAGAGAAGAAGACTGAAGAATGGGCTGCGCTATCTTGGAAGTGCAAGTGTGAGGCTTCTGCTGCGCAATATGCGGACGAACGCAAGCGCTTTGTGGAGGCTTGCGAGCGTGACAACAAAGAAAAAGCTTCTCTGCGCAATAAAAGTGAGAAACTCAAAAAAGAGAAAGCTGATGCAGTTGCGGCAGCCGAAGAGGCGCGCTCACATAGAGAAAGGAGCGAGCAGAATGAGGTATCAACCAAAATGACTCTTCTTCTTAAGAATAAAGAAATTGATGATCTAACTTCTATGCTCTTTGACCAGGAGCGGCTGCAAGCTGAGGTTGACAGTTTGAAAAAAGATGTCAACCTTCACCGAACAGAGAAAGCCGAGTTGATCCGCCGTTTGACTGAAGGCGAACAAAAACTTAATGACACGGAGGTCGCTCGCGCTACTGCAGAAAGCTTGACTGAATCCCTCATGAACCAGCTTACCTGGTTGCGGGAGTACAGGATTGTGGAGGTAATATTCACTTTTCTTTATACATGTCTTGTTTGATTGTCGTATCATATTCTGATTGTATTTGTGTACAGATCGGAAATGCCATCCTGAACTCTACGGAGGTGGATGAGAGAGTGGCAGAATTGATGATCGCGGCGCGCAATGACGGGCATGCCGAGGGCTATAGAGAGTGCACTTTGTACGTGGCCCATGCGCTGAAGACCGAATGGGATACAAGCCGTGCTGCCACGCATGGGCTAAATACTGCCGCCATTTATTCTGCTGCCAAAGAAAAATATGATCAATTGCAAATTCTGATTATGGACCTTGTGGACGCTGCGCTGTAACAAGATGACTTTGTTGATAAGCTAAAGGAGATCTTTTCTTCAGCAGAGAAGCAGGCGGGAACCAAGTCCATAGAATAGGAAATTTGTAATTTTTCTATATTATAACTTGTAACGTTGCGCTTTTGCGCAAGTATTGTGAATATAATATATTTCAGTTTTACAATGTTTGCATGGAACCAATTTACTTGTGTAGGATAGACAAATGAACAATTTCTTCTCATGTGTGAGCGTAAGTATTAAATTAGCTTTGTGGCTCATAAGTTTGTGTTTTTGTTTATCCAAAGGAATTGCATGCATTTGTAAATGAACATATATAAGACTGTAAGTAGTGGCAAAGTATTTTATTCATACTGACAAAGCGCAAGGCTATGGCTGCCACTAAGATTACATAACAAAATAAAGTAAGCAGTCTCGTTACGCAATATTCAGAAGTTGCTTAGAGGACTAAGATTACATATAACATCGGCGTAGTTGTTGGGCGTTCCAGATTCGAGGAACGATGGATCCATCTATACGCCTCAGAGTGTATGCGCCTTTTCCCAATACTTCATTTATCACCTACGGACCTTCCCATCACGGGGCTAACTTCCCCGGTTTTTCGGCATTCGACGCTTCATTATCGCGAAGAACAAAGTCACCGGGCAAAAAGGAACAGATGCGCACCCTTTTGTTGTAATACTTTTCAAGCTGGGACTTGTATTTAGCTTCGCGAGTCGCTGCATTTTCTCGTCATTCTTCCAATAAGTCTAGGTCGATGCGCCGTTGTTCTTCGTTATCTTGTTTTTCCAAAGCAAGCATTCTTGGAGATGGTAACCCAATTTCGGCAGGAATCACAGCTTCCGTGCCGTACATAAGGCTGAAAGGAGTTTCTCCGGTGCTAGTCTTGGGCATAGTTCGGTGTGCCCACAAGATGCTAGGCAATTCATCAACCCACCCCCGCCGTGCCGTGCCAAGGCGGGCCTTGATACCGTCGACCAATTGTTTGTTTATGCTTTCAACTTGACCATTTGCTTGTGGATGTGCAACGGAAGCGAAAACATGTTGGATTCCCATTTCGGTCATCCATGTTTGCAACTCTTCAACCATTAAATTTGTACCTTTGTCTGTAATAATGCGCATGGGCAGACCAAAACGGCAAATAATGTATTCCCAGATGAATTTGCGAATTACCATCGCTGTAGTAGAAGTTAAAGGTTTAGCTTCAACCCATTTAGTGAAGTAATCGACCGCAATAATGATGAACTATACTGCGCCGCGCGCTTCTGGAAATGGTCCCACTAAATCAATGGCCCATTGTTGAAATGGCCAAGCTGTTGTGACGGGTACCAAAGGATTCTTTGGGCGCAACATTTTCGGGGCATGCCTTTGGCAGGACATGCACTTGCGCAAGATCTCTACCGCGTCAATGTACATTCCGGGCCAATAATACCCTGCGCTTTTTACTTTGGCTACGACCATGCGCGACCCAGAATGTATGCAACATAGCCCTTCATGAATCTCCCTGATCAGGTATTGCACGTCATGTTTGTCAACACAACAGAGCAAAGGACCCATGTAAGAGCGTCGGTATAGAATACCGTCAATCATTTCATAATTGAGGGCTTTGCACCGTAATTTTCGTGCTTGCGCTCTATCTTCTGGTAAAGAACCATGCAACAGATACATCATTATTGGAGACATCCATGATGGATCTCCTACTTCAACCATTGTTACTTGCCTGAGAGGGACTGATGGATTACTTAAAACCTCGATGCGAACCTCTTTTGCCAAATGTTTTAAACTAGTTGCAGCAAGTTTACTTAAAGCGTCAGCATGTTTGTTTTCGTTTCGCTTGACATGTGTGATTTTAAATTGTTGGAACTGTGCTATAAGAGCCTTGGCTTGCGCCAAGTATAAAGCCATGATATCTCCCTTTGCATCGTACGTTCCAACTACTTGCTCAGCAACTAGTAATGAATCAACATGGGCTTCTAAATTTGTTGTACCCATTTTGATAGCGAGTCGTAAGCCTGCTAGGAAAGCTTCATATTCGGCCTCGTTGTTGGTGCTTTTAAAATCCAACCGAATTGCAAACCTTTGCTCCCTCTAGACTCATTAATCGAAGACCTGCTCCAGCCCCATCACTGTTTGATGTGCCATCTGTAAACAATGTCCAGGCTCTGTTGTCGATGACTGGGACTGGGTTTTAGATTGCTTGGCATTCTTCAAGCTTATCAGCAGGAATTTCAGCGATGAAATCTGCCAAATCTTGGCCTTTGATAGCTGGTCTAGGTTTATAACAGATGTTATAACCTCCCAATTCTATTGCCCATTTCACAAGTCTTCCAGGAATGTCTGGTTTGGCCAAGACTTGGCCAATGTGAAATTTGTTAAAACTGTAATAACATGTCCTGAAAAGTATCTTCGCAGCCTGCATGAAGCATGGACCAATGCTAAAACTAATTTTTCCATGATTGAATACCTTGTCTCTGGATCGTTCAACATCTTGCTGATATAATAAATTGGAGACTGGACTCCTTCGCGTTCTACCAACAAGACAGCACCTACTGCTACCTAAGATGCAGCAAGATATAAGACCATGGGTTCTTTTTCTCGAGGAGCAGTAAGTGTGGGAAGTTGAACTAAACAATCTTTCATCTGTTGGAAAGCTTGATCAACTTCAAGAGTCCATGCGAACTCTTTGCTCTTCGTACAATTGCGCAAGGTTCAAATAAATGGATAAGATTTTGCAGCATGATTGGCGAGGAAGCAGTTTAGCACAGCTAACCTTCCAGCCAAACGTTGCATCTCTTTGATGGTAGTAGGAGAAGACATTTTTTGTATTGCATCGACCTTTTCAGGATTAACCTTGAAACCGTCTTTGGTGACGATGAAACCCAAAAATTTGCCCTCCTCCATTCCAAAGGAGCATTTGCTGGGAGTTAACTTTAGATTTACCTCGCGTAGAGAATCAAAAGTTCTTTGGATGTTGTCTAGCATAGTGTCTTCTGAATTACTCATAACGACCAAATCATCAATGTAGACTTCCACAGTTTTCCTGATGTCATCTCCAAACACTGTATCCATCAATCTTTGATAAGTGGCTCCCGCATTGCGGAGACCAAAAGGCATCTTGGTATAACAAAAAATGCCCTTCTTCGTGCGAAAAGCGGTTTTATCTTCGTCCTCTTTTTTCATCAAGACTTGATGATAACCCTTATAACAATCTAGAAAACATTTCAAGCAAAGGAAGCTAATGTGTCAACCTTTTTGTCAATCTCAGGAAGAGAATAACAATCTTTCGGACATGCCTTGTTTAGATCTTTAAAATCTACGCACATCCGCCATCCGCCATTATGTTTCTTTACCATGACTGGGTTTGTCACCCAGGTTTGGTATTTGACTTCGCGCAGAATACCAGTATTTAACAACTCGGTGACTTTTCGTTCATTGCCTCTGTCTTTTCTGACCCGAGGCTGTGCTTTTTCTACATAACTGGTTCTGCTGATGGAAATACATTCAGGCAATGTTCCGCAACGTCGCGCGGGACACCAACCATGTCGGCAGGTGTCCAGGCAAAAATGTCTTTTTTGCGAAACAACAGTAGTTTAAGTTTTGCGCGAATTTCAATACTGACTGCAGGCCCTAATAAGATTGTCTGCTTAGGGTACTTATTGTTGAGTACCCACTTTTCTGGTTCATTGCTTGGCAATGTCTTGCCAGCCTTCATAACTGGTTCCTCAATTGACATGATTTCTTTCCGTGCATAAAGTATAGCTACACCATTTGGTGTCGGAAAACCACAAGCAGCATGCGGAGCGGAGGTAATCATACTAAAATCACGTTGCGCGCGGCGTCCCAATAGTACATCATGACGGGAATTTGCCGCAACACCATGAAGTTGACGTTACTCGTTCGATAACACCTCCTATCAGATAAAGTAATAGGAAAAAGGATTTGTCCTAGAGGAAAGATAGCCTCATTGCAGAACCCAGTTAATGGAAAATCAACTGGTTCCAAGCGTGCCTTATCCTCCGGATCTAGTTGCTTGAAGCACTGCTCATACATGATATCCATGGAACTACCCGGATCTATAAACATATAGTCTGTTTGGTAGTGCCCAAATATAGCAGTGATAACTACTGGCCGGTCTTCTTGAGGACCTCCTGGAAAAATAGGAAAAATGACTTGTTGTTCGCGCCAAGTGTTGTTTTGAAAATGTTGAAGGCTACACTTGCGCGATGATCCACCTTGAATCATGGAAACATGTTGTTTCATTTTCTTGTTGCTAGGCCCTTCGTTCTCGCGCGTGATATATTTAATCTCTTTGCGCACATTCTGGACTAGATGTGTCAGCTTCCCACTTTTTAATGCTTTTTCAATCTCCGTGCACAGACTGATGCAGTTATCTGTTGTGTGGCCTATGTCTCTATGATAGTCACTGAACAAATTTGGGTCTTGCCCCTTTTTTGTTTTTCATTGGTTGCGGCTGTTTAAACTGATAATTATCAGTGCTTTAAACCTCAGCCGGAGATTTCGTTAAGGGAGTCCACTTCCCTATTCTCCTACTGAATCGCTTTTTGAGTTGTTATCTTGTTGATTGTTGCTCGCGCATCAATTGGTGAGTAAGGAGAATACGAATTCTGACTTGACTCTTTCCAATTTCTCTTATACTTGCGACTACCTCTACTTAAGTCTTGCAGACGATTCTGAGGTAGAGGTGGCCGGTTAGAACTTGAGTTGCGCTCAGTCTGGGCGTAAACCTTGGCTGCCACCATGAGTTTATCCCAGTTTTTGGAAGGCCAGTTGTACCGGACAACACTTTAATCATTTCGTCGTACCTTACCGCATACTTAAACTGCGCGCGTATAAGGTCTTCATGGACATCTCCAATCTCCAACACCTCTTTATTGTAACGTGTTATAAAATCTTTGAGGCTTTCATCGTCTCTCCGCCAGATGTTCATTACATCTGAGGAGTCGCACACGTATCGCCGTTGTTGACTAAAGTGTGTAAGAAAATTTTCTTTTAAGTCATTCCAAGAGGAAAGTTTACCTGCCGGCAAATTATCAAACCAAAGGCGCGCAGCGCCAGTAAGGGTTTGTACAAATAAATGACACCACATTGGCAGTGTCCAGCACCCAAGTAACCCTACACCGGTAAAGAAGCGCATGTGATCATCGAGATCGGTCAAACCGTTAAACTTTCCAACGTTGGATGGTAATTTCGCTCGCTCCAACGGAGCCATTGCTATTTCTCTGGTAAACTTTGATTGTTCAGCTGCTTCGGTTGGGCGATACACCAAATTGTAATCATGCTCAGCTTCTGGATTGTATATTGCGCGTACTTTTGACCTGTAACTAGCATGATCTGCAGATATTCGATTAAAAATAATTGCACTATCCCCTTCCACATAGGTTCTATCGAGCTCATCGTGTTGGGTGTCCCGTTTCTGCGAAGATCGCGGGCACAAACGAGAGTGGACAGATGCGCGACGCTGAACGTTGTCTTCTTGCCTTCTATTACCAGAATGAACAGGATCATTCCTGGTTTTAGAATGCATTTCTGTTCCATCTTCAGGCATGCGCGAAGGGGAACGAGCATGACTTTGAGTATTATAACTCAAAACTCGAGGTGCCGGCGAAGCACATACCTGAGGAGCGTTAACCGGATAATGGAGTCTCTCCAGGTGGTAAAATCGACGTAACATCAACCTTAGGAGCCGCCGGCGTTATAGAAATACTCGCATGATTAGGATCATACTGAGCATTAGCTTCGCCGGAAGAATCCTCAACTATTTGTCCGTCGACCTGAGGTCTGACAACAACGCGTCGAATCCCTGATCGAGGACCTTGAAAAGATGATCCGTCAGCCATGACGCTGCAGATCTAAGTGAAATGAAACGAAAGTGAGAGAATCAAAATCGGTGGGCGCCAATGAAGAAACCCTATATCAACTAGATCAGAGTCGACGTAGATCTATGGAATAGGCTCTGCATAAAAGGGTTAACCCTCCATTTGGTTTCATGATGGATGATGAATAGAACAATATTCCAACTGATCCTGCAAAACAGAACACCGTTAGCTCGCCTTCTCTCCGTGACCACCCTCCAGCGTGAGAATAAGTACAGGTAGTCGGAAGTAAGTATTGTAAGTGAGAGAGTAGTTGAGAGTGAATATCTTTCCTTGAACTCCAAGTTACTTATTTATAGCCGGTGTTTGGCGCCAAAAAGAGAGATTGTTAACTTTAACGGAATCTTTTGTTATTCCGTTAACGTTTGTTGGCAATCCGTTAGTGCACACGGATCGTGAGCTCATCAGCGGTTAGGGAGGTGCCACGTGTAACCATGAGATCACTACATCTTATAAATGTGAGCATGCCATCACCGTGATCTTCCTCAGCCGTCCAGATGCTGCCATGTGGCAATTGGTTATAACCAAAAGATGCTTGCACGATTGGGTGTTAATGGCTTCTAGAAGGTTTCATAGTTGTTACCCATCTATTATTCACCACGTGTACATTCTGTTACAACAGAAAAGATTCCCTTTGCTTTTGCACCAAGTCAAGGATTTTGCTAAGGGAAAATTTCTCAGGATTTACTATTTCCTTGCACGAGAAGCGCAAGTTAGTTAACTGATCTTCCTCCTTCTCCTTGCTGCTTAGCGCACGTTTGGTGGATGCTTGCTTTGATATAAATATCTGCGCAAGGTTTATGTATGGAGCATTATCAAAAAAGAATGTTCAAGGTTAACTTTGAACCTTGCGCGAGCCCGTGCAAGGTAGTTAAATGAAGCATTATCAAACAAGAAAGTTCAAGGTTAACTTTGAACCTTGCACGAGCCCGCGTAAGGTAGTTAAATGAAGCATTATCAAACAAGAATGTTCAAGATTAACTTTGAACCTTGCGTGAGCCTGCACAAGGTAGTTAAATGAAGCATTATCAAACAAGAATGTTCAAGGTTAACTTTGAACCTTGCGCGAGCCTACGCAAGGTAGTTAAATGAAGCATTTATCCAAAGAGAGTGTTCAAGGTTAACTTTGAACCTTGCGCAAGCCCGCGCAAGGTAGTTAAATGAAACTTTCCTCTCTTGGATATTTGGCGCAGAGTTCTAATAATTCTTATTTTGGCAAAGAAGTCTGTGCGCAATTTCTTTAGAAGTTATTAATGGGTATGGTTTCCTTGATTGGCGCAAGGTGTTTGGGACCATACCCCTTTAGAAACTCTACCTGTCTATCTGGAGGTAGGCCAGGTAATTCTTCTGGGAACACGTCTGGGTATTCAGAAATGATAGGTATATCTTCAATCTTTGGTTTTGGTTCATCAATGGTGACTTGTGCCATGTAGATGACACAACCCTTCGTCATACATCTAGATGCTTTAAGCAAAGCTGTTTTATCAGGCAATCCAAAGTGTTTGTCTCCATGAATGGTAAGGACTTTACCCGACGATTATTTCAATGAGTTTCTTATCGTAGGCAATGCGAGCTTGGTTATGCGATAACCAATCCATGCTTAAGACTACATCGAATCCCGCTAGTTTCATAGGTAGAAGAGAGACAGAGATAGAATGATTCTTGATGGATATGAAGCATCCGTCAAGAATGGAAGAAGCGGTTTCTATAGTTCCTTCAGCGGGCTCTACTTCATAGGTTATGTCTAGAGTCTTATGGGCAAGTTTAATAGTTCACTAAACTTATGATCTACAAACGATTTATCGGCGCCCGTCGAAAAGAACTCTAGCAAAAGCATCATTGATAGGGAACGTATCTGTTATGACATTGTTATCTTTCACTGCTTCCTTGGCATTCATTTGAAAGGCCCTAACAGTGGCTTTCTTAGCTTCAGAAGTTTTGGCCTTACCCTCAGTATTCGCCTTAAAGCAGTTCGTTTTGATGTGTCCTTTCTTACCACATCCATAACAGGTAGCATCTTTTATATTTCGGCACTCATGTGACCGATGTCCTTTTTTCTTGCAGATGTTGTATTGCTTTGGTTTTTGTTCCAAGCGACACTGTCCATAGTGTTGCTTCCCACATGTCTACAAGTGGGTTTGTCGCTCGACTTCGGATTATCCATGCTAAACCCATGTTTACCCTTTTTGTTGAACCTCTGTGAGTTATTATCCTCTCGTTTCCTCTTTCCATCAGTGTCAGTGCTTACTGACATTTGCCTCACATGGTCCTGTGTGAGGGAGAGGGATAGCTCCACAGCGGACTTCTAGGTGCCAGGTTGCACGGCTTTAACCATACTCCTGATTTCAGGAGCTAGTCCATTGATAAAACGCGCAATGCGTTTGGGCTCCGGAGTAACTAGATAAGGCACTAGCCTTGAGAGAGAGTTGTAGTCGGTGACAAACTTTCGGCAGTCCATGTTCTTCATGGTCAGATTTAAGAAATCTGACTCGAGTTTCTCCACCTCATGAGGTGGGCAGTAGGTATCTTTCACCAAGCCACAAACTTGGACCAACTCAGGTTGTAGAGATGAACCTTGCTCGTAGACTGGACTAAGGCTTTCCACCAGATAAGGGCATCACCCTTGAACGACTGAGATACATATTTAACAACGTTCTTATCAGCGCAGCCGCTGATATCCACCATCGTCTTCATTTCATCGAGCCATCTTAAACACTCTACGGCTCCCTTTTCCCCGTTAAATTCACGAGGTCTACAAGATACGAAGTACTTGTAGGAGCACCATCGCCATCAACATTTGGCTTCTTAGGTTGCGGGTCACTCTTCATATTTGAAGAGTGTGCCTCGCTCTTCTTGGGCTTCGAGTGACTGGGCTGAGATTTGGGTTTAGAAACAGGCTTGGAGCGAGAAGCACTCGACTCAGGTTGACGTTCAGACTTATCATTTAAAGCTTTGCCAACTTCCACGGCAATAAGGTCTCTCAAGTCATTCTTACTAATAATTATATTCTCATTGGCATCGTCATCATTGCGCTTACTGTTGACTTCATTTGAATTCGCCATTGTTGCTATTTAATTCTAAATATTGAGATAAATTTGGTTAGTTGCTATGACGTACCCGTTTCATGACATGGTTCTATGACCATACAGAATTTAGATATCAGATGTGGTATATTTATAGATAACCTAGGTCTCAAAGAACCATCATAAACATTTATAGATTGGACATAGTCCAGAATTTATCAGATAGTGCATCAAGCGTCACTACTGTTATTATTTCTCATTTGCTTTACACTACTATCGAGTGCTTGAATATTTTAGCTAGGATCTAACTCGATCACTTAGGCGATAGGGTGTGAACATTTGTCATTTACCCAATTGATTAATTGTGATAATATTTATCATGAGGATCTGAGGGTTATCTCCCATTGAGAGTTTGACACAGAGGAATGATAAATTTGGAAGTTGAACATTGTTCACCTTTGTTAGACAGAAGGTTACTTCCAAAATTTTCATTTGCCAATCTATTTGATCATAGTCATTGGCTGATGGATTTTGGGATAATATAGCGGATCAATAAAACTAGAATAAAATCATGATAATTGATTGAATGGAATAAATAATAAGGAAATTTTACTAAAAGGATTGTTACATAATTGCCTAATACATAGGACTTGAAATAACAAGAGTAGTTCACGCAGGAACTTTACAGAAATAACACTGTCCTCGCTAGGACTTCTTGGAAATTTAAATTACATAAATAAAAATACAAAATCTACTCATCCTTTCTCCCCTTCACGGCTTTATAAAGTTTCTTGATAAATTTTTTTGTTTTCTTCTCCGACTTCTTGACTTGTTGCCGCATTTCCCTTACTTGATCTAAGGCCTCATTAATGGCCTCGAGTTGTACTTGTGATTGGGGTTGAGGCTGAGGTGGAGGTGCTTGCGGCTGTGGCATACCCGGGTCGGTAGCCGCATTAGAAGGGTAAGAAGGTGGGTAGCTAGGATAAGGGGAATGATAAAGGGCATTGTGCATGGCTGCTTCAAGGTACGAATCGTATGAAGGAGTAGTGAAATCAACACCATATCCAGATAGATCTGGGTAGGTGGGAATCGGGTTACCAAAACCCGATGAAGATGGCTGAACTGCCGGTTGGGGCGTCGGATCAGCAGTAGGTTGTGGGGGTGGAACCCCACAGGTGTCCTCGGGGATAATGGGGTAAGAATGTCACACCCCGACCCGCAGCGGAATAAGAGTCGGGGCAAAATTGGGTTATCACCAAAGCTCATGATATTTACTAATATGTTTCATATTTATTAAAGTCAAAATTACATTCTCAATAATCCAAACATGTCCATACAAATACAAAGAAAAATAATCAACTAAACAATCCAAGCTCTAAACCAGTTTATTCTTCTAAGCCAATCCTATGTGTTTCTTGCTGCGGCTGGATCACCTGTATCATGTGTAAAAATGGGGGTTTCTGGGTCAACATAAGTTGGCGAGTGAACCTTGTTAGATAAACATTTATTATTGATTTCTTGTTATTTTTATCAAGGAAAAATTGTGCAATAGTCATATGTGAGCAAATGTAAATATTCCAACAATAACAATAACAACCACAAACAATAACATACAATAACATACAATAACATATGAACTTGCATGAATATATAACTTGAATGAAACTATATATGTTGGCAACGTCACGTTCACGCTCATAATGTAATGGGGAACTGACGGCCTATGATGAATGTCTGTGCGATCAAGGCTCAATCAAACGGAGCCGATCGTATGTTGGCAACGCCAGGTTCACGCTCATAATGTAATGGGGAACTGCTCAACGCTCATAATGTAATGGGGAGCGGCGGCCTATGATATTGCATGTACTGAAAATAATAAATTAAATCTAAACAATAACCACACAAACAGTTGATACAAGCTGAATACACATTTGTTCATGATATGATGTACGCACAATGATTTAAATATAATAAATGGTAAGACACATGATACACCCCAAAAACGTGATTAAAACGGGGAATTTGTAGAGATTCACTCACATTGGGAGCGTTCGGTTGGAGATGATGAGATCCGCACGAGTTTGAAGGATTGAACAACGAGGATTAACTAACCTAATAATAACGGAAAGTATAGTAAATGAGTGGATTTTATTAATAATTTTAATAGGATTTTTAGATATATTTTTGTGAGTTTAAGGCTATTTCCTATCTTTAAAAACATTATTTTTAAGTATTTTTAATTGATTTTTAAATTAAATTAAATAAATAAAAATATAAAAAAATGTTGACTTTTGCGTTGACCATTGAATGTTTGACTGTGACTGTTGACTGTTTGACCGGTTCTATTGTGTGCATGTATGCGCTGGGTGAGGCTCGAACCCGAGACCTCCCGTACGCGTGCACGCAGCTCTACCAACTGAGCTACGTGTCTAACCTGAAATATTTCTGTTTTTAATTATATTTATATACTGTTTTAATTTATTCAAAATTCATTTATTTTTAAAAAGGATTTTAATTATCAAACCGGTGCCGTCAATAGGTCTCGAACCCGGGACCTGTGATTTAATGTTGCACACAGTCCACCGCTGGACTGTGTGTCTAACCTGGTTAATATACAGATTTTTATTATACTTAACATCTAATTGCGAAAGGATCCGGTTCAGTTTAAAAAAAAAAACATTTTAATTACAGAGAGTGTGTTTGTGTCAAGGATCAAACTCGGGACGTATGCGTATTGTTTGCACACAGTCCACCGCTGGACTGTGTGTCTAACCCGTTTATAATACCGATTTTAATTAATCTTATAATCATAACAGACTTCGTCTTCTTCGCTGAATTCACAAACAATGATTAATCAACTGTTTCTTGCTTAAAACGATTAACAGACGTACAAATGATTTATATGAAACGGATAGGAAAAGTTTCGGGAATGAACATACCGGAATGATGATCTTTCTCAGAACTCCGGCGAAGTTGTCGGCTCTGTTTTTATGAACTTCGACTGAGCGAACAAATTAACAGTTTTGATTAGCTAATTGTGGAATTGAAGTACTAAACAAGAGTTATCAGAAGGTTTGAATGTCTATACCGTTTTACAGCGGAAAATAGGAATTTTCAGAAGTTTTCCGGCGAGAGTGAATTATTCGATATCGACGTCTGAAACTGATTCCGATTGAAGGTTTTGAGTTAGCAATAGCTTAACAACTGATAGACGATGAAAGAATTGAGATACTTACTGATTTGATAGAAGACTACGGTTTTCCGGTGAAAGTCCGGCCAGTTCAAAAAGCTGCTCCGGCGAACTGAAAGTAGTGCGAAAATGAAATTGAAGGTCTGCAGATGAGTTTGAGTCGCGAGAGGGGACTAAGTTTGGAGTAAATCAAGAAGTGCAGATTTTTCGGTTATTAAAACCGATCAACTTATGAATTCAGTCCATTCAAGATCAAAATGATTGAAGGTGTCGGTGTATCGGTTATAATCGGTAAACCACGAACAATCAAACGTTTTTGGACGTTTGGTGACAGATTTCGGTTACAGTTAGCATAAACAGATCGATTCATGATTGATCATAAAATTTAATTGTTTCCTAGAATTCACAGAAAACATCAAGTGGCGGAGTGGTTATATGTGTGTGTGATAAGTTTTATGCTTACCCGGCTGACCAGGGTTCGAGTCCCGGCAGCCTGATTTTTATTTGAATTATTTTATTTTTACTTTTTATCAATTATAATTTTATATTCTAGTTTGTTTGTTAATTATGCATCATTAAAAATTAAAATTGACATAAATACGCAACGAAACATTTATAACTTGATATTTGATTACAAACGAAGCGTGTTTGGAAAACCCGTTTTTGACAAATGTTACAAAGAAGGTGCAAAGGTGGTAGCGAACCCCACCTTTGACCAGCACGCACCGACATGCTTGCCCCACGCCTCCGGCGTGGTTGTGATGATGATTCAGGTGGTGGCTAAGGTTGATCCACCTGTTGCATATCTACATCCTCGATTTGAGGATGTGGTGATGGAGCATGATGTTGGGGAGTGCTATGGTAGGCGGGCCTGTTGACGAACACATACTGTGCCCATCTTTGCTCATAATCATCAGGACCTCGGAACAGAGATCCTGCCAGGGAGTTTGAGCCACTAGACAGCTCGATGGGATGGACATAGGTCCGGTTTGGGGAAATTCTTCCGGATCGGAATCCTCCTCCATATGGGTTGGCGAGTCGACTGGAGGGGTTTCTTGTGAGGGTTGGTTGACTGGGTTGACGAAGTTAAAGTTGAAGAATTCTTGATGTGAATGGGAATGAGAATGGTGTGATTGGTGGTAATGGTGAGAATGGTAGGAATGTTGAGAGTGTGATTGAGGCGGGGAGTATTCGTGTGAAATGGAGTGTCTATAAGGTTCGAATGGAGACGAAGAGTCTCCGGATCCTTCGTAAGGATTGTCGTCAGGCAAATCGGCTGCTCCAGCTAGAGATGGTCTGTAAGGTTGTCTGAAGGATGGTCCAGTCATAGAGGGTCCACCCCTCATGGGTCCTTTGCCCTTTCCTCCGCGTCTAAATTTTGGCGGCATTATTCGCGTTTCAAAAACAAGTTAAACAAAATACAAAGCTAGAATAATAAGATGGAAATGTTTACACCTAGGTCAAAGTCTAGACTCAAAAGTCTAAGAGATATGTGTTAATATGTATTCCCGAGATTAAACACAAAAGGCTAGTGTTTAATTCACTTGAGAGTTGGCTCTGATACCAAGCTATCACACCCCTAATTTCCATGTATAACCCAGTGGGCCTGGTTGGGGAATATCATGACGTAAGTTGATATCATCATTACCAAACAATATAATATAACACAGCGGAAGTCTGGATAATTACTATCACAAACGTATGAATGTTCAAAGTTCAAAAATAAATACAACGCTTGTAATTAGATCCACAGGCGGATTGAAATGTGATTACAAAAGGAAATTTAACAGACTAAGGCCTTCTAAGCAAAGGGTTGCAATTCCTCTTAAGCTTCGCCGAGCACTTCCAGCCTAATTACGTATACTTGTCACCTGCGCTTAGTCTTTTGAAAATACGCCAGTTTTCACTGGTAAATACATTTAACCGACTCATTTTGAAAATATTTCGAAAACATTTAGTGTACGCAATGGTACTTAGTTTTATAAATAACTTCGGATAAATAACTTAGTTTTATAAATAACTTGGGATAAATAATTTTCATGTTATCAGTTTTACATACTAATAATACATTTAGAGCCTGAAAACTATGTCGGGATCATGATTAATCGACACGCCACTTTAACACCTTTAATAGGTGCACCCCTAATGGGTTATACTTTAATTTAGCATCTGACGGGTGTATGCCTACACCCCGTGCTTAGGTCATGGCCATTTGCAATTAAATGAGCCGTGGATATCCAGGACACCGTCGTTTTAACCCCCAAATGTTTAATATTAAGCAATACGAATTAAAATGGATTATCTGAATTCCGACTCGTTGGTCTTTGATCCCATATACAACGATGCGGTATTAGTATACAGTATCCCAAGCCCGTATAAGGGAAAATAAGTTAAAGTATTTACCTGGCTTACAAAATCTTTAAATAATAAGAAAATAAGCAAAGCATAGCCGTAATCAATTAAACTAGCTTGGTGACAATCTGCCGGAAGTCTCTAGTTTGGAATGGATGGTATTATTAACCGATTAGTTAGCTAGCGGGTCTTTATTTAGTCATTAACTTAGACCGGTTAACTTAAAATAAAGAATACGGTACGAAAACGCTAGATTAAGCGATGATCGGAAAAGAATGATTTTAGACCCGACAAGTACTAGGACTTGTATAATATGGGTTACCATTTTACATTCTGGAATTTGAGAATATTTTGATATGGTTAAACCCGTTTCGGTTATATTACGTAAACTAGATACGCGGACTGAACCGTATGCATATAAGCGAAACCGGGTGGGACTGTTTTCTAGAAAATGTTGAGGCACAGCCCCGTGTGGTTGCCACACGGCCCCGTGCTACACCATCTATCCGGCAGAAAACAGTTTGAGATTACTGAGAAATTGACATGGTCCTGTGTTGATCAAACACGGCCTCGTGTTGTTTCTGTAGAGAGTAGAAAAATTGGAGAAAAAAAAAGAAAAAACCTAAAAAGAAGAATTAGAAAAGCATAAAAAATGGTTAGGTCGCCGATTTTCAACTTTCTTAAAATCTTTGTATCTCGGAAACCGTGCCAAAAGCTTGACATGATGCGAGCGTGGGGTATATTTTAGATATATTTGAAGTACTTTTCACTCGTTATTCAATTTTTAATTTACAAAAACACGATATAACACTATCATTCTCTAAAACACGCTAGGGCAAGTACACCCATTGTTGGCATAGCATAGTGATGGTAACATACCGAGGTCGTCCAAGGATACAAGAGCTTTTAATACCGGAATGTCATCGACGTTTAATCTAATCAAATTATGAGAAAAGATTTTGAATAAACTAAATAAATAAAGAAATTATAGTAGTAAAAGAAACAAATAGAAAAGATAGATTCACTTGGTTCCGACTCATCATTTATGTATCCTTTGATAATTTCCGCGCTTCGGGTTATTTAAGTGATTATCTTAGTTAAAGTGGCATGTCCCTCTTTTGGAGGTAATGCTACCCTCAGTCATAATGGTCTGAGTTAGCAGGGATACAATCCCGCAAGGCTAGGATATTGAAAAATAATTAATTAAGTTATTAGCAAAATGTGGCATGTTACTCTTTTGGAGGCAACGCTAACCTCGACCATATTGCTCTGAGTCAGTAGGAATACAGTCCTGCAGGGCCGATTTAAAGTTTTAATAGTAGTTTATTTATAAGGGATTCAAGCCGTTCTTACTTCCCACGATTTGATGATATCTGCCTCAAAGTAAGTCCTAATAAGCTTGAATCAAGTCCTCGCAGGATCTATACACTAAACGAGGTAAGAACTTTACCCATACCACCCTTCTAACCCCTTTCCAGGCAGTTAACATGCTTTATATAGACCGTAAAGACACGAATGAGTGAATCAACAAAACATGTAGAGATGATAGAATAAAGTTAACTTTCAATATAAAAAACTAGTTACTAAAGTCATTAATACACATCCAATTAAAATTTTTAGCAAAGCTTGGAAATCAAAAGTAATACATAAATAACTTGTCTTCACCAAGTGAGGTAAAAGATTAGCCAAGCATGACCTTTGTTTGAAAAAAAACTATTACGATCAATCTTGGATCCCTAGACCACTAAACACACTATAAAGATGGATGATGCATGAATGTGGTGGATTATGGTGGTATTGTGGTGGTGGAGTGGTGGCAGGTATGAGAGAAGTGGTTTGCCAAGAGATGGATTGAAATCAAGCCAAGCACCCCTTTTATAACTGGAAACATACTGTTTACACGGGCTCGTGCCTTCCTTCTTCTCTGTCTTCATTTAATGAGTTTGTATGACAAGATGCTCACACGGCCCTATGGCCATTGTATTTGTTGTACTATCCAAGATTTTGCATATCTGGGAGTTGACCATGACCCGTGCTCCATGGGACATGGCCCCGTGTCTCTTGTCTGCTTCTGTTTGTCTTCTTCTTCTTGGAATCTTGAATGGGGCACGGCCCCATGGCGGGTAGGCACGACCCCGTGCTTGACTTCTGATTCATTGTTTTTGGTCTTGGGCTGAAGCTCGGAGGGTTGTCATAGTCTATCAACTTCCCTTCCTTCGTATTCATGTTGGTTTTTGTCGTTAGTTTGCTCCTTTTGTACATTTAAGCTCTTTTAATCCTGAAAATCACAATTATACAAAGAAACACACTTTTTCCAACATTAGTACTTACAAAGGGTTGTTTTTATGCCTCATTTGGTATAAATTTATATGTTCCATTTGGCGCATATCAATCCAACGGATAATTTTTGTTGGAAATTTTGTGAAAATGGAATTCGAATAGGGCGACAGAGGACACGTGTCACGACGACACGCCACGTGTCTGACCTATGCTGGACACGTGGCAGCCTAGGCTAGGATGACCTCTCAGGCATCACATGGGAGATTCCCTATCTCCTCCCACGGCACGTGGGAGAATCTAGCCTGGGCTATATAAGGACGGGTCTGGGACGGTTTCAGTGTACCAGTTTCGATCGAAAATCGATACTTCTTTCTCTCTCATTATGTCGTTCTAGTACCAGAACCCTAAACCTCGAAATTCTGCTCCATAGGAAGTGTACTAAACCGTGATCACTGGTACGATACCTTGTCTGATTGATTGATAAACCAACCAACGGATGCAAAAGTCCTGCCTGAATAAGGCTATACTTTGTTAACTACGTTGAGATTTTGTTCTCGTGATTATCGTTAAAGTTTGAGTTGGATTTATACACTAATACGGATTACATTATGTGAAATTAGGGGAGACTATGAGTTGAATGGCCTTGTGTACTCATTGTATAATATGTACTACAACATAAAGACCTCCAAAGAATTGTGGGATTCTTTACCAAAAAAGTTTAAACATAGGATGCTGGAACAAAGAATTTGTAGCCGGTTTCTTAGACTATAAAATGGTCGATAATAAGACTGTCATGAACCAAGTCGAAGAGTTGCCGATTATACTACACGAGATCTACGCGAAAGCCATGATACTTAGTGAAGATTACATATCAGAAATAACATAAAAATAAGTTATATATATTTAAATCCAGATACCCATAATATGAATAGAAATATGTAGTTTTAGTTTGTTGATTTGGTTATAGGAGTAAAGCCATGTTGAAGACTTGCTTGCCAAATTTTCTCAACGTTGAACACTTCATCCCCACATTCATTCATATTCCATCCTTCTAAGCCATGCAATATTCCAGCTATTCTCCATGCACTCATCACCCTTCTTGGCAACCAATTCTGTACCACAAATTAAACAAGCACACGATAAATAATCAACAAAATACCTAATCATCATAAACAATCCAGATAATGAAATGTAACAGTACAAATGTTTTGGCACAATATACCCTTACTTATTAACTTCTAAAACTATTAAGCACGTTACCAAATGTAACTTTTTTAAGTACGTTGCCTAATGAATACAACTCTTAAGCATATAAAAATACATTGTCACATAAAACCGAGATCTTGTGAAGGTATCATGTTGCTATTACATCATGTTACTTATGACATCACACATCTATTAGAGGTACCATGGTAAGAGTTAATGTTGCACGCGCTAAACACACAAGTAATATAAACCGATTAAAAAATCTAATAACACTTAAATTCAAATACCTACTAAAACCCGAAAAATTGATTCAGAGAGTTTAATTTGGATTCTTGAAAAATAACTTGAAAGTTCAGATATGCAGTACCATATTACCGTATGATTGGGTTAAGTGGGCGCCAAAAAAAGTTAACATTTTCGGATAGCGTGGTGTGCAAAACGGCTGGCAACGCTGTGTGGTCTGAAAAAAGAGGCATGCTTTCTGGTGATCCAATTTGTAAACTATGTGGGGAACAAGACAAGGATGAGGACCATCTATATACTGGTTGTTTCGTGGTATCAACTTTATGGCAAAAGGTAAGCAATTGGTGCAAAACACAACAACTCTTTGCATTCGCGATGAAAGAACTTTGGAATATCACCAAAACCGATGATTGAAGATTAGAAGAGGAAATACATACAGCTTATTATTATGGCAACATGTTGGGGAGTGTGGAAAGCGAGAAATGAAACTCTTTTCGGTGGGAAAAGAGCAAACATAGACACATTTTGTTTTGGGAAATGCAAGCAATATCGTTCCTATGGATTAAGGGTAAATCAAAAAGGAGTAACTTGGAATGGAGCAAATGGGTGCGGTTCAACATGAGGAATCAAAAATCTTGTATTTTATTATACCAGTGAGTCTTTCGTAGCATAAATTTGATGGTTTTATACTAGTATTGTATGGTGGCTTAGCAGTTTACTAACCATATGTATGTACTATGTAGTTTTTGGTGATGAAAATGATTGCAATTTGCCGTTCAAAAAAAAAAAAAAAAAAAAACCTTGAAAGTTCACTTGGGTTATTTTGGGTAGTTTAGTTAATTTTAGAGTCCTTTATAAAAAACATGATAATAAATTACCTAACTAAACACCGACTTATGATTATAAATTCCTAACTAAACCCAAACTTAAACTTCAACAAATAGGTCTTAAGACTGATTAATTGATTAATAAATTCAGGTTTCATAAATATTGTCCGTTTTACCCACTAGAAAATCATGGATTTGTTTTTGGTTACCTGACTAAAGACTTCCTAGGAAGTCATCTAACTTAGTACTACTCTAACCTAGGCATGCTTAATTTATGTTTGAAGCAAATCAATCCTTATGAACCCAACATCTTTCCTATCCACAAGTGATATGGGATTCGCATATGATTTTACAGCCAGTTGTAACACTTGGCATCTCGTAACACAAATATTGTCCACTTTGCCCATGAGGAGGTCACCCATCCTAGTAATCCTCCCACTTAAGCAACCAAAAACAAATTAAGGAACTCCTCGTAGGCAAAGCAAACAATGTTGGTGGTATGAGAGACCGGATGTTACAAAGGGGACTAGAGTCACTTATTTTTCGTTTAGGATGGTAGGGTAAAACTTGTAGAGAATGATGACCCCAAGGGTGTTTTAGGTGGAAAAATTGGGCAAAACCCACATCCCTGATTGGAATGGTAGGGTAAACCTCATCGAGAGGACAATTAGACCACAAGAGTAGAGGGAGGGGGACGATCGTAACACTCTAGTCAAATCTTACATCGGTTGGGACAAGATGTTGGGTTCATAAGGAGTAATCTATCTCAAACATCACCCACATATTTGGGCACTATAGAGGAGATGAAAACTCCACAGCTAAGCATGCTCAGATGAGAGTAGTATTAGGATAGGTAACTTTTTATGAAGTCTTAAATAGGGCAACCAAAAACAAACCTGTGAGTTACTGGATGGGAAACCCATCAAGGGAAAAGTTGACAATATCAGTGGGTACGAGAAGCAACATGCTACAGGAATCTATAGGTTTCGTATTCGAATTTAGTTGTAAAGAATTTTGGCGGCAACGTATTAGACCAAAAAAAATTGGCATTAGACGTATATACATGGTAGATATAAGTTGGATCGACTTTTATGAAATATTGTAAAACAAGACCTCGGGGGCCGAGTAATCTCTGAGTAATTGCTACAAGATAGGCTACAGAGGTGACTTTGTTTAGCTCTGTCAAATTACTCGGATTCAATCAAACGCGGTCAACATCGATCAGAACCAGATGTAATAGGTCAACTCAGGCTGCGTTTGACTTAAAAACATAATTCCTATATCTATCGTATTAGTGAATATTAATGAATATCATTTTCAAAGGAACGAATAACTGTTATTAAATATTCTAATCTTTGAATATGCACTTTTTATTTAAATTGATATTTGCGTATTTTGTTATAAATATTAATAACTTATGGTATTATATATATATTATATATATATATATAGGGTTAGGATCGAGTGAGAAGCACTATACTAATTGAGAAACTTGAGAAGCATTCTGGACCACACATTTTCTCTAAGTTTTTCGTAATATACACATACGTATAGTTTAAAATTGACTATATCATATGTGTATAATTCAATGTACATATATATATAGTGAATTTTAAACTATACGTATGTGTATATTACGAAAAGCTAAGGGAAAATGTGTGGTCCAGAATGCTTCTTAAGTTTCTCAAATGGGGTGAACTTCTCTTAAGAGCCCTACCCTATATATATATAAAATATATATATATATATATATATATTATATATATATATATATATATATAGTTCCAGAAAACTAACTTTTTATAATTTAACATTTTAGAATATTCCCGGAGTACTCTCCGCCTAGACCGAGTACTCGCAACTCCCCAATCGACCGACTAGAGAGCGCCTACGACTTCTGCAACCATGGTTTATGTATGTGATATTTATCAGCAAAAAGCAAATGTAAAAACTTTTTACTAAATCTGTAGCTTAAATATAATTAAGATACATAATGATATATAGGTACATGGATAAAGATGCATAATGATATATAGGTACATAGATATTGTTGTCGTATTCAATGAATAAACTCAATTTAAACATCAGTAATCCGTTTTTGGCATCTAAGATGGTACCTATATTATTTATGTATTAACCCAATTTAAAGGGGCAGTAAGTAGACCCTATTTGTGTGTTTGTCACAACTTGTGATCACTTGTAACAAAAATCTAATCTAAAGTAAAAACTAACCTAAGCTACACTAATTTATAAAGAAAATATTGAAGGTGTGAAGTTGGCTTGTATTGTAACAATACGAATGAGCACCAATTTGTACTAAGTAGAAGATTAACTACTACTAACATACTCAATATTATTGACTCTTAACCGGTTGGCATAAGCCACATAGGCTGCATGGTATGGGCGCTATTGGCCTCTACACCTTAGTAGTTTTCTACTCATCGTCTTACCGTTATCTGGGCGCTATTGTGTGTCCACGATTGCAATAGTGAAGGATAACGACTCTTTTTTGGTGGGACCCTTCCATTTTACCATTTGACAATGATTGTTTTTTTTAAGATTTTGTTTTAAAAGATTGAATTTAACTTTGTATGTATATTAACTCACCTATATAATTTTTCACAACATACAACTCTCACAACCTAATTTCACACAAATTTCATCTCTCACAACACATTTTCATCACTTTTCCATTCAACAACATACAAGTGCTACCGACAAAAAAATCACCACGATGGGACATGCAATCCCCACAGAATCGATAAACACCCCAACCTGTTCATTTGCCTAATATTTGTCTCAATCTTTGTTTCCTATGTCTCCACCCGAAACTCAAACCGTACCCGAAACCCAACTTAACCCGATCCCGATACCCGCCAAATGTCATCCTGACGTAAACATTGTAGGAAGCAACCAAAAGAGGCATGAGCTCCAAAGACACATCAAAAGTGGACGAGCAAGAGGAATTAGCCTTGTCACGTGCGTGAGTCGACATATCAGAATACCCCATTGTTGGTAATATTTTAAAAATTGATCATTTGTTTATTTAATAATATTTTAAACGTTTAAAATTCTATACTTTATTTTTTTAATTTTTTAAAATATGTTTTTTAAATATATAATTGTTAAAAGTAAGCAATGATCAAGATGCACCCGTTTATGATATGAAGCGGATTCACAAAAAATAATTGTTGCTATGAAGCGCAAACTGTACCGTACAAACAATTCGTTCTTGGCAAGTAGTCGTCAAAGAGAGCGAAATGCAGCAATTTGAACAATATTGTGAACTTTCATATAAAAAATCAAAACAGAACTAGCGGTTCTAGCGACAAAGACGTTAAGTTGGCCGCCCATGATGAGTTTAGATTAACATTTCACATTTACCATGGTAAAAACTTGGGAGGTGTTTAAAAATTTCCCAAAGTGTTATCCTATGCTACTAGTCAAACCTGGCCAATCATCAAAGCGTTCCAAGACTGCTTCAGGCATGCTTGAACCGCACTCATCCGCTAGGGGATTAGATGTCCGTTCTTATTTAGACCTAAACGACTTCAAAAACGAGCTAGAGTTTGAAGAAACGAATTTCGACGCCCACCAGGTAGAGACGAAAAGTAAGGCAGCTGTTGTACGAGCAAGAAAAGGCAAATCGACTTCTACAACAACAACAAATACTCTCGAGGGTGGATCAGGTGGCTTCTCCAAATTAGACGAGAAACTTGCTCGAAATCTCTCGATAAAGGAACAAGAGCATCAATTGGCAATGGATAGGCAAAGGGCGGCCGCCATAAAGTTCCTCCAAAAACCCATCTCCCTTCCTCTATATGAGGACAACCGTATGATCTTGGAACTTGAGAAAGAACGTGTTCGAGCAAAATATCTAAACAACTAGTAGTTTTTTATGATTTTAGTAGTTTAAATGTTATTTTTTTTAAATATGATGTTTTTTAATTTAAACGTTATGTCTTTTTGTATATTTATTAGTTTAAATGTTATAAAAATAAAAATAATTAAATTATTAAGTAATAATACAAGAGGCTTTATTCTATTGCATGAGTGTTATCGGCATGGGGGAATAAAGTTCTTTTAAACTATACCTAAGCTTTGCTATTGGTGGGATTTACTGAGTATGATGATGATGATGATGATGATGTTGCATGACGCTGAGATGACAAAATAAAGCCCCTTATGCCATCCGGACTTACAAGTAAAGGTTTAATCAAGCTACTTATTTATAAGTCTATTCTAGAAACTAGCCAATCGAATCTCAAAAAAAAATTAATAATAATAATAATAATAAGATAAATTTAATTGCTAACCTCACACGAGTCAACGTTCTCAAGATGTTTGGGAGTCAACATGGCAGGGGTAGTTTGATAAAAGCAATCTTTGTTCACTTTGTTTGGAGGGAAGTGAGAGTAAGGGATTATTAGGGTTCCCTTTGATGCCTTCAACTCTTCTTCTTTGCTTAATCCATCTCCCACCAACCACACCTTTAATTTACAAAATCAAAATATACAGTTTTATTTATATTATTACTAAAAATTGTATATAGATGATACACACACAAACGAGTGTACCTTTTGTGTGTAACTTCGTGAACGAATCAAGTTATCTTGATCGCCAGTCAACTCCAACTCTAGTTTGAGCTTTTGGTAATCGTCCGGTCGAGATATTGCAACCTACAATGTGTTTGATGGATATACACATTTTTAGCTAGACTTTAGAGAGTCGTTGTATCAGTGTTAAGCATGTACATTAGATTTTTGCTATATGTTAAAAGCAGTAAAGGGAAATTACCTGAATGCCCTTGTGGCATAGAGCTAGGGCAAGGTGATAAGCAACCTTGTTGAAGGTTCCCCTAAAAAGAACTTGAGTTGTGCCTTTAGGAATGCTATTCAGAACCACAGCAACTGCCAAACTGCTTCCATCCACTAACTTCACTTTCAGTTTTGGATTTCTTTTTATGAATAGCTCCCCATTTCTATTTAGTTCCTCCCCCTACAAATACATACAATTATTTAGAGACATATTTGGTTTGGTTATATTATGAGTTCGAATGTGTGATTAGTTTTTACTTATTCAAATACTTGGCTATGAGATTAGGTGATACCAAAACCGGTATCATTTATTCAAATACTTGGCGATGAGATTAGGTGATACCAAAATCGGTATCAAACTCATTTACCCTCATGATGATAATTTAAAAACTATGTCTTTTGAATTGGTGATGATAAGATTGCATGTGATATTTATTAAAGAAGTAATTAAGATTGCATGATAAGATTGAATTGGTGATGATAAGTAACTTAAAATTATTGAAAGTTTTATTATTATTATTTTTATTATTATTATTATTTTATTATTATTATTATTACTACTACTATTACTTTTAAAATGGTTGTCCAAAAATGTCGCGGCTCTAATTTAATTAAAATCAAGCCGAGCCGGCTCAACTCGGTTAGAAAATTAGCCTAGTTGGCTCGGTTCGTAACGAGCCAAATTGGCTCGGATTAGCGTAGCTCAGATTATTTCAATTTTAACTTGCTTTATTTTAATATACATATGATATATTACAGAAAACTAGTTATTAGTTGCAGGTATTCAGGAATGCAGTTATATGTCTATGGCATATTTAGAGATTGATTAGGATGTTAATGAACTTATATTGCATTTCGTTGAAATTTAAAACATATTTGTATTTGATTGAACTTGATTTTGTTTTGCAATATAGTAGATTGAATTTATTTTGAATATATTCTTTTGAACTATTAAATAATATCTTAGAGTATTGAATTTTGAAAGCTATATATTAATATTTATTTTTAAATTCGAGCCTAATCGAGCCGAGCCTGCTCGGTTAAAGATCAAGTTGAGCTCGAGCTAGGATTTACAGCTTTGTTTTAAATCCAAGCCGACTTGGTTTTTAATCGAGCCCGAGCTTTCCCTGGATCGGCTCGAATTGGCTCATGAACAACCTTAATATATATAGATAGGGTGGGGTTTGGCTACAAAGTTCAAATTTTCTAAAAAAGCATAAAAAGTCATAAAACACTATAATTCCAGCCATAAAACACACCTAAAACTCACAAATAACCGAGTGAAGACTATTAAAACACCATATTCAAACCATAATAGTTCATAAAAACTTCAAACACACAATTGTAGAACTATAAATATAAAACACAACGTGCTAATCAACATAAAATACAATAATCGTCTGATAATCAGACCTTATCATCCAAAACACAACCCACATATATGATGTTTACTAATCTTCATTTTGTTACTTGTGGGTTTTAGGTGTGTTTTATGGTTAACATTTTGGTATTTTATAACTTTTTATATTTTTTAGGAAATTTGGACTTTGTAGCCAAATCCTAGCCTACACACACACACACATAGGGTAGGGATCCTAAGAGATGTCTACCAAATTTGAGAAATTTGAGAAACATTATTGTTAGTGCACTATCTATGTGGCCATACTAGAAATCTAATTGTACTAGTTAAAGTCTAATGTCCTGAGTCTGTAATATACCGGACAAAGGTTTCGCTTGGTTGTTTTAGAGTTGTTTAGATCACAATAGGTTTCGGTACGGCACAGCGTGTAGAGAGCGGGCATGATCGGGAATGATGTCATCACATTTATGTGATGACATCACAGTTACTGCATCATTATTGCATCATCATGAAGTCATCTAATTAGATATATCATCTGCATTCAAGTAAGTTCGCTCAAGTAGAAGAACTTCGCGCGAAGTTGGAAGCTCACATTAGAACGAAGTGAGTCATATATATATAGCACCTTGCACAACAAACTGTAGATCAGACAACAACTTCGCTCAAAGAACTCTCAAGAACAAGTTCGTCGGTTCCGGTCTAGATCGAGTTACTTTGTAACGTAGACGTCGAAACTCTGTCCGGTTGTCGATTAGAACGTAATAAACGATTCGTTGTCACGATTACGGTTCGGTTTAACGGATTCCGCACGTTAAACCGGATTAAATGCAGGATTTGTATTCTTCGGTGAACCGATCCGGACCTACAATTGGTATCAGAGCAGGATTGGACTAATTTGAAGACATTGGACATAGAACATCTCATTTTCTACTCATTTCTTTCTTTTTAAACTTTTCTTGGACATTTCACGGACAAAATGGACTGATTTTCAAGTATAATACGTAAAATCCATAATAGTAAAATCTTTGAAAAGATCAGAGTTAAAAACAACCAATTTCATGTCAAAAAATTCAGAAAACCATGTTTGAAAACACATGTTCGCTCGAACTTATGCTACAAGTTCGCCCGAACTTGGCTTAAAATCATCATTTTTGTTGATTTTAACCAACTTCGCCCGAACTTGTTGGAATTTTCAGTGAATTTTGATCGCCCGAACTTGTCAAAATCTTGTTGAAATTTTACATAAGTTCGCCCGAACTTGGTAGAACTTGGAATTTTTTCAAAAATCATCAAGTTCCCGAACTTGTCCATACCATATTTCAAGCGAACTTGTTGTCTTACAAATAGGTAACTTGTCATTTCATTTGTAAGATTCAGAGATTTTGTGTACTAGACGGCGAAGCTCTGTCCAAGTGTTTCCAAGATTTGTAACGTTTGAATATTAATGAAACGGTGTTAAACAGTAACAAACTTGTCTACAATGTCACCTATGCAAACGGATTCCGCACGTTTACCTTAGGTTTGCCAAATTAGGACCAGAACGATCTGTACAACGGACCTACAATTGGTATCAGAGCTACAGAAGCTCAGCGTGTAATCGTGATTCGAATCAGGCAAGTTTCAGTGTCTTTCGAGGTGTTGTTAGTGTATTTCGGACTGAATCGATGAATTTCGGATCATTTCTGTGTATATCAGATCGAGTTTGTATATTTTTGTTGGTTTTAGATCTTAGGGTGGTAGTTGACTACAAAGTCTATTTTTCTAAAAAGTGTAAAAAGTCATAAAACACCATAATCTCAACCATAAAACACACTCAAAACCAACAAATAACAAAGTGAAGATTATTAAAACACCATATTTATGGGTTTTGTGATGTGTTTTGGATGATTATTGAATGACTAAAATTAGTGTGTTTTATGTTGATTATCATGTTCTGTTTTATATTCATAATTCTACTATGGTGTGTTTGAAGTTTTTATGGATTGTTAGCGTTTAGATACTGTGTTTTAGTGATCTTCACTCTATTATTTGTGGGCTTTGAGTGTGTTTTATGGCTAAAATTATGGTGTGTTATGACTTTGTACACTTTGTAGGAAAAATAGACTTTGTAGCCGAACCCTACCCTAGATCTTATATGGACTGATTCGGTTGTGTTTTGGATTGTTTCGATCGTATTTCGGTTTGATTCGATCAAATTCGGTTGAAGTTTCATACATTTTGGAACTGAATCAGTTGTCTTGGATCAAATTTTGTTCATTTCGGATCTGTCAGTGAATTACAAACTATTGTTATATCTTTTTGTTCATCAAAAGGTTCCAGATCTAAATCTAGATTGAAACATGATTAGATATGAATCGAAATATTATAACTTTTTGATCAAGATCTCAGATAAATTGAATTTCTGTCTGATCTAGATCGAATTTGCTGTTGTTTGATATATCGAAGAAGAAGTCGAGTTGCAGGTTCTGTTTTCTTTTTAAAGTATATCGATTTTTTTGTCAAACATTTAGCATCGATTTGAATCATGTTGCTTATTAGAAAGATTAACACGTTAAAGCTTGTATTTCAGATTTGAAACGTAATCACAGATCTGTTTGAAAAAGTATAGTGATTGTTTCTGATTTGTTGGAGTTGTTGTTCGTCGAGTAAGAAGAAAGAAAACAGAATTAATTTGCAGTAGTGCCTTGTTGAGTAATAGATTGTACTGGAGATTTTGTGGTGTAGATAAAACCAGGTTATAGTGACACCTGAGTTTGTTGGTAAAAAAAGCATTGAGTTGTTGGCTGGGTTATAGTGACGGATTGAAGTGTTTTGAGTTTTTCATAGAAAAGATATATAATAAAGAAATTGTTTTTGGTGAGATTGAAAGAAGTAATGTGTGACAGTATATTTTAGGGTTTGAATAAAAAGTATAAAAAAATAATAATAAAAAAACGGGTCACATATTGTGTTGAAACTGACTGCTGTATTGGTTAAGAAAAGTTTTAGTCAAGATATTTGTGTTGAGCCAATACAACTTAATTGGTTTGTGCCTGTGGACTGTGTTGTTAGTAAGTTGGACTGGGTTTGGAAAAGTGGGCTGGATAACTTGTTATTGGGCCAAATCTTTTTCAAGTTTAAATCGGGTCAAAAGAGTGTAAAAGATATTTTGGGCTTCAATTTGAAAGTGGATTATTTTAGCCGTGATCTTTGAATTTTGGGTACAAGTATTTTGAACCGGTTTTAATCTACAAAGTTTTGAGCTTGATCATTCTGGTTCAAGAAAATACAAATTTAACAAGAGTTAAAGCTTAGTGGGTTGACAAATTTATAAAAATTAAAAAATGGATAGGGAAGATTTTAGGTTGAGATCAAATATTGATGTGTCAACTCCGAAAGGACGTCAACAGTACAAAAGGATTATGAGACACTTATTTGAAACTTTTATGATCATAAAGATGAAACATTGGATGAGTCGATAAAACGGTACTGTGATTTGATTTCAGAAATGAGGATTTGGGTCTAGCTATCGGATACTGAGAAGATATCAAAGTTTGCAGAATCTCTATCTTCTGAGTGGGATGATTATCTAGTTGAATTGAAAAGATTTCCATGGTTCAGATGGTAGATCTATATGAGTTTATCATAAACATCAAAGACTACGAACCAGAAATTGAAAAGAAGAAGGCAATGAAGCAAAAAGTTAGTGAAGCAATAAATGTGAAGAATATTGAAGTCAAAGAATCCGTCATGACTTCAAATGAGACTTCGTGTTCTGAACCAGTGTGCTCAAAATGTGATAAATCTATATTAGACTATGCCAAACTCCTGAATGATTTGGAGAGTTTGACATTAGAAAATAAAAATTTAAAAGAAAATGAAAAAGGTTTTAAAAATCAAATAAAAACGTTAGAAAATGAAAAATTAGTTTTAAATTTGAAAAAATAACTCTACTTGAACAAGAATTGGAAAACGCAAAAAATAAAACTGTTGTTTTAGAAAAAAAAGTTGAAAGGTTTTTTGACTTCGTCATTAATGTTAGATCATATTTGTCCAAAACCGATAAATGAGAATAAAAAGAAAAATCCAATAAGTGACAATGTCATAAATTATGACGATGTCATAATTGAGGATTATGGTGATGATACCAATGATGAAAATGATAAAAATGAAATATTTTTGAAAGTAAAAGAAAAATTTCAAGAAACTGTTCTACAATCTACTGAAAAAGGTGAATGCTCAACGCAAAAACCTTCTAAGCAGAATGGAGAACAAAAACAAAAGGAAAAACAAAGTTTTAAAATTCTAAAAATTTTCAAAAGGTAAATAAAAGTTCATCGGTACGATCATCCAATCATTATGAAAATTCACAAAAATTTGTTAATAAGTGGTGCAGGTCGAACCACAGTGCTTCAAAGTCAAATCAAGTTTTTAGAAGAAGCAGTAAAGATGACTACTACACATCAAATTAATGTTATGATTTGAATGTATGGTTTGATAAAGAAGATTAGAAAGAAGATCGGTATGATAACAGGGTGTGTTACAACTGTGGAGTAAATGGACACATTGCTGCTAACTGCCCGAGAAAGAGATTTGATATGAGAAGATGTTATAATTGTCAAATCAAAGGTCATATTTCCATAAATTGTTCGATAAATCTGAGGAAAGGATCGTCGGATAAATTTCAGGGGGAGAAAAGAAAGGCTGCGAAGAAGACAGTAAATACAGAAGATAAGCCCAAAGAACAGAAAGTGAAACTATCGCAAGGGCAGAAAGACAAATTGAGGAAAAAGAGAAAGAAAGTTAGAGAGTATTTGGAAGAGATTTTGTCCTCGGATACAACTAAGAAATTAGATAAAAGTTCTGATGAATCATTTTACTCACGGTCAAGTAAAACGAATTCATCAGATACAAATCTGAGGACAAAAGAGAGATCAGTGGAGAATAAATTGATAAATCAAACAGTTAAAAAATCAAAGAAAGTTAACTTTTTAGATAAAGTTTTTATCAAACTGTTTGAATATCAAAAAGAGTGTGAATGTTTGTTTACTTCAGATGTTAATGAATTTGGTAAACCTAAATCCAAAATGGATTAGGTTCCAATTCAAAACTGATTAAATTTGTTTGAATGTGCAGGATAACCAAGCTTCAAGCAAAACGTCATTTCAGAAGCAGTGGTTGTTCATGCAAAGAGACAGGAGTGATATTCCACACAAACAAAATGGTAGTCTCGCGTTCACATTCGTAAAATTTAATTAAAAGGTTAAAATGGAAGATTCTTAATTTCGATTTAGATAAGATGTTTTCAATTTCAGAGAGAGAAAATTTTAAAATTATCAAAACCAAAATTCCTGTAAAATTGAAAAACATCATTTCAAAATCATTTTAGATAGATAAAATTTTTCATAAACAATAGAAAATCTCAAAATATCAAAAACTTTGAAAAATGAAAATGAGATTACTTGTGCAAAAAGAGGAAATGATAGTACATCAGTGGACTATCAGTGCATGCTAAAGATATGTGTTGTTTAAAATGGTTAAACAATCTCACTAAAGATGTGTCGGTAGACTCAGCTAGACTAGTAGTTTTGCGAAAACGATACAAACTTAAATAGAAAAGCCTAGTTCTAGTGGGAAACGTGATTGAAAGCATAGTACTTAGTTTTGTCCTTCGTGACTGTGTACCTACTCGGTAATCGCTGAATGTTGCAAAGCATAAAAACCGGTCAGTTTGTGAACTTTCACAACTTACTAAAAAGTCACTGTGATTGTGTTTTCATTTTCAAAAGATTTAAACTTGTTTTATTTCTTTATTTTGTTTAAGCATTGGAGATCCTCTGCGTATACGAAAGTATCGAACTAGATGTTAGTGCCTGAACATTCTGCTTTATTTTACTTGGTGTTTCATTTAAATCTTGGATCACCTCTGCGTATATGGGAATATCGAACTGGTAATTTAGAGTTAAACAATTTTAACTTGTTTTTATTTCTTGTTTTCGTTTAAACATTGGACTTTCTCTGCGTATCGAAAGATCGACCTGATTGTTAATGTTTAAACATTTTGCGTTATTTTCACACATATCACAGTTGATGAAAGTTTAAAGGCATTTCTCGAGTCAGTGTATTACATGATGAGGGGATATGCTAAGATCGTGGGGTCCATAAGAACTTAGTGCAAATTAGTGTACCTTAATGTATCAGTAAGCATTACGAAAGTTTCTAGATTGAGTTTAAGTGGACAACAATACCGACAATCCATGTGAATTGTTTAAACTGAGTGTTTCATCTAGATCAAGGGTGCAGCTGATATGTCTCAGTAAACTGATATGATTCTCTAGCACGTTTTCTCACAAAAATATAAACTGTAAATATTACATTTCAGTATGTTCACATTTCTACAATGAAAATTCAAAATCAAAAAAGATTTTCTTTCAAAATCTTTCATGGAAACTTGATAATGTTGAATGTGAGCCGGACCAACGAGACTGTTAAGAAACTGTTTGTGTGTGGATACGAGGGTTTGTTCTTAAACGTCAAATTTTAGAGATTCGGAGCATTATTCAAGGGGGAGACTACGGTTTCCTTGAAGATGTTCTCCAAGGCAGTTCAAGACTAATCATCACAGATTTCTAGCTATGTCCAAGGGGGAGACTGTTAGTGCACTATCTGTGTGGCCATACTAGAAATCTAATTGAACTAGTTAAAGTCTAATGTCTTGAGTCTGTAATATACCGGACAGAGGTTTCGCTAGGTTGTTTTAGAGTTGTTTAGATCAGGATAGGTTTCGGTACGGCACAGCGTGTAGAGAGCGGGCATGATCAGGAATGATGTCATCACATTTATGTGATGATATCACAATTACTGCATCATTATTGCATCATCATGAAGTCATCTAATTAGATATATCATCTGCATTCAAGTAAGTTCGCTCAAGCAGAAGAAGTTCGTGCCAAGTTGGAAGCTCACATTAGAACAAAGTGAATCATATATATATATATATATATATAGCACCTTACACAACAAACTGTAGAGCAGACAACAACTTCGTTCAAAGAACTCTCAAGAACAAGTTCTTCAGTTCCGATCTAGATCGAGTTATTTTGTAACGTAGACATCGAAACTCTGTTCGGTTGTCGATTAGAACGTAATAAACGTTGATTATTTACGATTCGCTGTCACGATTACGGTTTGGTTTAACGGATTCCGCACGTTAAACAGGATTAAATGTAGGGGTTGTGTTCTTCGGTGAACCGATTCGGACCTACATTATGGACCACACATTTTCACTAAGCTTTTCGTGATATACACATATATGTAGTTTAAAATTGACTATATCCATATGTGTATAATTCAAATACACATGTATATAGTCAATTTTAAACTATACATATATGTATAATACGAAAAGCTTAGGGAAAATATGTTGTCCAGAATGTTTCTCAAGTTTCTCAATTAGCCTAATGCTTCTCACACGATCCTAACCCTATATATATATATTATATATATATATATATATATATATATATATATATATATATATATATATATATATATATATATATGGTAAGGTTAGTGTAAAAACAAAATTTTTCCTACAAAGTGTAAGAAGTCTATGTAGGCATGGTGTTTTAAATTTTAGGTATGATATTTTATATTCTTTGAATAAGGTAGGTATAACATAGAAAAACATCAAACACAACAATTTATAACACAATCAGATGTATTCAAGACATTTAATTTAAAACACACTGATTAATTTCTTTGTATGGTGTTTTAGATTTCATGCATGTAATACATTTAATTATGTTTTCAATTGATGCATTTAGTTTTTTTCCTATATAATACTATGCCAAAAGAATATAAAACATGATACCGAAAATTTAAAACAACATGCCTTTATAGACTTCAAACACTTTATACGAAACATGATCTTTTTACAGGAACCCTTACCTATATATATATATGTGTGTGTGTGTGCGTGTATGTATATATATATATAGTTGAAGTATAGAGAGAAAACCCACTTGAGTTGAGAAAACTTAAGAAAACCCTATTAACATTTTTTTTTCTAAAAAATAGGGAATGTAAGTTACATGATAATGAACATTTTGTAAAAAAAGCGCCGAATGGTGTTTTTTATAAACTTAAAAAAAACAAAACGTTCATTAACATGTAACGTACATTCCCTATTTTTTTTAACAAAAAACTAAAAATGTTACATATGGTTTTCTTGAGTTTTCTCAACTCAAGTGTGTTTTCATTTTATCCTTCCCCTATATATATATAGGATCAAGATCAAGTGAAAACCCCTCCCGTTGTGAGAACTTAGAGAACTCGACCTTCCTGTGCGAGTTTTGTCCTCATATTTTTCACACCCATAGATTAAAATGTTAGAAAACATTGCTGTAAAAAAAACAAAAAAATTCGAAGTGGTGTTTTTCGGCCCCTTACAGTAGGCGTAAAATGGCGATGACATAAGCATGACATCACTTTTTACAGCATTTACGGCTGCTACAAAAGAAAAAAAAAACAAGTTTTATTTTTTATTTTTTAAAAAAGTTGATTTTTTAGGATTTTTGGTAAAAAGTTTTTTGAAAAAACCTTTAGTAAGGCCGAGTTCTCTAAGTTCTCACAACTCTTATAGGTTTTCATTTTACCCTAACATAATATACACACACACACATGTATATATATATATATGGGGATGTGTTAAAATGAAAACCACCACGAGTTGCGAGAACCGCGAGAACTTTTTGATCCGGGGCGAGTTGGGCCAATTTTTTTTTGCACAAACGTAGATGAATATATTATAAAAAATTTGTCGAGTTGATAGTTTTGATTGATGCAATTTTTTTTTACGTCTGGCGTAAATTTAAATTTAAAATTTACGCTTGGCGTAAAAAAACTTGTGGTGGTCAAAACTACCGACTCGACAATTTTTTTAATTTTTTTTACAGATGTGTTTATAATATTTTCATCTATGTTTGTGCAAAAAGTTTTTGGCCCAACTCGCCCTCGGATCAAAAAGTTCTCACGGTTCTCGCAACTCACGGTGGTTTTCATTTGAACCGAATCCTATATGTATGTATGTATATATATGTATGTGTGTATATATATATATGTATGTATGAATATGGTCGGGTTCATGCGAGAACCAACTTTAGGGAGAGAACTATGAGAAAAATTTCTTAGAGTGTGTATGGTTCGTCGGAATTCAATGAATGGAATCTGAATTCTAATTTTGAAGATGTTTGTTTCACATAAGTTTGTTGGAATTAGAATCTCAATTCTAATATTCATATGTTCGGTTAAAAAGGAATTGGAATTGAAATTGTGCATGGATTCCATCAAATTCCTTTAACTAAAGGAATTAAAAATCCTTCATACATGTGCCTGACCTCCTCGTCACCGTCTTGACCCGATCCGGCACGTCGACGACCTGCACCATTTCGCCCCGGTTTCGATCTGCACCATTTCAACCCGAATCGCTTCGACCTGCATCATTTCGACCCGAATCGTTTCAACTTGGACAGACCCGAACCGCTTCTACCCGTATTGTTTCGACAAGAACCATTTCGAACCGTACCGTTTTGACCAAAACCGGGTTGGTTGGGGCTGAGATGATAGATTCCAATTCATTTGACAATCAAATACATCAAAAATGGAATTGAGATTCTAATTCTAACAATTTCCAATTCCTATTTGAATGTTTAAATTTCAAATCCAATTCATTCAAATTTCAATTCCAATAAAATTTTTAATTCCAATTCCAAAACATTCCACGAATTAAACACACACTTAAATTATCTCCAAATTAAAGTAATCATCTTTTTTAACGGCATTAAACTAATCCTAAATAAAAGATTTTATTCTAGTAGAACCGAACCTGATTAAGTAGACCCAGAGTAAAAACCTTAGCTCCTTTTCCCTCAGCTTTGAGTATTGCTTCCATAATCAAGTCATTGATGGCCTCTCTTTGCCATTCCATGAAATACTTTCAAAAAAAAAAAGCAATCGTAAATATCTAACATAAAAAGTTTTTTATGTAAATGAACATAATACGAATTAAATAAAAAAACACGAATTATACGTCTACATACTTGTATCTTGTATTTTGGGACCGCCCATGTTTGTACTTTGAGTTTCTTAAAAATGTTTCTTTCGACCACAAAAGTTTGCCCATAAATCCAAGTAATCATCATGGACCAGATAGTTACGGGCCATAGCATTCGCAAGTACCATTTAGGAGACGAGTAAGGTTTTGAAGCCAAAGAGGCAAACCCGAGCCTCATATGGTAGATTGATTCTGGTGTCGTTAGATGTGTTAAATATACCACATTTGGTGATTCATTTGTTCGCTCAAGTGAGTTCTCGTACAATGTGTCAGTAGATTTGTCAAGTGTGCCATAAACATAGTCATAGAACGGCATGAATAGCGAGTAATTGGTTCTGAACTGAGTATGGTGCAAAGAATGATACCTAAGGAGACAAAATTAATAAAATTATATATGAATGACAAGAACATCAATTATTGATAGCAATTATTAAATATGAAATAAATATACTTACGAAGGAGTGTACATAAGGTACTTGAGGGGAGGGAAGATTGAGAAGGCTATTTTGGGGATTAGCTCGAAATTGCAATGGCCCATGTTGTTCATCACATCAATGTAGGTCACATAGCCAGCAAATGCAATAATGGACGCAGTCTTGGTTAGGGTAATAGTCAACAATGGTATGGCGAAGAGTGTGAAGTAGGCTATGTGCTCACCAAATGGATGAATCACAGCTGCAGCATCAACGACCCAGTTTGCATAAGCAATTGTGTCCTTTTATTTTGAATTAAATTATAAGCATACACCATATTTTCCTAACAGAACCATTGATTGAACCGGATGTCTTAGTGGTCCAACTGGTTGAATCAGTTTTAAAAACCGAATAACTGGTCCAACTAGATTTATTAGGTTTCCTTCAGAATTGGTGTATAGACATTATTGCCTAGTGGAGATAGATATGATCGGGTGGTTCCGCTGATGGAACGATAATACTATAGTGATCCATCAGTGATCCAAAATTTGTCGTTAAAAAAAAGGTTGGGAGTTCAAAAATGCAGAATGTTGATATTGATATATTTATTCTAAAGATCTAAGAATTTTTGTTTAAAACAAGAGTTAACTGCCATTTTCGTCCGTGTAATTTGTTCACTTTTGCCATTTTAGTCTAGTTTTAAAAAATGCATCAGTTTCCTCCCTGACATATGTCTGGAAATGTGCCATTTCAGTCCAAATATTAAAACCCACTTAAGTTAGACATGTTTAATGAAGGATATTATTGTCTTTTCATTTGTCAGACATAAGATAAGGTGAAAATAAAATATATATGAATTGACAATAATATCATTCATTAAACCTATCTGACTTAACTGCGTTTTAATTTTTGTACTGAAGTGGCACGTTTCAAGTATGTCAGAGAGAAAAGTGATCCATTTTTTAAAATTGGACTAAAATCGCAAAAATGAACAAATCACAGGGGCCGTAAACGACAGTTAACTCTTAAAACAATATATGTTGTTCATTATAATATGTATTAATTTATAGCATTTTAAATATTTTTTTACATAACCATACTTGAGTGTTTGGATTAAATTATTAAGTGCATTAAAAAACTGAATTTTGAGGACCAGTCTCAAGATGACGTGTTCAAACACATTGTCCCCGGTCTATGTGGGTTGTCTCTAAAGTGTCTGGCCATGTTGAGTTGCATTAATAGGTACCACTTACTATGTACAATTCTGAAACATTTATAACAAAATACCAAAACACCGGAGAGATTATTTTTTTTAACGACCAACAAAGTTAGCATAACACCGGAGAGATAGGTTGAGAGATTTACATGTGATGGGCTCGGTGACAATTGAAGAATGATGATGAGAATGATAGCGATTGTAGAGGAAATGGTGGTGGAGGGCTCTATGAAGCCAATAATACAGAAATTCTACCACTCCCACATGTAGCAAAATTACAATGATCACTCCATCTAATCTCCACATAGGCAACTGCTTACCTCCGGCCAATGAATATTGTCCCACATAATATAATATCCCATTGAATATTATTTGATCATCCCTGAAAAATATATAAAAATAAATTAAATCATAATTAATTTAGCCATCAGGGGCGGAGGCAATGTATGAGGGGTAGCCCAGGCTACCTCTCGACTCCGTTTACATAGGAAATTTTTTTATCTTTTTATACAATGATACCGTTAATCCAAAAAAAAGAAAAATATTGAGATACTCCTAAATTTTTAGGCTAGCTCAGCCACTGAATTTAGGTTTCCATGTTAACCCTAGATCAAACCTTTTGTAGCAAGGTTGAAAGATGATTAAAAGGGCGATTTGATAAGACTTTTCATAGAGAGAGAGAGAACCGACCAGTCTCTTTCACGATCAACTTGTTCGAACTCAATGGTTTTGTCAACAATCCTGCTTTTGCCTTTGGCCGTCATATAGCGAGAGAGTGAAATCCATAACTGATTGTTAGCACTCGAATCAGGAGTAAGGGAAAAATTAACACTAGACCCAAATCTCGATCGTTTGCATTTGAAGTCACATAGTCATAGGTAACCTTCACAACCCATGGTGCCAATACCAAGTACTATATCATATCCAAATCAAATATGAAACTTTTATATTTTTGATAAATATATGAGATATACAAATTAGTATTGCAAAGAGAAAAACGAAATTGTGTCTATATTTTATATTTATCAATCAATTCCATGTGAGAAAGGTAAGACATCTTTATTCAACTTTCTTTTGTTCATAAATGCAACTTATATTATTAGCTTGTTGGTTCTAAAGAAGTGGTTACGACTTCAACATACTGTCTAATAAACTCACCCATATATGTACATCCATAAACATGTCTCAATCAACAAGTACATCAATCGAGTTCGATGCCAAACAACTTAATTGCTATTGCCGACCACTACAAACGTTAACATAAAAGGTCGCAAGATCTAACTACCTCTTACTTTTTGATATAAATGGGAATAACTTATCTTTAAGAAAAAATAGATCAACTGAAATGTCATCTTAATTTTTGGTAATTATTTAGTTACCTAATAATTTTTCTGAATTCTAGAAAATCATAATACAATTTGATATTAAATAAATAAATCAGTTAATTAAAACAATTTAAATAGATAAATTAACAAATAAAATTATTTTTGTCGATCATCCGTCTTTTATTTTATTTAATGAGAAAAAATCCCTCTTACTATTAGTTGTATTTTTTTATTACTATAAACATGATGTGTCATATGATATTTTTAATCTGGAAGGATATATGATATTCTAAAATTTTAGAAAGCATAGTTGGATTTTTACTAAATTAAAATATAGTTCCATAAATGTGTTCAGACATTAAAGTTCCATATTTCATTATTTTGACTGTATTAAGTGAATTTCAGAATTTTTAGAATTCTAGAGTTTTATGCCTTTTATTAACTTAATTTAATGATCGAATTTTTACTGAATGTGAAAAGTTAATCAACATATACATACGTATATTTGAGACGCTACGTACATTTACTTTTGAATATTAGTTCTTCTGATCATAGTAATATTAGTTTAATTCTCATCTATTATTATTAAACTTTTATAATTAAAAGGCTGTTCAACATTATTAAACTATATTTTGTTTCGGAAACTAGAAATTAGTAATACAGTAGACTGATTTAATATCATAATCAGTATACTTATAATACAAGCTAATCATTTCTATTTGTTAATTATAGGTGTAAAAGTTAAGTCTTCAAGGATAAAGTGGTGTGTTTCCTAACCAAATGGTTATGGGTTCAAATTCTGTAAAGTTAGGTGTGGTGTGATTTTAGCTGTTAAAAAAGTCGTAAAAGTTATTAAAAATATTTAACTATTTTCAAAAAAGATTACACGCAAACGATAACAAGAAGCACTAGTTTGACTTATTTTCGTTTTTTGTATCACATATGTTAACTGTTGTTTTTAAAGAAATAAATGTATGGAAAGATTTTTTATTAAATGAATAAAATCATACAAATTGTTTAAATCATATCATTTTTTTCTCATTTCTAAATATTAATAATTTAACAGAATAAATAAATTTATTTATAAAAATCAGTAGTTAAAAGAATCCAAGGCACACATGAGTATCCAAATTTTTTGAAGTTAATTAAGTTATTTACTATCAACTGTGCATGATTATATGTAATTTGCATTCAGATAGTTTTCTTATTTAATTCATGAGATCTTTAACATGCTCGGAAGAAAGAACCCAATTTCAATGGGGCCTATTTCTCAAATGGGACCTAAAAGGCTAAAAGATATCGATGTTACACGTTCCAAAATAACAACATTTTTTTTCTCAAAAGTTGGTAATTACTACACACACTATTTCTTGTACATATATTTGCGAAGGTTATGTTTTTTTTCTAATAAATTTTAGCCGTCCAGCCATCTATCCTTCATGATAATTTATCACCATCATCATACTCAGTAAATCTCACCAATAGCAAGGCTAAGTTAGGGTCTGAGAACGGTAAGATATGTACAGACTTACCTCTACTCCGTAGAAATAGAGAGACTGCTAAATGTTCATAACTAATGTTTTACATATATATTGTGCAACAAATATATATATGACAAGCCTGCTAAATGAAAGCTTAGAGTATACTGTTTGAGCAAGAAATAGACAAGAAGGGATTGAAAGAAGGGTTGTACCTTGAAGTTTCCAAGTGGTTTCCATGGCCAGTCTGTGAGATATCCAGGAGTGGTAGCCATTGATGAAGATATGAAAGAAAAGAAGAAGATGGAGCTCTGAGATGCCTACTTTCTTACCTGTTTGGGATTGTATTTATAGAAAAAAAATCATTTCTCAAATTACCATCAAGCATTAACTCCACTAGTTATTTCGAGTGGTATGCTTGGTTGGTTGGTTGGGTAGTTGTGGTTCTATAAATTACCCTGCTATTTTGTACGTACGTAAAAAGTTAACAACCGATAGACATTAATGCAATAATATATATATCCGTTAAAAATTATATGTAACCTTTATGACAATTATGATGATTCTAGTTATGGTTTGCTCATAATTGGGGGTCTCAAAACCACATCCAAAACAGAGCTAAGATGAATGAGATATCGATACTTAAAATTTGGTGTTTGAAACATACAACACTTAATTTTATTGTTCCATGCAAGCACACACCAGTGTAGCCGCGAAGGTTGCTCCATGCAAGCACACACTAGTGTAGCCACGAAGGGTTCGTGGCACCCTAAACACCCGTGTGGCGTAGGGGATGGGCGTTTTGATGGCGCACCTTGGAACGCCACGAGCCACGATTCTTTTATTTTTGAACGTCTGCGAGTGGTCCAATACATGGGCTGTGTTGTCCAAGTGGTTGGTCAGCCTAGCGGATGACATTGCGTGTGGGTAACGCATGACCAGGTAGTGTCCTGGTCTGCGTGGCGGTTTCCAGATGACGCATAGGTGGTGCGCGCGTGGCGTATGAAGAGGGGTCAATATGGTATGACTTTGTGGCGTTTTCGTATAAGCTCACTGATGACGTGGCGCATGCGCACTTGAGCGGCGCAGACCTGAGTGTTCGTTCGCACGCGTGGAAAAAAAGCAGTGCGCGCGGTCTAGCATAACAATTCTCACGCACGCGTGTTTTTGTCTCACAAGGTTTGTGTTTTAAAAAGAGATTTTATTTTCTATTTTCGTTGTCGAAGGGGCACGTTGACAGAAAACAGAATTGGTTACAATTTTGTTTTGTCCTAAAATTCAAAAACCTATTGTTTGGTCTTCAGAATTGGACTTACAAGCCTAATAGTTGGTTTCCTTCAAATAGACTAAAAACGCATTGGTTGTTCGCAATAGACCTAACCCACGGGTTATCTCTGATTGTTTAAACACCTTGGAACCCGAAAAACAATACCATGTTTTCTTGGTAAGATTTTTAAAATATTAAAATGGGAGCAATGCTCAAGTGATTTCCGAATCAAAGTTCATTAAGTCTAACCATATGAACTACGTAAGAAAGGTTTAGTGGACGAAACCTCTTTAAGGGAGGTAGACTTGTAACACCCCAAAAACGAACTTAGAAATTAAACCAAGTTAATTGAGGTGAGCGGGTAAAGTACCGCTAATGGTAAAAGTTAACCCGTAAACAATGAGATTTAATCAAAACTAAACTTGAAGGACAAAAGTTGTCAAGAAGGAAACTTGTGTTTTATAAACAAATGCGTGTATGTCAATCTTTAGGAGAAAAGAAATGGTGCAACCCAAATTCATCCAAAATCATCAAATTGGATGTCAAATTCGGATCTTCAAGTCGTGCATTAACTAAATTATCGATCACCTAAACTATATGATCATAAGGTATGTCAAAAAACTCAATTTGGTGATATTGTGATTATAGGTAGAATTCGTGGATTTCAATCAATGTATGAATATGAGAAATTGAAGTAAGATAAGAGTTGTGTACTTGCTTAGGAACAAACCCTAAGTGAAAAGTTTGAATAAATTGCCATGATTTGGGTGTTTGGATGAATTACCACTGTCACACTCCGACCCGCAGCGGAAAAAGGTGATCGGGGCATGATTGGGTTTTCATCAAAGCTCATGACATTTATTATAATGTTTCATATTTATTATTACAATTTAAAGGATATCATACAATCAAATCATACAAGTACAACATATTCTATACATCTTTCTAGACTTCATTATTTTTCTTCTAAGGCACTTTCCTATGTGTTCCTTGCTTCATCATGTCCACCTGTATCATGTGTAAAAATGGTTTTTGGGTTAACAAAAAGTTGGCGAGTGAATCCTATGAAAACATTTAAACGTATTTATTGTATTGATTATAAAATAAAGTGCATAACCACATATGAGTAAATGTAGATGTAAATTTATTCACAAAACACATAATATTAAATATTGCACACACATACACCAATTGATTGTTTTGAGGCACGCGTTGTTCAACTCGTCTCCCACGAGAAACTGATGGGCCTAATGAATGAGTTTTAAGGCACGCGTTGTTCAGCGAACTGATGGGCCTAATGAATGAGTTTTGAGGCACGCGTTGTTCAACTCGTCTCCCACGAGAAACTGATGGGCCTAATAAATAATTTGCATACAACTTGACAATATGTAATACATAACAACAAACAATATTTACATTCTAAGTTTAGATCATATAATGGTATAGCACGAGTTTTAATAAGCGAATTAATTTAAGCGACACATGATACACCCCAAAACATGAATAAAAAAGGGAATTTGTAAGAATTCACTCACAGTGGTTGCGTTTCTTGGATTGATGATGAATGCGCACGAATTTGGATTTAACCACGAGAGGAACTAACCTAAATAATAACATAGTGGTTCGGTAAATAAAAGGATTTTATTTGAGATTAATAATTTTAATTCATAACCTTAATAGGATTTCTAGATTTATTTTTGTGAGTTTAAGGACACTTTCTAACTTTAAAAATATTATTTTTAAGTATTTTTAATTGATTTTTAAATTAAAAAATAAATAAAAAATATAAAAAATGTTGACTTTTTGACTTTGACCGTTGACCGATCGTTGACCGTTGACCGGTCGGACCGTGTTTATTATATGCGCTGAGTGAGGTTCGAACTTGTGACCTCCCGTACGCGTGCACGCAGCTCTACCAACTGAGCTACGTGTCTAACCCGAAATATTTCTGTTTTTAATTATATTTATATACTACTTAGATTATTCAGAATTTTATTTATTTTTAAAAAGAATTTTAATTATATCGAACCGGTGCACATAACAGGTCTCGAACCCGGGACCTGTTGTTTAACGTTGCACACAGTCCACCGCTGGACTGTGTGTCTAACCTGGTTAAAATACTTGTTTTTATTAATCTTATATACTAACTGAAGGGTTCCATATTTGGGTTTTATAAAAAGGTTTGAATATTGTGACGAATCGGAACAAGGACAGACTCGAACTCGGTATCTCTATGTTTCAAATGCACACAGTCCACCGCTGGACTGTGTGTCTAACCCGAGATATAACCCAATTTATATTAAATATATACACAACCTAAACTTCATCTTCTTCGTTAAAACAACCCAGAACTCCCAATCCCGACTGTTAGCCCACATAATTTCGATTCCCAGTTTTAAACAAATGCATATAAACAGTATTGAAGAAAGTTAAATGTTTGTATCGATTGGGGAGGTGTTAGACTTTTCGGTTTAACTCCGACAGAAAATTCCGGTGACTGAAACTTTTCCGGCGACGTGTAACTTGCGACAGAGGATCTTCAGGAAGTTTGAGGTGAGTGTGGGTGACTTCTGTTGAAGCTCTAGAAGTCCTATTTATAGAGTAAGGCAAAAAAGATGAAATTGGTTCCGTTTTCCGGCGACTTGCAGAGAATTCCGGCAAAACAGAGACTGGTTTTCAAAATGCGGTGAGAGTGTGGTTATGAATTGAATGAGACTTACAATCTTCGGACTTGATATTCATAGTTAACATGTTCGATGGTTTTCGGTCAAGTGACTTAATCATCCTTCGGTTATGATTTTGACGAATTGAATGAGTGGCTTTAAGGTTTTCGGTTATAACTGACGTTAATCGTCAATTACACTTGCCTGATTCCGGAGTCAAAGGAAAAATGTCGCAAATTCGCGTATTTTCCGGCGATTGCGGATTTGGGCGCGCTGGTTACCTATCTTTGAGTTTCGAGTTTTATATTAAGTATTAATTGTTTTAGTATTATTCCAAACTAAGCGGGTGGCGGAGTGGTGTGTTGGCTGTTTGGTTAGCCAGCTGACCCGGGTTCGAAACCCGGCAGCCTCAATTGTTTTTTTATTCTTTTATTTTTGTTATTTATTAATTTTGGTTTAAACTTCTATCAATGTTCATTAATTATGTATCGTTTAAAATTAAAATAATCAATATATACGCGACGATAATTTTGATTGACTATTCGGTAAATAAACGAAGCGGGTTTTGGAAACCCGATTTTTTACGGATGTTACAGTATCCCTACTTTTAAAAATTTCGTCCTGAAATTTAAGTAATGGTATGTTTGACTCAAAAGGAGGGTAGTTTTGGCAATTACATACTTAGAAGGGGTAAGAGTTTAAATTTTTACTTGAGGCGGTAACGTTCCTTGTAAGGCTTGAATACCCTGCTACAGGAATCGCTTTTTGATGCCTACGATAAAGAATATTGATAAACAGAGTTGATTGACTAGGTATGATCTCATGCCCAATAGTTCTGAGAGAATCGATATGTTTGGAAAGATAAGGTTATATCCTAAAACAAGACTTCTACTACTATAACCTACATGGAACCTCTCATAACTGCCTGACAATGCCTCTGATCCTTTGGCAAGAATACTTATATATAGGAAGTACCAGCAGCGTATCCACCATATTCTTGTCAAATTTTCATTGGCTTTATCAGTAAATTATGATTAGTTCTATGTGACTACAACAACCAAAACTTGAGTCTTAATTCTGAATGTATACATGTTTGAATGATGACAGTACCTCTCTCGTTTGTTATGATGAAGAGGTTAGTCTATGTAGAAGTGAGACACAACCCAACTTCTTTGAATGATGAGATTGAAATACGTTGAGATGTATGATGATATGAATGCTAAATCAGTGAGTATAAAACAAACTTCAACCATGACATTACTAAATCCTACATGGAACCTCTCATAACTGCCTGACAATGCCTCTGATCCTTTGGCAAGAATACTTATATATAGGAAGTACCAGCGGCGTATCCACCATATTCTTGTCAAATTTTCTTTGGCTTTATCAGTAAATTATGATTAGTTCTATGTGACTCTAAAACATAAACAAGCACAACAACCAAAACTTGAGTCTCAAATCTGAAGGTATACATGATAGTGCCTCTCTCGTTTGTCATGATGAAGGGGTTAGTCTAGGTAAAAGTGAGACACAACCCAACTTCTTTAAATGATGAGACTGAGATACGTCGTGGGGTATGATGATATGAATGTTAAATCAATGAGTATAAAACAAAACTGAAATAGTAATCCGCATAAGATTCTTGGATAAAATTTCCAATTTATAATTGAGATACGTGAAGATTGAGATAAACATAAAGAAAACATAAAAACTAAGCGGTTGGAGTTGAATCTTGATTTTTGGTGAAGAAAACTAGTTGGGTGATTCGTTTGGGCCGTTATTATCTTCAACAGGATTGGCGTTGATGTTGTAAACTCTTCCTCTTGCTGGTGGCCTAGTGGTTAGGTTTTCTTGATTTGCTTGGTTAACTGGGTTTGCTTGAGCTTGGGCGTTGATGATGTTAACCAATCAAGGGCACGTGTTTCTAAAATGGGTAGGGTCACCACAATTGAAACAAGCTCGGACATATGGGAGCATGGGGTATTGGGGTTGTTGATATGTTTGGATCATGTTTTGAGTAGGGGGGAGGTTTGGTTTTGAGAGGTGCGGCAAACCTTGCTCAAATGTCCATAGCGTCCACAGTTCGCACATAGTCGACAAGGTAAGGTAGATGGATGATGATAAAAACAGGTGTTGCATTGAGGGTGAGGTCCAAAGTAAGGTTTCTTATTTGGGTAAGTTGAGTTGGGTGCTACTTGAGTGATTGGGATAGCTTGGAGGGGTATAGCTTGTGAAGTTGGTTGATTGTGTTGGGTGACAGCGAATATTTGCCCATCTCGTTTTCTCTTAGAAATGGGTTGAGAAGGGGATTCGGTTTGGGTGGAGTTTGAGGTTTCAGTTGATGCTTTATCCTTCTTCTTCTCCTCCTTGAAGTCCTTATTTCGTATGCGGTTCTCGGTGAGCTCTGTACCTAACTCCATTGCTGCTTCCAAAGTTGCAGGTGTGGTACTTATTACAGAGTCTTGAATTTTTTAAGGAAGACCTTTAATGTAGTGCTCGATCAAACGGTAGAGAGGATTGAACAAGTTGGGGCCCATTTGATTTAACTCTAGGAATCTCTTGTTATATGTGGTGTGATCGCCTTCCTTTTGTTTCAAAGAATAGAACTCATCCTCTAATTTCTTGATTTCGCTTCTTGGACAGAAACGTCTTGTCATGGTTTCCTTCAACTCTTCCCAAGTCAAAGTCATAGTATCTTCAACACCTCGCTTGGCCATCTCTGTATTCCACCATGTAAGTGCTATTCCAAGTAAACGACCGGTAGCATATCGCACCTTGTGATCATCGGGGCAATCGCAATTTAGGAAAGTGTTTTCCATTTCCTCAAACCAATGGAGGAGAGCGGTGACTCCTTCAGTCCCTTCGTATTTTGGAGGATCGCAGGATTTGAAATGTTTGTAGGTGCATTTAGTGGCTTTTGGGGAAGGATTGATAACATTTTGATCTTCTTGATTGATTGGGTTGACGGGATTAGCGGTAAGGGCTTGTTGAACTTGAACTACGATGTTGGGTATTACGGCAGCCATTTGTTGAGCGATTTGGGCAGCCATGCGCTCGCGGGCTTTTCCTGATCTCATCTTCCTACGAGCGAGACTAGAAGATATCTACAAGGAATACGTATCAAGAGTATGAGTTGGACGTTTTAGGGGTCATGTGTCGTATTTAGGAATGAACATTCATAAAATAAATATAGAATAACAAATCTACTACATCCATAGGATGTCTTGGGCTTTGCTCGTAATTGGGCCTTGCATGCCGCCATACTTCACCTTCGTAATCATATGGGCCCCCATGATTACCGGGTCTTTCATATGGTTCGCATGTGTTAGCCTGGTAACGTACACTAAAACCCAGAGAAAATCGAGAAATATGTATGTAACGTATGAGATTCGGAGTGCATCCAGGTGTGGACACGGTGACAACTCAAAGTGGGGTTAGTTCGAACGACGTTTGGTGTGGCATGCTTTGGCCTAAGAGGTCCTTCGTAATCTCATCGTTAGTCCCCAGGTAGGCAAGCTGGTCCGTTATATTGGATTTATACGAATGCCAACCTAGACAGGACGTTCCGACTACCGGTACTTGCACCCTTATAGTTACTACATGCCCGTCGTACAACTCACTTTGATGAGATTTGAAAAATGAAAAATGCGACAAAATCTTGAATAACGGAAGTATGAAGATGATTTGAATATGTGAACATTGAAATATGTATGATGAATATGTATGTAAGTATGTATGTTTGACTGTAAGTATAATTCATTATGCATCACAAAATGTAATATTGGAAGTGTTTGCATGCATTTGTGTATGTAATAAATATGAAAGAAATAAACATCATGAATTTGCATGTAACCACATAAACAATTAAAATCTAATCAACTATAGTATAGCCTCTAAGGGTCTAATAACCTATCATATATCCCTATAGTCAAAAGCTCTGATACCAATCTGTCACACCCCGACCCGCAGCGGAAAAAGGTGATCGGGGCATGATTGGGTTTTCATCAAAGCTCATGACATTTATTATAATGTTTCATATTTATTATTACAATTTAAAGGAGATCATACAATCAAATCATACAAGTACAACATGTTCTATACATCTTTTTAGACTTCATTATTTTTCTTCTAAGGCACTTTCCTATGTGTTCCTTGCTTCATCCTGTCCACCTGTATCATGTGTAAAAATGGTTTTTGGGTCAACAAAAAGTTGGCGAGTGAATCCTATGAAAACATTTAAACGTATTTATTGTATTGATTATAAAATAAAGTGCATAACCACATATGAGTAAATGTAGATGTAAATTTATTCACAAAACACATAATATTAAATATTGCACACACATACACCAATTGATTGTTTTGAGGCACGCGTTGTTCAACTCGTCTCCCACGAGAAACTGATGGGCCTAATGAATGAGTTTTAAGGCACGCGTTGTTGAATGAACTGATGGGCCTAATGAATGAGTTTTGAGGCACGCGTTGTTCAACTCGTCTCCCACGAGGAACTGATGGACCTAATAAATAATTTGCATACAACTTGACAATATGTAATACATAACAACAAACAATATTTACATTCTAAGTTTAGATCATATAATGGTATAGCACGAGTTTGAATAAGCGAATTAATTTATGCGACACATGATACACCCCAAAACATGAATAAAAAAGGGAATTTGTAAGAATTCACTCACAGTGGTTGCGTTTCTTGGATTGATGATGAATGCGCACGAATTTGGATTTAACCACGAGAGGAACTAACCTAAATAATAACATAGTGGTTCGGTAAATAAAAGGATTTTATTTGAGATTAATAATTTTAATTCATAACCTTAATAGGATTTCTAGATTTATTTTTGTGAGTTTAAGGACACATTCAAACTTTAAAGATATTATTTTTAAGTATTTTTAATTGATATTCATAGTTAACATGTTCGACGGTTTTTCGGTCAAGTGACTTAATCATCCTTCGGTTATGATTTTGACGAATTGAATGAGTGGCTTTAAGGTTTTCGGTTATAACTGACGTTAATCGTCAATTACACTTGCCTGATTCCGGAGTCAAAGGAAAAATGTCGCAAATTCGCGTATTTTCCGGCGACTGCGGATTTGGGCGCGCTGGTTACCTATCTTTGAGTTTCGAGTTTTATATTAAGTATTAATTGTTTTAGTATTATTCCAAACTAAGCGGGTGGCGGAGTGGTGTGTTGGCTGTTTGGTTAGCTGGCTGACCCGGGTTCGAAACCCGGCAGCCTCAATTGTTTTTTATTCTTTTATTTTTGTTATTTATTAATTTTGGTTTAAACTTCTATCAATGTTTATTAATTATGTATCGTTTAAAATTAAAATAAACAATATATACGCGACGATAATTTTGACTGACTATTCAGTAAATAAACGAAGCGGGTTTTGGAAACCCGGTTTTTGACGGATGCTACAACCACATCTAGTTAAATGGGTTTTGATTATATGATGAAATTGATGATATATGAGCATCATGTGTAAGATACTTGAACGAATTAGAGATTCAAGTAAGTGTTCATACATGACTTAATTGGGTTTTGTATGATATGATAAAATTGATGTTATGTTAATGTTAATAAGTGTATAAGATCATGTTGTCTACTAGTTTGTATGTAGAACTTGATTATATTGGCTATTCGGATGAATGTCTAGTAATATGATGAGATTGGTTTTTAAAAAGAGATGAAAACCCTTAACTTTAGCATTGATAATCGAAAGCTAAGTTAACTTGATGTTAACAATCGCTCGAACTTGTTTAAGTGAAAGAAATGACATGAACTTGGTGGGGAATTTAGATAGAAGGTAGCCTAAATATATTGCATGCCGGCTTATTGATAATTGCCTAAATGAGTTCGTTGAACTTAACTGTGTGTTTGCTAATGTTAATAAGCAGATGACTTTTAGAAGTTAAACTGACCTATAATATGATCAAATGGTAATTTTGATACAAAGTCCATAAGGCGGGATAGTCTTGATGAATAATGGCTAATCTAACCATCTTGCGAACGATAAAAGGTAGTTTGACGCTTGACAAGCTAGGTGGGAGCTTGGGAGGAAAGCGGGTCAAACGGGTCGAATACGCGTGGAAAAGCATAATCGGATTCTAAGGTAAGTGAAGCTTACATCTTAAAATAGTTCTTATACTTATGTATTTGACTTAAAATAAGCGATTTGGTATTTGGAATGAGATTTCGAAATACGATGTTCCCACGAATCGATACGGGTCGGAACAAGTGAGAGTGGTAATTAACCATAATTGATGGTAAAAAGGGAAAAACAGTAATTTGTCATGTAATGACAAAGAAACAATGAATTTTGAAAAGTTACCTTATGGTGTAAACCATAACGGGTTAAAATGGTAAAATGGTAATTCGGTCATCAGTTGACAAATAAATATTGAATTTTGAAAAGATACCCTATGACGTAAGCAATAAAGTGTCGAACGAATTAAGAAAAGACTTTTTGTAATACGATCATACGGTGTTAATCGAGACAGATTAAATGGTGAGATGGTAAATAAATACCACCTAATAATGATAAAATGGTCACATAGGTCAAATGGGTCAAATGGTGATGTCTTTGTCAATAATACCTAATGAGCGCTTGTTGAGTTTTGTGCTCACAGGAAATAATATATGGTCCGCATTTCTATTAATTAGTAACTAATAGTGCAAAGTATTTAAACGGGTCAATGCTATGACCCGAGCCAGGTATGTGTAATGGGTCAAACTCACATTGAGGACTTGAGGTCCGATGAGAGTTAAACAAGTCATGAATGAACATTGGATTACCTAAAGGAAGGTAAATCTAATAATTTAAATTGTAGACATTATGTTCTTAGGAACATAATGATTTTAAATAGATTATGGTTAAAACGTGCACAATCGTTTAAAAATATGCTATTAAAAGTCTTTCGTCGTAAAAAGGGGCTAAAGTTGACCAAAACACCCTGAATGATTAAACAAGCAAACGACCCTCAAGTGTATTTTAAAAATGAGTTTTATATTTAGTAGACATATTTTGTGTAACACCCATGCCCCTCGTTATCACCAATATTGTCCGCTTTGCCCCTGTGGGTGGGCCATCCAGGAACTCATGGCTTTGTTTTTTGTTGCCCTGGTGGAGACTTCCCAGGAGGTCACCCATCCTGGTACTACTCCCACTTGAGCACGCTTAACTGTGGAGTTCTCCTCTCATCCACTATCATTAAGCCCAAAACGCGTTGGTGATTTTAGAGGTAGGGCATTACTTATGAACCAGGAATCTCTCCTGTCCACGGACGATGTTGAGAGGTATGCCATTAGGTGTTATAATCACCCCCCTAAGGGACTCATCGTCCTCGATGAGGTTTTGCCCCAACATGTAGGAGGTTGCCATTATCCTCGATGAGGTGGTATCAGAGCCACTCCTGTGCCGTTCGGGATGTTGGGGCAAAACCTCATCGAGGACGATGAGTCCCTTAGGGGGGTGATTGTAACACCTAATGGCAACCTCCCAAATGTGGGGCAAAAAAACCTCATCGAGGATAATGACAACCTCCTACATGTTGGGGCAAAACCTCATCGAGGACGATGAGTCCCTTAGGGGGGTGATTATAACACCTAATGGCATACCTCTCAACATCGTCCGTGGACAGGAGAGATTCCTGGTTCATAAGTAATGCCCTACCTCTAAAATCACCAACGCGTTTTGGGCTTAATGATAGTGGATGAGAGGAGAACTCCACAGTTAAGCGTGCTCAAGTGGGAGTAGTACTAGGATGGGTGACCTCCTGGGAAGTCTCCACCAGGGCAACAAAAAACAAAGCCGTGAGTTCCTGGATGGGCCACCCACAGGGGCAAAGCGAACAATATCGGTGATAACGAGGGGCAGAGGTGTTACATTTTGGTAGTGTAAAAGTGAAAAGCATAAAACTTTTGGCTTAATGCCTCCTAATAGGTCATTTTTGTAAATAGCCAAACCGGGTGTTAATTCTGAATATGATTGTTATCCTATGAGAACCCATCATAAACGAATTCGAGATAATAGATAAATTATAGTTTTTAATGTGAAATGAAAGGTGTGAAAATATTATGGATGATTTAAGCTTAAGTGCTCGAAGTCCATAACGGGTCAAAATGAATATGCGCATAAATCGGGTAAAGGTTGCGTAATTCATAAAAATTATGAAACCGGGTTTGGGATTTCTGGTTAAATATGTAGATAAACATATTATGGACATTTTGAAACAATTTTCGAGTTAAACGAATAAAAATTGAATAAGTTACGGAAGTTTTCGTAACAAAAAAACGGCAAACTTGAAAAAGGTAGCCGTAGCTGGTCACTGCTGGTCAAATCACACATGACCTGCCATAAGTTACGACAGGTAGCCGTAGCTATGCATATCTGAATATAAAAGTATGTAAATGCAAATATTGAGCTAATGTATGCAAAACTGAATATAAAAGTATGTATATGCAAATAACGGCTGCTATATGCAAATCCGAATATAAAAGTATGTATATGCAAATATTGAGTTGTTGTATGCAAAACTGAATATAAAAGTATGTATATGCAAATAACGGGCTGCTGTATGCAAATCTGAATATGAAAGTATGTATATGCAAATATTGAGCTGCTGTATGCAAATATGAATATTCAAGTATGTATGTGAAAATAATGAACTGCTATATGAATGAGTAAACATGGATTGTAATATATCGAATGTAAATCAATGGTATTCTTGATATAAAGATGTGGGTTTTCAATGCAATTGAGATTATGTCTTGCTAGTCGTAACTTACGGTGGGTAAAATGCCAAAAATTTTTGTTATTGTCGTTAACTTACGTGGTGGGCAATGGATGACGATCAAGCTCAACGAAGAACCGAACACGATAAAAAATTCAAGCTTCCACATTTTGTTTAAATTGTATACCAAACCGAACATCGATAATAAGTCGTAACGTTTTTAAATAACTTCAAAATTTGAGTATGGTTATGTGTTTCATTAGAAATGTTTAAATGGAAACTTCTATAAAAAAATTAGTTAAGTAAGTAAGGGTCTTACAAGTTGGTACATAGAGCTCAAGGTTAATGATTAAATGTGTTTGGTTCAAGACTTGATCGCACGATCCGGTAAGTTATTATAAATATTAACGGTCTAGCATGTTAAAGTGTTGTAAACAACACATAGGGTTATCGTGTAAATGCACGTTACCCCAATTAAATTAGCAAAAGACCGGTGTAGTTAACAAATTACGTGTGAACACGTATCATAGAAAGCCATCTATTATAGTACGGGCGCTTATTAATGTCAACGTTATTAATCTTTTGTAAACATTTTGGTTGAAGGATCCTCGCGTCTGAAAATGATGGGAGTCTAAGGATCTACCGATATGATGAAGAAATGGTCCGAAGTGTGACAACTAAGCCATACTTACCAAAGACATAAATCAAGTAATGATATCGAATAGAGATCGAACGACAAGGAAAGCACAGCATGGCGAGCATCCCCAAGTGCACACTTTATATTATTACATGAACAGTATTAGGCAACATTCAAGTGATGTATGAATGTTGCATATTGAATTTAAAGACTTGGGAAACTTGGATAGGATACATATCCAGGATGATGTTTCCAAGAGAAATTGGGTAGAAAATACGCATTATTCACAAATCATGAATAACAAAACAATAAAAGAATTCGGATTTAGAAACTTGAATGGGAGTGACCATCCAATAGACATTATAAATAAGATTTAATTGAGGAAAAGTAAAGATCACATTAACAAATGTGATTACATAAAAGTTTGATAAAAAGGAAAACATTCTATATGTTTTAAGATAAACAGGGTAAAACAAATAATTGTTAAATAACAATTAAACAAGGTTTTAACAAATAAAATCAGAAATGGGACATGAACCGAGGATTTATTTACATGGAGGTAATGTGATAGTTATAAAAAGGTCACGTGTACCATGTGTTGATCGCTTACTCTGGCCAAGTAAGTAGTAAACACATGATACCATGAACTTCTTATAATAAAGCACATATACATCCAATGTGGTAAAGAGGAGGTGAATGGGAAGAGTTAAAAGATCCTTGGGGTCAAGAAATGTTACAGGCGTATTCGTATAAATGGTTTTCGTGGAACCATAAAAACGATATATGAGGCACATAGAAATAAATGACCCAATGAAATTCGTGGAATAAGTCATTATGGACGAAAGAGCCATGGTTGACAAAAGGGCATGTAAAACAAAAGTATAAATGACCCGCGGGGCCATAGATACGGAGCTATTTCCCACACGGAAAACGATCAAAGTCGTTGACTATGCTCGTAGAAAAGATAAAAAAAAGGAAAAGAAGGAAATGACATTCATGATCTATAAGGCTATCAAGGATGGCCAAATAAAGAATAAAGTTTGATTGTTCATAAGTGATAAATTTCACACGAACATGTCAAGCGTGTCAAATAAAGAATAAAGTTTGATTGTTCATAAGTGATGAATTTCACACGAAAAAGTCAAGCGGGTCAAATAAAGAATAAAGTTTGATTGTTCACAACAAACGGGTCAAATAAAGAATAAAGTTTGATTGTTCACAGGTGATGGATTTCACACAAACAAGTCAAACGGGTCAAATAAAGAATAAAGTTTGATTGTTCATAGGTGATTGATTTCACACGAACAAGTAGAATGGATTAAATAAAGAATAAGTTTTGATTATTCATAAGCTATGAATTTCACGCGAACGAGTCAAACGAATCAAATGAAGTATAATAATTGAATATAAAAGTAAACGCAAACTAGGTAACGGGAGCATTAAAACAAAAGAATAATAAGCCCGGTAATGGGACGTGATTAAATGTACATGTAGATGCAAACCAAATAATGGGAGCACGAAATACTAATGGACCCGTGTAATGGGTCGTGAATGAATTAAAACGTTAAGATAAAGAACCCGGGTAATGGGTCGTAAAGAAATATAGGCGTAAACCGAGTAACGGTAAACGTGAGACAACCGACACATAAATGACGTATGAAGTCACAGAGTCGGAAGAACTGTCGAAAAAAAAATCTAGTCATGGACTATGATCGCGCGGGCACACGCGCAGATACCATCAGATGTTGTCTCATCTATGAATGAGAATATGTATTTGGGCAACACATACAGAATGCAGTGGTTGCTACTAAAGATGGTAATTGTGACTCGGTGGTGACGAGTGGTCAGCGTCATTTGACCATTGCGCAAGAATTAGGCGCAAGTGTCCATCACCCAAATGGGATGAAACGATTAATAAACCCGACAAGTAAATATGACATGTAAATGACTCGCGAGGTCATAGAAATATAGATATTGCCAACGCGAATCAAACATTGGTCTAAGGGCCATAGTTGAATATAATTAGCCTTCATGGTCAAAAGAGCCTTGATTTGGCGGATAAAAGAAAGATAAAATAAATGATTCTACTTTTAATCATAATAAAAATTGTATTGACACCCAATACATTTAAAGAAAGATACGAGTAAAGGGATGATCTACGGGATCACCACGACCTTTGGGTCATATATAGTGTAAAGGTTTACGGAATCAAAATGACCTTCGGGTCACGAATCGAGAGGAATGAACCTTAAGAGGTCTCACCTTAAAAAGGTGAAAACCTAAAGACACACTAGGTTGTCGATTTCTTAATGCGAGTAATCTACACAAGTTAAAGAGAAAACGTTAAACTAAAACTCGGTTTTAGTTGGAAACAACGTTTAAACTGATATAATAGTATGCGATAGATTGGGAAATGGTTAATATTTAAAGAAACAAGTCTTGACACCAATAGATCCAAGACGATAAAATTTGAAAAGAAAATTTTCGATAACAAAAAGTTGATATAAACTTCAATATGACGTGATGCAATCACGAGCAAGAATGTACCATGCTATATGATTACTATGTAACACAAGCTATGGGACTGGAATCATAATGTTTGTAAGCCTCAAGAAGGCAACATGAGTGTACCTAAACTATGAGGTATAAGGTAGCCGATGACCGATAAGTCTAACTGACAAGACATGTAAAGGTCAAATTTAAAATTTAAATTTAAAACTTGTTTAATGCACTTATCATTATAGGATTAGCGTGGAATAAGCATGATTGGCAGATTCATATGACCGAGTGGCCAAATGGCGACTCAATCAAGTAAACGATAAGGATAAAGGATACAAGGTGAAAGTAACGGCTCATGAGGCCATACAAAAAGAAAGGCGTGTGCACCTTGGAGCCCGAAAGACAATACCATATTTTCTTGGTAAGGTTTTTATAATAATAAAATGGGAGCAATGCTTAAGTGATTGCCGAATCAAAGTTCAATAAGTCTAACAATATGAACTACGTAAGAAAGGTTTCGGGGACGAAACCTCTTTAAGGGAGGTAGACTTGTAACACCCCAAAAACGAACTTAGAAATTAAACCAAGTAAATTGAGGTGAGCGGGTAAAGTACCGCTAATGGTAAAAGTTAACCCGTAAAAAATGGGATTTAATCAAAACTAAACTTGAGGGACCAAAGTTGTCAAGAATGAAACTTGTGTTTTATAAACAAAAATTTAAAACATAACATACACAAAATGTGCATGTATGTCGATCTTCAGGAGAAAAGAAAAAGGGTGCAACCCTAATTCATCCAAAATCATCAAATTGGAGGTCAAATTCGGATCTTCAAATCGTGCATTAACTAAATCATCGATCACCTAAACTAGATGATCATAAGCTATGTCAAAAATCTCAATTTGGTGATATTGTGACTGTAGGTAGAATTCGTGGATTTCAATCCATGTATGAATATGAGAAATTGAAGTAAGATAAGAGTTATGTACTTGCTTAGGAATAAACCCTAAGTGAAAATTTTGAGTAAATTGCCATGATATGGGTGTTTGGATGAATTACCACATCTAGTTAAATGGGTTTTGATTATATGATGAAATTGATGATATATGAGCATCATACTTGTATGCATGTGTAAGATACTTGAACGAATTAGAGATTCGAGTAGGTGTTCATACATGACTTAATTGGGTTTTGTATGATGTGATAAAATTGATGTTATGTTAATGTTAGTAAGTGTATAAGATCATGTTGTCTACTAGTTTGTATGTAGAACTAGATTATATTAGGTATTCAGGTGAATGTCTAGTAATATGATGAGATGGGTTTTTACATAGAGATAAAAATCCTTAAACTCTAACATTGATAATCGAAAGCTAAGTTAACTTGATGTTAGCAATAACTCGGACTTGTTTAAGTGAAAGAAATGACATGAACTTGGTTGGGAATTTAGATAAAAATCTAGCCTAAAAATATTGCATGCCGGGCAGTTGATAAATGTCTAAATGAGTTCGTTGAACTTAACTGTGCGTTTGCTAATGTTAATAGGCAGACGACTTTTAGAAGTTAAACTAACCCATAATATGATCAAATGGTAATTTTGATACAAAGTCCATAAGGTGGGATAGTCTAGATGAATAATGGCTAATCTAACCATCTTGCGAATGATAAAAGGTAGTTTGACGCTTGGCAAGCTAGGTGGGAGCTTGGGAGGAAAGCGGGTCAAACGGGTCGAATACGCGTGGAAAAGCATAATCGGATTCTAAGGTAAGTGAAGCTTACATTTTAAAATAGTGCTTATACTTATGTACTTGACTTAAAATAAGCGATTTGGTATTTGGAATGAGATTTCGAAATACGAAGTTCCGGCGCGAATCGATATGGGTCGGAACAAGTGAGAATGGTAATAAACCATAATTGATGGTAAAACGGGAAATAGTAATTTAGTCATGTAATGACAAATAAACAATGAATTTTGAAAAATTACCTTATGGTGTTAACCATAACGGTTAAAATGGTAAAATGGTAATTCGGTCATGAGTTGACAAATAAATATTGAATTTTGTAAAGATACCCTATGACGTAAGCCATAAAGGGTCGATCAAGTTAAGAAAAGACTTTATGTAATATGATCATACAGTGTAAATCGAGACGGATTAAATGGTAAGATGGTAAATAAATACCACCTCATAATAATAAAATGGTCACATAGGTCAAAAGGGTCAGATGGTGATGTCATCACCATTTGTCAATAATAGCTAATGATCGCTTGTCGAGTTTTGTGCTCACAGGTAATAGTGTATGGTTCGCGTTGCTATTAATTAGTAACTAATAGTGCAAAGTATTTAAACGGGTCAATGCTATGACCTGAGCAAGGTATGTGTAATGGGTCAAACTCTCATTGAGGACTTGAGGTCTGATGAGAGTTAAACGAGTCATGAACGAACATTAGATTACCTAAGTAATGTAAATCTAATAATTTAAATTGTTATGTTAGAACATAATGATTTTAAATAGATTATGGTTAAAATGTGCACAGTCGTTCAAAAATATGCTATTAAAAGTCCTTTGTCGTAAAAAGGGGCTAAAGTTGACCAAAACGCCCCCGAATGATAAAACAAGCAAATGACCCTCAAGGGTATTTTAAAAATGAGTTTTATATTTAGTAGGCCCATTTCGGTAGTGTAAAAGTGAAAAGTAAACCTTTTGGTTTAATGCCTCCTAACGGGTTATTTTCGTATATAGCCAAACCGGGTGGTAATTCGGAATATGATGGTTATACTATGTAAACAAACTTGGGATAATAGATAAATAATAGTTTTTAATGTGAAATGAAAGGTGTGAAAATATTATGGAAGATTTAAGCTTAAGTACTTGAAGTCCATAATGGGTCAAAATGAATATGCGCCTAAATCGGGTAAAGGTAGCGTAATTCATAAAAGTTATGAATCCGGGTTTGGGATTTCTTGTTAAATATGTGGATAAACATATTATGGACATTTAGAAACAAGTTTCGAGTTAAACAAATAAAAATTGAGTAAGTTACGAAAGTTTTCGTAACAAAAAAACGACAAACTTGAAAAAGGGCTACAGCACCCAACCGTAACCTACGGTAGCCTACCGTAGCTTACGGTAGACGACTGCTGGTCGAATCATACATGAACTGCTGTAAGTTATGGCAGGTAGCCGTAGCTATGCAAATCTGAATATAAAAGTATGTAGATGCAAATATTGAGCTGTTGTATGCAAAACTGAATATAAAAGTATGTATATGCAAATAACGTGCTGCTGTATGCAAATCTGAATATAAAAGTATGTATATGCAAATATTGAGTTGATGTATGCAAAACTGAATATAAAAGTATGTATATGCAAATAACGGGCTACTGTATGCAAATTTGAATATAAAAGTATGTATATGCAAATATTGAGCTGTTGTATGCAAATCTGAATATTCAAGTATGTATGTGAAAATATTGAACTACTATATGCAAGAGTAAACATGGGTTGTAATATATCGATTGTAGATCAATGGTATGTCTTGATACAAAGATGTGGGTTTTCAATACAATTGAGATTATGTCTTGCTAGCCGTAGCTTACGGCGGGTAAAATGCCAAAATGTTGTTTTGTGTTATTTGAGCTTTTGGGTTCGAATAGTTACGTTATAAACTTCCTAACACTAACATATTTCATAATATGAAATATTGGAAAGGGATTGAAGCACTGGATGACGATCAAGCTCAACGAAGAACCGAACACGATCAAAGATTCAAGCTTCCGCATTTTGGTTTAAATTGTATACCAAACTGAACATCGATAACAAGTCGTAACGTTTTTAAATAACTTTAAAATTTGAGTATGGTTATGTATTTGCATTATAAATGTTTAAATGCAAACTTTTATTTAAAAAAATAGTTAAGTAAGTAAAGGTCTTAGAACAATTTTTTTGATTTTCAGAATCTCAACATCCGAAAAATAACGTCATGGTTGGAACCCTATTGAAAGCCAACACAGTGGGATGGTCCACTATGGTGAATCATGCTAAAAAACCCCATAAGTTCTCAAGTCTACACTTCAAAAGGTGGCAACAGAAGATGTTCTTCTACTTAACCACCTGGAACCTTGTGAGGTTCTTGACGGGATTCGTTCCCCAACCTGCGGAAAGAGTGACCGACTCTCAAGGTCAGGGCGAGGTAGATACTTGTAAGCATTCTGATTTCATGTGTCGAGACTATGTGTTGAATGGACTTGTGGACTCGTTGTGTAATGTGTACTACAACATAAAGACCTCCAAAGAATTATGAGACTCTTTACAAAAAAAAAGTATAAAATGGAGGATGCTGGAACGAAGAAATTCGTTGTAGCCCGTTTCTTGGACTATAAAATAGATTTAAAGATAAAATAGATTGTAACCATCATGGTGTTTTAACATTTGGAATGATTGTATTGTTATCCAAGTCATGATGTTTTAACACTATCTGGGGATGATTGTATTACTATTCCAGATGTTAAAACACTATGATTTAAATAATAATACAATCATTCCAGATGTTAAAACACTGACTTGAATCGCACTATAATGTTTCCAGATGTTTAAAACACCACGAATTGAATCACAGTACAATTAAAACACCATTGTATGAACTATGAATATAAACAAACACCATGGACTAAAACATACAATTGAAACGTAATTTTTTTCTCTATATAACTATAGCAATACTTTACTCGTATTAGAGATAAAAAATTCTCGTTATTTGGTGTATTTTAAAAAAAAAAGTTACGTATAAAAAGTTATTGACGTTTCAAAAAAAGACGAGGGGAACTTGCATGTGCAGTGCATGTGAGTTTCTAAATTTAAAAGATGCTAAACTTATATTTATACCCTTATTCTAGAAAATTAATTAGTTTAATGGTAAATACTATTTACAATTTTTTCCATTATGATCTTAACCATTAGAATCTAGATCTAAGGGTGTAAAACACTTCCTACACTTCTCACACACAATACCCGTTTTAGGATAACTCCACCCTATATATGTATATAGGAGATGGATCATGAAAAAACTAGTTTAAATGAGAAATCAAAGAACTAACTAAATAAGCCTAAAAACATACCAATTTTTTTAATAAAAATTGCTATGTTTAATATATATAAAAAAATTCAAAAAAAAAGTTGTACTAAACATGTGGTATAATACGAAAAAGCCTAACCCACCCCCACCGACGCCCCCTAAAAACCTATACCCCCAACCCCTAAAAACCTAAATCCACCCTCCCACCAAAGCCTAACCCCCCCCCCCCCACCCCCCAAAAAAATAATAAAAAAAATCTTAAAACTAAACCCTAAATGGAAACCACCCAAAAAACCTAAACACCCCACTAGCACCTCTCAAAAACCTAAACCCCACCCCCCCCCCCCCCAAAAAAAAAAAAAAAAACCTAATCTTAACCTAAACCCCCAAAAAACCTAACCATAAAAGCTAAACTAAACTTAAAAGCTAACTCTAAGCATATAATGCAAATGTGGTATGTTTTTTTTTTAAAAAGGTTTTATTATACATAAAAAGTAGCGATTTTTATTAAAAAACTGTAAAAAAAATTGGTTTGTTTTTAAGACTTTTTCAGTTTTCTTATTAATATGCACTTTTCTCATGATCCTCTCCCTATATATATAGGGATTGGTTAAAATGAACACCACCACGAGTTGCAAAAACTTTTTGATCCGGGCGAGTTGGGCCAAACAATTTTTCACAAACATAGATGATATATTATAAACACATTTGTAAAAAAAAATTAAAAATTGTCGAGTCGTTAGTTTTGACTGATGCAAGTTTTTTTACGACTGGCGTAAAAAAACTTGTGGTTGTCAAAACTACCAACTCGACAATTTTTTTAAATTTTTTACAGTTGTGTTTATAATATTTTCATCTACGTTGGTGCAAAAAAAATTTGCCCCAACTCGCCCCGGATCAAGAAGTTCTCGCGGTTCTCGCAACTCGTGGTTTAATTTTAGGGAAGCGTAAAAACACTTGCATCAGTCAAAACTATGGCATCGACAACTTTCCTTTACTTTTTTTATAGAGGTGTTTATAACATTTTCATCTACGTTTATGTAAAACAAATTTGGTCTAACTCGTCCTGGATGAAAAAGTTCTCGCAACTCGTGGCGGTATATATATATATATAAGTATAGGAAGAAAACTCACTTGAGTTGAAAAAAACTCAGAAAACCCTATGTAAAATTTTTATATGTAAAACACATATATTTGAATATTTTTACAAAAAAAAATGTAAAAAGTGCCTAATAGTTTTTTTTTTTTTTTTGTAAAATGATCAGAATCTGTATGTTACATTTTTTTGGACATATTTATCATGTAAATGGAATTTTTAACATATCTTTTATACAAAAAAAAAACTACTCGGCGCCTTTTTGTTTTTTACAAAAATGTTCAAATATATGTATGTTACATTTCCTATTTTTTATAAAAAATAAAATTGTTACATATGGCTTTTATAAGGGTTTCTTAAGTTTTTCAACTCAAGTGGGTTTTCTTCCTACTTCACACACACACACACACACACACATATATATATATATAGGAAGAAAACCCACTTGAGTTGAAAAAACTCAAGAAAACCCTATGCAATATTTTTATTTTTTTCTAAAAAAACAGGGAATGTAACATACATATATTTGAACATTTTTACTATAAAAAAATAAAAAAAGCGCCAAATAGTTTTTTTTAATGTTTAAAATTTATATGTTACATTTCTGTTGAACATATATATTATGTAAGATGAAATTTTTTACATTTTATAAAAAAAACTACTCGGTGTTTTTTTTACAAAAATATTCAAATATATATATTATCTTACATTCCTATTTTTTTAGAAAAAAAATAAAAAAATGTTAAATAGGGTTTTTACAAGGGTTTCTTGAGTTTTTCCAACTCAAGTGGGTTTTCATTTTATCTTTCCCCGATATATATATATATATATATATATATATATATGATTCGGTTCAAATGAACCACGAGAACTTTTTGATTCAAGGCAAGTTGGGCCAATTTTTTTTTGCAAAAACGTAGATGAAAATATTATAAACACATTTGTAAAAAAAATTCAAAAATTTTCGAGTCGGTAGTTTTGACTGATGCAAGTTTTTTTTATGCCTGGCGTAAATTTTATATTTAATTTTACGGCAAGTCGTAAAATAAAACTTGCATTAGTCAAAACTACCACCTCAACAATTTTTTTTACCTTTTCTTTATAGATGTGTTTATAATATTTTCATCTACGTTTGTGTAAAAACATTTTGGTCCAAATTGCCTCAGATCAAAAAGTTTTCGCGGTGCTCGCAACTTCTAGTGATTCTCATTTTAACCCATCTTTATATATATATATATATATATATATATATATATATATATATATATATATAGAATTATTATATCAACATCCTTCATGTTATAATATTAATAACCAAAATAATTAATAACAAAGACCTATGTTAAGAAGAAAATGTCACATGACATTTAGTGAAATTTATTTATATTATATATATATATATATATATATATATATATATATTTATATATATATATTTTATTTATTTATTGTCACTACATTTAAATTATACAAATTTATATAAAAAATTAAATAACAAGTATTTTACTATATCATAAATAATATTTAAATGATGTTTAAATAACTATATTATCTTTGACATTTAAATGCCTATATTATTTTTATAAAACTTATCAGCAATCTTTATAAATCTAAATATGGATTTAGGTTAAATGTTATAAAGTTATTTCACTAAAGAAATTTAATTATAAGTTATAAAAAGTAAGGGACCAAAATGCTATATTAGTAACTTAAAATCAAGAAAATGTTTAAAGACTTGTTTGTAAAAGTATCAAAATTCAGAAGGACCATTTTGCTATTTCATCAAACTATTTTCAAACAATAAAACGCATCCGGTCTTTCCAGTTTCTTATCTGACAATGGAAAAAACTTCCGACGACTCTGACAACACACTTTTTGAACTATTGTTACAACAAATATAAGACCAAGGATAGTAACGATATCTTCGGGGTATAAGGGTTCAAGGCTTCGATTAGCATAACGCAGGTCGAGGGGTCCTCCACGTTTGCAGTACGTGGAGTTAGATCACTTTGTTATTGTTATTTTGAATTCTGAATTGAAAGAGATTCAACCCAGAATATTCGTACTAAGTGAGATTGTATTGTTGTGAGTTATAGAACATGCAAAAAGCAAGTTCTAAAGGTGAGAAGAGAGATCAGGAGTGTCTTGGCTGAATGACAAGGAGCTATCATTTATAGAGGAAACCTTTGACTAGTAATCCATGACGGAAGTGGAGGGCTTGTCCTTTTTGGTAGGTCAAAGCCTTTGGACCTGCGGGTAATAGAGTGTGCTCTCCCACATGCTCCTGTTGCAGCTGGGTAGGAGAGTCCACACGTAAAGTGTGATGTGACCGGACACTGTCTCGTTCTTTTTGCTGTTCACGACAGTTGGTCACTTGTGAACCTTTTTAGCTTTCAACCTTTTAAGCTGTTTTATACTCTTACCAGTTTATTAAGCTTTGAGCTACCCACCTCATCAGCCCACCAAGTCAGAGGTATTTAGGGTGAGCTCAAATGCGTCTGACTTTGTTACACTATTTTTATCGCTTTAAGGCTTCAAGGCTCCGGGTGGTTGAGTTTTGAGATTTGAATTTCGAAAAGACAGTTGACGTGACTTATGGTAGTTTTGCAGTCGGCGGTTTTAATATCCTCGGTATAATAATAACTTTTAATTTTTATTATCACTTTTCTTTATCACAAATCACTTATATTTTTCATATTCTCTCAAAGTTTCGTCAGTTTCCTTTCTTCCTTCGATCCATGTTAGTTTCTTTTTTTTTCTTTGTTTTCTGTCGATCATCTTTCATGGGTGCTAAGAAAAATCTGTCTGTTGTTATTCTCGCCTTACTCGAGAGGAGGTTGAGGCGTTTTTCGAAGAGTGGGGAGCAATCCGAAGTTCAATCTGGTGGCTCCAAGTTTAGACAAATTGACCGATCAGTGCCCTACTGGTTCGATTGCCCTTTATTGTCGCCATTTCGAATTTTTTTTCAACTGGTGCTACCCGTTTTCTGTCTTTGTTCTCAATGTGTTAGAGTATTATCGGGTGTCCTTCGGTCAGTTACACCTTCAAGGCCTTTCTAGGGTTTTACACTTTGAGGTTTTACGTCGATCCCTAAGTTATGACCCATCGTTGTTATTGTTTTGTCGTTTTTTTGTTTAGCCAAGAATGACGATTGGTTATCTTTTGAAACATCCCAGATTGATGTTTGTTTGATTTCATCTTTGGTCACCACTCTTGGTTCTTGGAAGGACCGATTTTTCTGGGTATCGGAGTCCATTATTCCCTTCAAACTTGTATGGAGGCATCCTGATGCTGTTCTAAATGAACTTGAACCCTCAGAGTCTGAACTAGATGGTTGGCTATTGAAAGCCATTAGGGAGTGCCCTTTGAGGCTTCATCCCTTCCCGAAACACCTTTTGGTGTTAATGGGTGTGAGCAGATTGTAGGACAAGCCGGATCGTGATCTTGTGCTCATGAGGGATCGTCAGGGTATTATATTTTGCTTTATGTTTTTATTTGTTATCTTTTTGTATTCTTTTGCTTATGTTATATTTTTTGTTGCAGTTATGTCGGGCTTAGACTTAATCAAGAGTAATGATACTTCTGATGTTGTGTTCGGGGATGCCGAGGCTTCACTCGGTGAAGATGTTGTTGCTAGGAATGCAGAACACAGGTTATAGGGTTCAAGTTACGTGAATGTTCCGAATGTCAAGGGTTTTACCAAGGATGGTGCTTCCAAGCCTTATACTCGTTGTTCTACCCGGCGTATCTTAAAGGGTGCAGATTAACCGTCGGCCTCTGAGCCAATTCAGCTTAGTGCTGACATAGAGGCTTTTGAGGATCTGGAAGCTGGGGTTGAGGGAAAATAAAAAAAGAACTAGGAGTTGCCATTGGTGGTTAGTAAGAAGAGTAAATCAGCGGGAAAAAGGTTCTCGTGTCGACCTTGAAAGGTTATTTTGGGAAGGGTGGTGAAGGTTTCACCAATGTTGATCAAAGAGATGTTTATGTGCCGGATTGGAAGGTTACGATTGGTGACAGCCTCAAGTTGTCATCTGTCTGTGAGGATGTTCTGACTCACTTTGCTCCTCCCGCTGTTCAAGATTCTTGCTCGTCTATGGACGACGACCGGATTATCTCGAAGATGATGATGGGTACTTGCAACCTTGCTGCCCTGCTTCCGGTGGGTGTATCCCGGATTCGTAAAAAAATGCTGGAGTATGAAGCATTCTCAAAGAAGAGGGAGGCTTGAATGGTTGCTCTTAAAAAGAAGTTGAGGGCTATGCTGAAAGGAGAAAACGTTGCTGTTAAGAATTGATGAGCTTTCTTCAAAGCACACGACTGATGTTGCTGAGTTAGAGAAACGTATTGAAACTGACAAAGTGCAGGTAAAGGTTGATAGGGCTGCTTTGGAGGTTCAGAAGAAAGCCTTTTTGGAGGAGAAGGAAGGGTTAAAGGCTTCTCTTGCCCCGACGACCGGTGATAAAAAATGGCTCGTTGAGCATGGACTCCAGCAGGTGGTTACATATATTCTCCACCCGTCAGAGTTTAACAAAGCTTTAGGTGATGTGTATACCAAGCTTTTTGCTCATGGAAGACACCAAGGTTTAGTTGTTAGCTACAAAACTTGTGAATCTGGGCAGCCTCTGGAGCAGTCCTCTCTTTTCAACCCAAAGCCCTCGAAGTCTTCAAAGAAACCGTCTTAAAGATTGAGCATTTGACTTACCCCTATATGGGTGAAGTATCCAAGTGATTTGGCAAACCTCTGTCTGGTTTGCAGGAGTTGAAGCCCACTGGCCTTAATGAGGCCGTTTGTGCTGAAGTGTTAAAGTCTCTTTCCAAGAGGCGTTCATGCTCAGGTGACAGTGAAGAGACATTTTCTTATTGCGGTGAAGGCTTTAAAGAGGCAAGCCTTGAAGCTTCCGAGGCGGTAGGTGAAGGTGGGAAGAAAAAGAAAGTGAAGAAAGCCAAGACATCTAAGACTGGTGATGCAAGCACGAAAGAGGTTGAAGCAGGAAAGTCTATTGTTTCCGATGCTGCTAATTAAAACACTTTGAACTTTATTCGTAGCTTTCTTAGAACTTGAAATAATATTATGTAATGTACTTGGAACATGTAGTTTTTGGGAAACCTTTAACGTTTCCTTGGTTGTTGGTAGCCCTAGAGGCTTTTCAACACTATTTTAGGTTTATGGCCCCAAAGGGCTTATGTATTGTTTAAAAACTTGACATTTCTAATGCTTTGTTCTACTTTTTGTATGTTGGTGATTTTGCAATTGCCTTGTTGTTTTGTTATATACCTTTTGTCAATTATACCTTATAAAGTTCAGTGTTGCAGTCACCTAGCTTCAAGGTATTTTAGAAAAAAGATACATGTTGTCCATCCTATTTAAGACACTATTTGATGTCTTCTTATTTCGTAAGCCGTTTGTGTGGCTCAAGGAACAATTGGTACCGATTGTTCGGACCCGTCTATGAGACAAGTTAAAATTTTATGTAAGTCTCATGGAGTTGAATTGACTTAGGGACTCACCCTGTATATAGGTTCATTTAACCCTTGAACCTATTGTGCGATATGGCTTGGGAGCTCATCCTCTTACATGACCCCTACCATGGAGTGTTTTGCTAGGTTCTCAACCCGATTGTAGGATAGAAAAAGACAAATTTGGATAGAGAATGTAATCATTCATTCAATAAAACATACTTTGCTTACAAAGGAAAGATAGAATTCAGCATTCATAAAGCATTTTGTCTACACATGAAACCGTTTAAGGTCCTTTCCATTTGGGACCAAGTTTGCCGTGGTTTTCCTTTTTGCTTGCTTCGTTGTTTCGGAGACCAAGTCTCCGGGCTTAAATCGTTCGTGTTTCACCCACATGTTGAAGTAAGCTTCCATATTCTGCTTATACCATGTTTCCCTTATAGCGGCTTGGTCACGAGCTTCTTCTATGAGTTCTAGATTCAACATAGTTTCTGCCTGGTTTGCCACAAGGTCGATGCTGAGTGTTCGTTGTGTGGTAACTCCTATTTCTGCCGGGATGACAGCTTCCGCCCCAACACTAAGCTATAAGGTGCTTTCTTGTGACTTGTTTTTTCTGTTGTTCGGATTGCCCATAAGACGTTGGGAAGTTCTTCAAGCCACTGATTATCATGCCTTCCCAGCTTGGCTTTTACCCCTTCCACAATACTCTGATTTGTTCTTTCAACCTGGCCATATGATTGGGGATAGGCAACCAAACTAAACACTTGTGTAATTCTGAACTCTTTGCACCATGAGCTAAAAGGCTTCTCAGCAAACTGTTTGCCATTATCTGCGACCAGCACCCCTGGAAGCCTAAAGCAGTAGATAATACTTTCCCACACAAAGTCGATGACTTGATTTCCCGAGATCTTTCCTAGTGGTTTGACTTCCGACCATTTTATGAAATAATCCACGGCTACCAATAAGAACTTCACTCCCCCTTTGGTTGGTGGGAATGGACCACGATGTCCATTCCCCACTTGTGGAATTGCCAAGCTGAGGAGATGGGGACGAGATCATGTTTGTGACTTTTGGGTACTTGTGAATGTAGCTGACAGGCTTCACACTTTTGTAACTGTTCGGTGGTATCTCGGTGCAGGGAGGGCCAGAAGTATCCAAGGTTCATCAACTTTGAAACCACCGATCTTGGACCATAATGAGCCCCACATTTTCCTTCATGTACTTCCTTGATCACGTATTGGCTTTGTTCGGGGCCAACACATCGGAGTAGCGGTGCAAGGTAGCCTTTTTTGTAAAGGATTTCTGCTTGCAGCCCATACTGCCTTGACTTGATGTGAACCCTTTCAGCCTCTGTCTTGTCATCAGGCACTTCACCATTTTTTAAGAACTTTAAAATAGGAGTCATCCAATTTAGCACTTCCTCAGTGATCACGTCTTGAACCTCAAGTTTTTGGATTAATGGTGACTTCAACACTTCAATCAATACGTTCTTGGTGAGATGGGCAAATGCAAGAGATGCAAGCTTGCTTAGTGCATCAGCTCTCTTGTTTTGTGATCTTGGAACCTGTTTGATAGCACACGTTTGAAATGTGTTCATCAATTCTTTTAATTTCTCACGGTATTTTTTCATGTTGGTCTCTTTTGCTATGTAGTTGTCGTTTACTTGACTTTAGACTAGTAAGGAGTCTGTGAAGACTTGAAGCTTTTGAACCCCCAATTCTTTGGCTAGATTTAGCCCAATGATCAATGCTTCGTATTCGGCTTCATTATTTGTGGTCTGAAATGCAAGCCGAATAGCATATGTAAATTCTAACCCTTTAGGGTTGATGAAGACTAGCCCAGCCCCTGACCCTTCGATACTGGAAGCTCCATCGGTAAAAAGCTTCCAGGTATCAGGGTCAGATGGTTCCATGGTAGTTGTGTTAAATTTTGTGTGGCTTCTTTAGGGACTTCTACGATAAAATCTGCTAGCGCCTAGGCTTTGACAGCTTTTCTTGGAACATAAGTGATTTTGTGTTCACCTAGTTCCACAGCCCTTTTTGCTAGTCATCCGTAATTTTCTTGTTTTTTAAGCACACTCTTAATAGGTTGGTCCTGAAAGTACTTTCGAAGCCTTATAGCCGTTGGACTAGGGCTAGAGCAAGTTTTTCCAAAGGAGGATACTTGATCTCTGCTACTTATAAAGTTTTACTGAAGAAGTAAACGGGTACCTGAACTTTGTTTCGTTCAATGGTTAGAATCGCACGTATGGCTTCCTCATCAAATCAGAGATAGACAGAGATCGTTTCTCCTATTTTCGGAGCCGCAATGGATGGGATTAAAGCCAAGTGTTACTTCATTTAGTTGAAGGCTTCATCTGCTTCTTCAGTCCACCGAAAGTCTTTCTTGTTAGCAAAACCCTTGAGGGTTTTAAAGAAAGGCAGGGATTTTTCAGCTAACTTTGATGTGAAACGCTTTAAGGCTGCAAGTTTTCCATTCAGGCTTTCCACTTCTTTTTTGCTTTGTGGGGACTTGGTGTCAAGAACAACTTTGACCTTGTTAGGGTTAGCCTTTTTCAAAACCAAATGAGCACTTGACTGGATTGAGTTTCATGTTGATCTTTGTCAAGTTTTGGAAAGTCTCTTGTATGTCTTTGAGCATTTGATATTCCATTTTGCTCTTAATCACCAAGTCGTCGACATAAGCCTCCATGTTCTTGCCAATTTGTCTAGCAAACGCTTTGTCCACCATACGTTGATAATTGGTACCTTCATTTCTCAAACCAAAACGGATTTTTTGATAGCAAAAGATACATTTATCTGTGTGGAACACAGTTTTTTCTTCATCCTCTTCCTTCATTAAGATCAGATGTTAACCCTTTTAGGCGTCTAGAAAACATTTGAATGGGAAGCATGTGAGTGAGTCAACCTTAAGGTCTATTTCTGGCAGCGGATAGCAATCCTTAGGGCAAGCCTTGTTAAAGTCCTTGAAATCGATACACATCCTCCAAGACTTTTTAGGTTTACGAACCATGACCGGATTAGCTACCCATGATTGATACTTAACTTCTCGAAAGATCCCAGCAAGAACAAGCTTTTCTACCTCTTGGATGTTTCAAGGCTTCTTTCAGGAGCCTAACTTCGTTTCTTTTATATAACAGGCTTAATATCATGTGTGATCTTTAACTCATGCTCAGCAATGTCACGAGGAATGTTTGTCATATCTTCCGGCCACCAGGCAAAAACATCCACATGGTGTGAGAGCAGTTTTTCAAGGTACATGAGGGTATCCTTGGAGATGTCAGTGTTTACCCTTATCCTTTGTTGAGAATATTTTGGGTTTATGATCAGCCCTTGTCCATCGTCTTTATCTTTCTTTTAACTTTCCCCTACAACCACAAAAGCCTCTTGAGTGTGTTAAAGAGTTGCTATCCCTTTTTCGGTGGGAAACTTCACACTACCTTGACCGACTGAGATTGTCATCCTAAACACACTTTGCCCTGGCTTTCCAATGATGACATCGTAGTTGGAAGGGATGTTGATTACCACAAAGGTGTGATGCTCGATTCATTCCTTTGTTCCTTCGCTGAAACAAACATTAAGGGTTATTTGGCCTAAAGGCTTGATAGGTATGTTGGCGATACCTTTGATGGAAGATTCAGACTGTTGAAGCTTGGAGCGTTCATCATTGCTGAGACGGTTGAAACATTTCCCAAAGATGATTTCAGTGGTTGCACCGGTGTCGATGTGAGCCTTGTGTGTTTTGATGGTTCCTATCTTGGCTTCCATTACCAAATGGCTCGAAAAGCAACTCTCCTTCTGGTGGTGGGAAGCAAACACATTGGTGTTCCCATGCTTCTAGACGATGATGTTTGTGGGAAGCTTTGCTTTCGAAGTCCACCATATTTCCTTCCTTCTTTTTTCCTTCAACCATCTTGTCCTATACCCCTTTAACCAAGTGGGCTAGTTCTCCGAACTTGACTACTTCTTCGATCCTCTTTTTGAGTTGAAAGCAATCATTGGTGTGGTGTCCTTTTTCCTCTTGAAACTCACAATACTTGCTTGAGTTTCATTTCTCTTACTTTTTGGTAATGGTCGAGGAGGCCTGAAGCAATGCTTTACTTCTTCGGTTGCCAAGATTTCTTGCGGGGTCTTGGTTAAAGCGGTGAAGTTTATGGTTTTTTCTCGGCTTTGAGGGTTCCTTTTTTCAGGTCTCCTATAATCCGAGTTTTTGAACCGTTTATCATAAGAACCAAAGTTTCCTCTTTTCCTGTTGGGACTATCATTTCGCCAGTTAGGAGTTCTTTTCCATTGTTCTTTGATGTCTACAGCTTCTCCCTCTCGAATGTGGGCTTCAGCCCTTTCTAGTGCTTTTTCAAGGGTTTTGGGGAATCATTTGTTGAAATCTCTTGTGAGATACTTGGAATTTATGACATTCATGAACTTTGCAACCCTCACTTTACATCAGCACCTACATAGGTTAAACCTTCCGTTTTGTACCCCTCATCTTTACATCATAAGAACCAAAGCTTCCTCTTTTCCTGTTGGGACTATCATTTTGCCAGTTAGGAGTTCTTTTCCATTGTTCTTTGATGTCTACAGCTTCTCCCTCTCGAATGTGGGCTTCAGCCCTTTCTAGTGCTTTTTCAAGGGTTTTGGGCAATCATTTGTTGAAATCTCTTGTGAGATACTTGGAATTTATGGCATTCATGAACTTTGCAACCCTCATCTTTACATCAGCACCTACATAGGTTAAACCTTCCGTTTTGTACCCCTCATCTTTACATCATAAGAACCAAAGTTTCCTCTTTTCCTGTTGGGACTATCATTTCGCCAGTTAGGAGTTCTTTTCCATTGTTCTTTGATGTCTACAGCTTCTCCCTCTCGAATGTGGGCTTCAGCCCTTTCTAGTGCTTTTTCAAGGGTTTCGGGCAAGCATTTGTTGAAATCTCTTGTGAGATACTTGGAATTTATGGCATTCATGAACTTTGCAACCCTCATCTTTACATCAGCACCTACATAGGTTAAACCGTCCGTTTTGTACCCCCTCAATGAAGTCTCTAAGACTTCCATCATCACGTTGTTTTATCTGGAAGATCACTGTGGCATCCTTGAGATACCTCCGTTGTTGTGAGAAATTGGCCAAAAAACCTTTACTGGGTTCGTCAAAGGTCCGAGTGCTTCGTTCAGGAAGGTCGTTGAACCATATACGTGAAGACCCCACGAGGGTTTGCATGAACATGAGACAGCATTCTGGGTTGGACCGTTTTTCAATTCTTGCGGCCCCATTGAAGACTTGGAGCTAGTCTTTGGGATCCTCGGTACCATCATAGGTTCTTATGTGTGATGGCATTTTTATCCGAGTTTTTGAAACTCATAATTTGCGGATAGCAATCCTTAGGGCAAGCCTTGTTTAAGTCGTTGAAATCGATACACATCCTCCAAGACTTTTTAGGTTTACGAACCATGACCGGATTAGCTACCCATGATTGATACTTAACTTCTCGAAAGATCCCAGCCAGAACAAGCTTTTCTACCTCTTGGACGTTTCAAGGCTTCTTTCAGGAGCCTGACTTCGTTTCTTTTATATAACAGGCTTAATATCAGGTGTGATCTTTAACTCGTGCTCAGCAATGTCACGAGGAATACCAGTCATATCTTCCGCCAACCAGGCAAAAACATCCACATGGTGTGAGAGCAGTTTTTCAAGGTACATGAGGGTATCCTTGGAGATGTCAGTGTTTACCCTTATCCTTTGTTGAGAATATTTTGGGTTTATGATCAGCCCTTGTCCATCGTCTTTATCTTTCTTTGAACTTTCCCCTACAACCACAAAAGCCTCTTGAGTGTGTTAAAGAGTTGTTATCCCTTTTTCGGTGGGAAACTTCACACTACCTTAACCAACTGAGATTTTCATCCTAAACACACTTTGCCCTGGCTTTCCAATGATGACATCATAGTTGGAGGGGATGTTGATTACCACAAAGGTGTGGTGCTCGATTCATTCCTTTGTTCCTTCGCTGAATCAAACATTAAGGGCTATTTGGCCTAAAGGCTTGATAGGTATGTCGGCGATACCTTTGATGGAAGATTCAGACTGTTGAAGCTTGGAGCGTTCATCATTGCTGAAACGGTTGAAACATTTCCCAAAGATGATTTCAGTGGTTGCACCGGTGTCGATGTGAGCTTTGTGTGTTTTGATGGTTCCTATCTTGGCTTCCATTACCAAATGGCTCGAAAGCAACTCTCCTTCTGGTGGTGGGAAGCAAACACATTGGTGTTCCTATGCTTCTAGACGATGATGTTTGTGGGAAGCTTTGCTTTCTAAGTCTACCATATTTCCTTCCTTCTTTTTTCCTTCAACCATCTTGTCCTTTACCTATTTAACCAAGTGGGCTAGTTCTCCGAACTTGACTACTTCTTCGATCCTCTTTTTGAGTTGAAAGCAATCATTGGTGTGGTGTCCTTTTCCTCATGAAACTCACAATATTGGCTTGAGTTTCATTTCTCTTACTTTTTGGTAATGGTCGAGGAGGCCTGAAGCTATGCTTTACTTCTTCGGTTGCCAAGATTTCTTGTGGGGTCTTGGTTAAAGCGGTGAAGTTTATGGTTTTTTCTCGGCTTTGAGGGTTCCTTTTTTTAAGGTCTCCTAGAATCCGAGTTTTTGAACTGTTTATCATAAGAACCAAAGTTTCCTCTTTTCCTGTTGGGACTATCATTTCGCCAGTTAGGAGTTCTTTTCCATTGTTCTTTGATGTCTACAGCTTCTCCCTCTCGAATGCGGGCTTCAGCCCTCTCTAGTGCTTTTTCAACGGTTTTTGGCAAGCATTTGTTGAAATCTCTTGTGAGATACTTGGAATTTATGGCATTCATGAACTTTGCAACCCTCATCTTTACATCAGCACCTACATAGGTTAAACCTTCGGTTTTGTACCCCTCAATGAAGTCTCTAAGACTTCCATCATCACGTTGTTTTATCTGGAATATCACTGTGGCATCCTGACATACCTCCGTTGTTGTGAGAAATTGGCCAAAAAACCTCTACTGGGTTCGTCAAAGGTCCGAGTGCTTCGTTCAGGAAGGTCGTTGAACCATATACGTGAAGACCCCACGAGGGTTTGCATGAACATGAGACAGCATTCGGGGTTGGACCGTTTTTCAATTTTTGCGGCCCCATTGAAGATTTGGAGCTAGTCTTCGGGATCCTCGGTACCATCATAGGTTCTTATGTGTGATGGGATTTTTATCCGAGTTTTTGAAACTCATAATTTACGTTTGTTGGGAGAAGTAAGACAAGTTGTTGGGCTTTTGGGTTTTGTGAGGTCTTATTCTACCCTTAATGTCGGGTTACCGTTTGAAGTACCCTGGTGAGTGGCAAGTACCTGGTTGATAAAGTGCTGCCAAAGAAATTACGCCATCATTTGTGTCATCAGTTGGGGCATAAGGTTAAAGCCTTGAAGGCTTTCTGGTGGCACTGTGTAAGGTATTCCCAAGGAAGTGCTCATGACCGCACCCCGACCCATGGGTAGGGTGGCCATGGCTTGTTCCCATGAAGTGGCAACAAGTGGGGGAACACTTGAAGCTGGCGACTGCAAGAGTTGGCCAAAAGTGGTTTCATTCCCAATAGGTGCACCGGTTGCATTGCAATGCGTCGGGAGGTAAACAGAGGGAAAGCAGTTGGGCGTGGCCTCACGAAAGCACAAGGGCTTGGGTTGAGTGGTAGGTTGGTTGCACTAGGACCAACTTTAAAGTAGGATGTTGTTGGACGTGAGTTTCTTAAAGGAAAAAGTGGAGGATCGGGTGACAGTGAGGGTTCAGACTCCTTATAGTCCAACCCTCTTCCCACCCCCTTTTTCCCTTTCTCGACTCACGTGTTGGTTGAGAAGAGATCTCAATTGTTGAAAATTTCTAGCTACTCCCTCAGGTGTTAGGTCTATGTGTTCCGATGTACGCATAGCACCGATTTGAGGAGAGGTAACCCCTGATTGAGACGGGGTCGGTGTTTGAAAAGAAGTGCACTCCGGGAACTCAGTCCCCGTTGGAGTATTTCCAAGAGTAGAGAAAGGTGTAGACCTGATCGGTGAGATCTGACCAAGGCTTGGTCTTAAATCGGTGTTATTAGGCACCTGATTTATCTCGCCGGGAGATTCGCTTTCAGACAAGGAAAACTTGGAGCTACACTACTGGTCTTTAAGATAAAGTTAGTGGCGTAGCCCACAGTGGGTGCCAACTTACTGTTACAACAAGTATAAGACCAAGGATAGTAACGATATTTCCGGGGTAAAAGGGTTCAAGGTTTCGATTAGACTAACGCAAGTCGTGAGGTCCCCCCATGTTTGCAGTACGTGGAGTTGGATCAATTTGTTATTGTTATTTTGAATTCTGAATTGAAAGAGATTCAACCCAGAATATTCGTACTAAGTGAGATTGTATTGTTATGAGTGAAGAATAGAACATGCAAGAAGCAAGTTCTAAAGGTGAGATGAGAGATCAGGAGTGACTTGACTGAATGACAAAGAGCTATCATTTATAGAGGAAAGGGTTGTCTATAAAAAGAAACCTTTGACTAGTAATCCATGACGGAAGTGGAGGGTTTGTCCTTTTTGGTAGGTTAAAGCCTTTGGACATGCGGGTAATAGATTGTGCTCTCCCACATGCTCCTGTTGCGGCTGGGTAGGAGAGTCCACACATAAAGTGTGATGTGACCGGACACTGTCTCGTTCTTTTTGTTGTTCACAACAGTTGGTCACTTGTGAACCTTTTTAGCTTTCAACCTTTTAAGTTGTTTTATACTCTGACCAGTTTATTAAGCTCCACATTATCATGATCGATTTCAATTTGTTTCTTTGGAGATAAATATAGTCTTCATTCCATACTAATCTTTTAACCAAGAAATTATCCCGGTAAAACAGTGTTTCATATGTGATCTGACAAAACCCATATCGCCGGAAAATTTGAAACTTTACCACTCTCTGTTTATCGCCTCAATCAAAATTTATTCTCAATCTTTTCCCTCTGTTCATACCGAGCTCCAATTGGTACGATTACATTAAGCGTTTTGTTCTTTGTTAAGTTCTAAACAAAAAATACGCTGTTAATTTTGATTAACAAAGGGCATAACACCTTCAATTTGGGGGATTAAAAACAAGGATTTTCTTGGATTACAAAACTTTTTTTGTTCTTCATACAAGTAAATCGTCAATTCAAAACCCGACATAGTCGGCACACGCTAGCCAATAACATGTCAAGTCGATTTTAATATAAAAAGTTTGATTTGCGGTGATTTGGTGTGTGGTCTTCTTTTTGCTTACAAACTAAGCTTATAGTTATTTAAAAGTTAAATATATATCAATTCATTTTGTAAACAATTTAAAAAAAAAAACGAAACATGTTTGTTTTAAATTTTCAACACATAATTTGATGGTTATAATAAGTTCATATAGTTTATTTATAGAGGAAAGTCTAGGAACAAACAACTTTATCGTAAGAAACGCATAAAAAAGTTAAAAAAATACGCAGTGACATTTTGGTAATTATTTGCACTTAGGGTAATTATCGAAATTACTCTACAAGCGTATCAGATTACTCTACAAGTTTATCAAATAACATACAGTTCAAAATTACTTTACAAGATCATTTTTAGAGTAATTATGATACTCCACAAAATTACTCTACAAGATCAAAATTACCCTAAAAAAACATTTTACAAAATTACCTACAAAGATCAAAATTACTCTACAAGATCATTTGTAGGGTAATTTTGATAATTACTCTGCAAGTAAATAATTACGAAAATATCACCGTGTTTTTTTTACCTTTTCACTTTATTCGTACGTTTTGTATGATAAGGGTATTTGTATTTGATTTTTTACCTTTATTTATAATGTTTTAATTTAAGAAATCCTAAGTACTTCGTAAATAAGTTATTACGTGGTAAACACATAAAGTTATTAAGTGTTTAACTCGGTTTAGGGGGGCGGGTTTGAGTCCCTCCTCCGTTTTCGTATTTTTTTCCTTTATTGATACTTAAATTTTAAAGTTATAAAATTATTTTTATTACTGAATTTTTATAAGTTTTACAATTATCATTTACCTTTATAATTTTTTTATTAAGTTTTACAAATCTACACATTGTTATAAAAGTTATTTTAAATAGCTAATTTTTATTATTTCACTTTTATCTAATAGCTTTAGTTATTTAATCCTAACATGCCTTAGACAATCAAAATAAGATATATATCCATTAAATTTTATCACTTAAACATGATAGGGTGACACTTTGGATCCCCCCCCCCCCCACCCCAACTTCTTCATTGCAACCAGTTCTTAGGTGTTTGCTTTGCTAGTCCAGGTGAATTTACAGTTCCCACATTTAAGTTTGTACACACTTTTGAGATGTTACACGTGCTTATACCAAAACACACCCTACTACTACTTTTTACATACATACTTACATAATTCAATTCTATGGTTGTTTGTTATCTTATTTGTTACTGTTGACTTACTTGCCAAATATTTTACATCCCAGCATACATTTATTAACTCCGTACAAGCCGAACGGGAGTATATGATACATCTATTAGCCTGACACCTCCATTTCCACTCCTTAGTCTCTTTAGAGGGAGTTCCTCTGGGAATGATAGAAACCGATTTTAATACAAGTCAACAAAGGTTTAAATGTACAATTAATTGCTTGTTTGAGTTATATAGTTGCATTATGATACTTACTATACTATGAATTGTGATTTTACTTACTAGATGTGTTCACCCTATATGCTAGCCAGCTCTTCGTAGTTGACCTTTATTTTGTGCATGTTACATGAAATAGCTTGTGAAGATAATTTACCAGATTGCTATCACATACTATGCTACCAGACTTAGTTTAATTTTTAATACGGATGTATTTGTTTAGTTGCTTGACCTCTTTGTCTTTTCGTTGTAATGGATAATTCGATATATATAACTAATATTTAATTTTAATTTTCATGAGCTGTTAAACAATCTACCAAAGTGATGGCCCGATGTTTCCACCTCCGGTCAGGGGTGTTACAACAACAAACCAAGAATAAGTAAAAGACAAACACATTAAATAAAATAAAATAAAATACTATATTAATAATATTAACTAATCCAAGAGTTTGAGAAGACATAGAGATTACAACCATATGAAGATCTTAACCCTTTACCATAGCGATTACCAATCTTGCATGGTCTTTAAGATCAAGCTCAAGTGTAAGTGTGTGTAATAAGTGTCTCTCAACTCTCATTTATTACATATTGTTAGTGAACTAATCAATCGATGCCTTATTCTTGATATGGATGATCAAAGCTAGAATGTTGGAATTCTAACAATTGCTAGGTTTCGCACTGCATAAATGTCATCCTTAAGGATCAAGCTCTCATCTTCCAAGCAAAGGGATCTTAGGAACAATCATGACCATGCCATACTAGGGCATCAATTCATCAAGATCCATGGATCACCAACATAAGAAAGTAGCTTATGGCCCTCAAAAGAGTCCCATAAGGCTCTTGGAGGTAAGTTCTTTTAAAGGAGACTTGGCACCCCAAGGCTTAGAAGACAGAAGGGACCGCTCCAGGCACAAGGTGTAAGGCAAGAGGCATGCTTAGTTTAGGAGATGGAGGCCTCTATTTATAGTAGGGGTGAGCATAGTGTGGTTCGGTTCGGTTATTGCCTATAACCGAAACCATAACCGCACACTTTGGTTATCAAAAAATCATAACCATTCGGTTCGGTTAATACGGTTTCGGTTAATCAGTTATTTGCGGTTAATGCGGTTTCGGTTCGGTTATAGGTCGGTTATTTTATAGTGTCTAAAATTAGGCTTTAAATGTGTGGTTTATGCAAATATCATGCGCAAAAAATAAATATACACAGCTAAAGCTTGTAGAATTATCAATTATATTTTACTTCCACGTGTTATGTGGAAGCATACATACGAACACAAAGTGGCTAGAGTTTTAAATTCAATGAGGTTGGGTCATGATTAAAAGTTTAAACACTTCACCAAAAAAATATGGATTGAGCCATGGTTAAACACTTAAACACTAACTTAAAAACCTATGGTCTTATGGAATCGGCCATGTTTAAAACATTCGGTTCGGTTCGGTTATTTGTTGTTATGAAACTAATAATAACCATAACCGAACCGCAACATGCGGTTATCAAAAATATAAATAACCGACCCTTTGGTTATTTTGGTTTTTGGTTATTTCAGTTTGGTTTTTCGGTTGTTTCGGTTGCGGTTCGGTTATTTCGGTTTTATGCTCACCCCTAATTTATAGTGGTCTAAGAGGCAGGTATGAACGACTGTTCATTGTACCTTTATCCCCCAAAATCTTCTAGAAGATGTCATTTTGTCTCCATTTTGGTACTATGCACGCTCGTGCCGATATATGCATGATCATGCATAGGACACGTGTCCCGACATGTCCCATAACAGTTGCACTTAGGGTTTTATCTTTAGTGACAGGCACTGGCATGCTTGTTCTTCTTTTCTTACCCACCACGCTTTTCTGATCTTTGCAAAATTTCCAAAAAGGTCGGCTGTGGCGCATAGGCACTCGACCGTGCACCTTAGGGTGCATGAGCGTGCATCTTGATAACCTGTATTTTTCGTTTGTTTTTCATCGCTTTTCGCTTCTTTTTCATTTTTGACTTTCAAATCGTACAAAACCCGAAAAGGAGCTATCTAGATAATGTTTCCTCATTTTAGTGCCTTAAAAGTACCTATAAACGGGGTTAATATGGATAATATATGTGTATAATTGATGGCACATCAGTCACACCCTAGTTTTTCGACACCTAGGGTGTGTGGTCAATTTGTTGCTACATGTTTGAGTAAATTGCAACGGAAGACATTTCTCTTTCTTTTATAAAACAACTCGTAAGTTCAATAAAATATTGTTTAACAAACGGGGATTTAAATACCCCTTGTCCGTACAAAACGTTTCTTTACAAAAGGTAATCTTTACATCATTTTCTATCTTCTGACAAGTTTACAAAATTCTCGCCACAACTTTTTATCGTGTCCAAGGAGTTATAATGTCTTTAGCATAACCCTTGCTAAATATATTTATTCATGATTACCTGAAAACATTTTGAAAATAATACGTTAACAATAAGTTGGTGAATGACATTTAATGGAGCGTATTTTTGTATAAGGCATATACAAAGACTATTTGCACATACTAGCAAGCTACACATTCAGCGAGTATCATTACTCGTGTGTACTACCATGATTACATACTCTGTTTTTATATACAATTTACCTACCGTGCTTAGACACGTAGTTTTACAATTTCGTAACATGTATCGATTTGATAAAGCTTCAGTAAACTTACTATACATGTTGAACATATTTATATAAACTCATGCCATTTTTCAAATATGCAAATCATTTCAAAGTTTGTAAAATTGTTAAGTGTATTCACCTTAGTAGTTGTTGGTTGGGTGATGACTCAGAAATTCTAACACTTTAAGTGTCGTATGGACAATACTTCTACAGTACACTAGCCTCGGTACTTGTGTAAATAAGAACACATGCCTAATCATGGACAACATCGGGTAAAGTTGGTATGGGGCACAAAAACGAGAGTGGGTCGGGTTTGAAGTGTTGTTTAAAATGAAAACAAAGACTTCTATTTATACTTAAAGTTTTACATATTACGAGACGTCAAATATCAAGTAATTTTGAAAATTATCACCTCCTTTTTCGAGCTCTTTGCCCCTAAAATAATTTCACTAAAAAACAACAGGCCATCAAGGATATATCTACCGTTGATAAATGCAGACTGCGTTGGATACACCATGGGGTTCAGAATCACCTTCGACCGATAGGCGAGCACCTTTGCCATTACTTTGTATAGCGAGCCAATTAAGGATATAGGCATATAGTCTATGATTTGTCGAGGGTTCAAAGTTTAGGTATAATAAGGGAGATAAAAGACGAGTTGTTACCCTTCTGAAGGACTTGGGTGGATTAGAACCAAGTCATCATGGCCAAAAAAATATCAATCTAAAAAGGGCCAATATCTCTTAAGGAATCAAAAGGTAAAGTCTTCCGGGACAAGGGCCCGGTCACCTCCACACTCCCACACCGCTATCTTTACTTGTTCTTTAGAGAAAACGGGGACCAAACTCTTAGATTTGTTTCTTGAAGCCTTCCGTTACCAAACACGGTCCCCTCTTCCAAGGTTCAATTAATTGTTTTTCTTAAAGTCGCCTTGATTTTTTTTATAACTTGCCCCCATCGTTCCTTAAGTAAACCCTTTAAAATAAAAGAGATTATTAAGCAAAACATGTCTCGCCATCACAAATTCAGTATTTCTAATTTTTTTACTCTCATTTTATTCCGTTGTGGTATTTCCAAAAAGAAAAGAAAATGTAAAAACATATTGAGTTATTATTAATTGTTTAACATATTAAGTTATTCTTCATTGTTTATCATAATAGGTGAGACCAAGATTTAATAGGGTTACCCGATAATTTGAAATGTACAGATTCGTAAGCAAGATGTACAAATACAATAGTACAATAGCGTTCTAGAAACTTAGAAAGTGTCATCAATTATTCAATTATATGCTGCTCTCAATAAATTCTGTCACCTACCACGATAAATTGGAACACGAAGTTCCGGTTTGTGCCATTAATATTATTGGTGGCCACCGCCAGATGTCGTGAATGAAATGAGTTTGGTAATCATCTATTTCAATCATTTTTTATTATAAAAATAATAATTAACAAAACCCCATAAAAAGGGAGAACCAAAATCGAACAACGAAAATGACAATTCGATATTTGGTGTTAATTCAAACACCGGATATTGCAAAATAATAAATAAATAAATTAAGTAATAAATAGAAGAAGAGTCAGTTTGTGGGGGCAATGAGCAACGAAAATTCATCACATACTTAACTGCGAAGCATATAGCATTGTGTGTGTCTGGACCATGTACATGACATTTGAATTGTGCAAGCATACTTGAGAAGGAGAATTGTTGATTTCAATTGATTAATGTCATAAAATAAAGCGATGACATTTTGGTAAATATCAGGTTCAAACAATCAAAAAAAATAAATACAGAATGGTATTCAAGTATTTTTCACTTGAACCTCCACTTTTGATTTTCAAACGGCTATAACTTTTTCATAAATTAATATTTTTTAATATAAAACGTCTTAACGAGCATTTCATTCTATTAATTCAAGTAGACTATTGTTATAGTTTTCTTTAAAAAAATTACATGATTTTGAATACCTATAACGTGATTTTGATTTTGAATGTCTATTACATGACCACATGATTTTTAAAACCCATTACGTGATTACATGATTTTATTACTGTGTTTTATGTGAAACCCCATCAAGTGATTACGCAATTAAGTAACGATGGTTAACTATGTATTATTACGTGACTACTTGATTTTGAATATCCATTTCTTGATTATGTGATTTCATTATAGTATTTATGTAAGTGATTACGTAATTACGTAAAAACAAATATGTAACACATAATACATAATGTGACATAATATTTCATGGAATACGTAATACTTCAAGTCTAATCAAGTATTAAGTATAAATGCAATACAAAACATTAGTCAATCAACCAATAATAACCACATAATATCGTATATTATAGATTTAGTCACGTAATAAAGTATAAACAATCAAGTTGTTATTATTGAATGTGTAATCACGTAATAAGCATTATTGTAATAAAATCGGTCATAACGTATCTTATTGAATGTGTAATCACATAACCGATTTATTTTGAATGCGCAATCACGTAATGATTTATGTTGAATGTGTAATCACGTAATGATTTATGTTGAATGTATAATCACGAATCCTATAAAAATAATAAAACTATAGCAATAGACTGTTTAAATTAAAGAGAATGAAATGTTCGTAATAAAGTGTAATATTTTTTTTTAAATATTAAGTTATGAACAAGTTATAGCCGTTTGAAATTAAGGGGGAAACTAGTTCATTTGAGAAAAGACAGAATTATCTTTTCTTCCAACACATTTGTCACGCCTTCATTCTCGTGTATGCTTCGCAGGATTCGATTCAATTGTCTTGTTCGAGATCCAGACCAATTGTATTTGTACTTTTGTAGTTAGTTAGGACTGTACTCTTTTTTTTTTTTTTTTACTTTTTAGGGATTTGTTTGGACCGCATTATAGTTTGTTTATTATTGTTTCTTTAGTTGATGAAGTATTTTTAAGAAATAGATTTTTATTGGTTTACTAGACAGATTAGAACTTGTGTATTATCAAAGTAATAAAATAATAAATAAAAAAACTTTTGTATTTCATGGTTTGAATAAATATAATGTAAACAGTTAACATATACCATCGTTAAAACATGTCTTTAAAATTGAACTTTGATGTACTGTTCACTTATTATAACATTATAAATTATTATTTTTCTTTATTATTAAGTTAATAACATGTGCATTATACGGGGTTAGATCAATAACATATTAAATGGTTATTAACAAGTGGAAAAAAATAAAGAAAATAGTTGGAGAAAATAATTTATATTATTAGTAAAATTATAAGTATGTGTACATGTTATTAGATAATTTATTAGTAATTATTGTTTATAATTATTAAGCTCGTACTTTGGGTGTAACTGTCGATATTTTTTAGTTGGGTTATATTAAAAAATGTTATTTGATATTAAGTCATATACGTTAATGTAATAATCTAAATAAGATTTAGTTATATTATTGTTTAATATTATTATTTAATAGTAATAATCTAAATTAGATTTAGTTAAATTATTGTTTAATATTATTATTCAATAGGAGTGATAATATATATAGGGTTAGCGTAAGATAAAAACTTCTATAAGTTGTGAGAACTTAGAAAATTCAGTTTTACAAAATGTTTTTTTCAAAAGTAACATTTTTTACCAAAAGTCCTAAAAAATTAAATTTTCCAAAAATAAAAATTGTTTTTGTTGACTTACACCATCCTTAAAAACAAAAAACGCTTACAGATGGTATAAATACTGATTAATGATGTCAGCAATTTTTTACTGCAGGGTAAAAAGGTTGAAAACATCACTTCGAATTTTTTACAACTGTTTTTATAACCTTTTAATCTACGTGTGTTCAAAAAACTGGGCAAAACTCGCACGAAGTCGCGGTTCTCACAACTCAAGGGGGTTTTCTCTTGATCTTGATCCTAGGTATCCTAAGAGAAGTCCACTTTATTTGAGAAACTTGAGAAACATTCTGGACCACACATTTCCGTAAGCTTTTCGTAATATACACATATGTATATAATCAATTTTAAACTATACATAAGTGTATGTTATGAAAAGCTTAGGAAAAATGTGTGGTCAAAAATGTTTCTCAAGTTTCTCAAATAGCCTGGTGCTTCTCACACGATCCTAACCATAATATTGAATTATACACATATCTATATAGTCAAATGTAACTATACATATGTGCATATCACGAAAAGATTAGTGAAAATGTGTGGTCCAGAATGTTTCTTAAGTCATTCAAATATGGTGGACTTCTCATAGGATCCCTACCATATATATATATATATATCTATATATATATATATATATATATATATATATATATATATTATATGATAAGAGTCAGTTAGGAACCACCGTTTATTATGAGAACCAGTGTGAATACAACAAAAAATACCTAAGAAAAAAAATTAAAAGACACAATTTTTTTGTTATTTTAATAAAAATCGCTAAATTTCGTAACTAAATTTTTATTTGAACAACAGTACTGCTACACATGTGCATACAGTACTGTTGTTCAACTTTTTTTATAGTTACGAAACTTGCGTTTTTATTAAAAAATAACACTTAGTTGTAGGTTTTAGCTTTATGATTTAGTTTTTAGCATTTAGCTTGTGGGGGGGGGGGGTGTTTACGGTTTTTGGGTGATGTATAGTTTAATTATTACTATTATTATTATTATTATTATTATTAATTTTGTTTTTTAGAGGGGGGTGTTTAGGTTTATTGGGTTGTGGTGTGGTGGGGGTTGGAGTTTATGTTGTTAGGTGGTGGTGGGGTAGGTTTTTTTTGTTATTTTCATAATAGTTCTCATGGTTATCGTAATAAGGGTGGTTCTCGCATGAACCTTACCCCCCCCACACACACACACATATATATATATATATATGATACCTTAAAAAATTTAATTAATTAAGTAAATATAAAAGTCATGAAAATTATAACAATACCAATTTAGATTTTTCATGTAAAATATGTATGAATTAATGAGATGACGTCACATTTAACATGATTAGATAAGATTATGCTAGTGAGTCACCTATCTGTCAATATAATTTTAGTATAACTAACAACTTTTTTAATTATATATATAATAATGGCACTATAAGATCACAATCTTTTAAACTTTCATTCGAGTATATTCGAGCATATTTTTAGGACATAAAAGATCTAAGGTGCCGTAGTTTTTTCAATACTACTATTTATTACTACACATGTGCAAAAATAAGAAAAACCTAAATCTCCCAACCCCCACCCCTAAAAAACCCCTAAAAACTAAACCCTAAACTTAACCCCCATTAACAACCTAACCCTCCCCCCTAAAAACAACTTTTTTGAACCATATAGTTTTTTACTTTTGAGATTTTTTTTATCATTTTTATCCAAATGTCTGATTTTTTATTGTTGCTAAAATCGTCCCTAAGATTTGGGATATTTTGTTCAAACCTCATGGTTGATTTTAGCAATTTACTCTATAAGGAATTTATACCAAAAAAAAGTTATTTTGAATAAAAATGACAAACATGTTCAAATCTCTGGGACTATTTTGGCAATTTACTCTATGAGGAATAAAAACACTAATTTGCTGGGACACATATCAGGTCACTTATTTGTGTATGATTAAGTTTACTCAAGAAGAGACATTCCTAAGTTCTCAATTTTGTTACGAGTTCATGATTAACAAACATTAATATATCATGTGTATTTATCCTTAGTGCATTAACATCCCTTTACTTATATATTTGTGAGCGGGTTCTGTTCTATATATTATAAAAATTGATTATAAGTGGAGGAAAGAAAATGTTATTGTTTATTTGTATATTTATATTTGGGCGACCACTATACACCCAGTTAAAATATATAATATTTTCTCAAAATGGTTGAGTTAAAAAGAAAGAAAAGGTAATGAAAATATCATTTAATTGAAAAGTATAGAGAAAAAATAGCTTTTTTTAAGTGTAATGATAGGAATGGGGATATGGGAAAGGGAATGGATATGAATGCTCTTAAGGGGGAGGGGCACCCAAGGGTAGTACTAGGACCATCATATCATGTCGGAAACAATATGTTAAAACTCTATGCATGTGCTTGTCATTACGTTGTCGGAATCCCATATGTAATTTGAGACATATTATGATGGAATCAAATTATTCATCATCGAAACCTCCTATTATGTGGGGCTGGTATCAAAACGACCTGTTAAGACATGAACACGAAACAACTAAACGCGAACACTACACAAAATCTTATCGTGTCAGTTTTTCCAAACACAAACACGGACCTTATAATAACAGTTTACACAAACACGACATGTTAAGACACGAACTCGCAATGGTGGGGTGATGTGTGGAGTCTAGGGCTATCATATCGTGTTATGTTAAGACACGAAAACGAGACACGAACACGAAATAGGTAAAAACACACATGACACGAAAACTAATAGGTCTTATCGTGTCAACCTGGTTAAAACACGAAACCTGTAAAGGGTCAAACACAAACCTATTAAGATCGTGATGTGTTTTCGTGTCCGTATCTGAAATTGCCAACCCTAGGTAGTACCCCTGCCTTAACCAATCAAGTGTCGCCATGTCAAATCATTACAAACTACCATTGCACTACAAAACACTGACGGCACCCTACCCTAAGTACCCTAGCAGAATGGACCCTACTCTTTACCCCACCCACCAATCACACAAACACCATTCAAGAGATGGACCCCACCCTCAAACCCCTTCTCTCCAAATCCATGCGACAAAGAGTACCTAAGCATGGAACCCTTATATGGGGGTGACGAATGACGATGATCTATCGTCCGGGTTCGAAGCCTGCCTTGTTACCCGTGTTGGTTGTCACACCCCGACCTACAGCGGAATAAGAGTCGGGGCATAATTGGGTTATCACCAAAGCTCATGATATTTACTAATATGTTTCATATTTATTAAAGTCAAAATTACATTCTCAATAATCCAAACATGTCCATACAAATACAAAGAAAAATAACCAACTAAACAATCCAAGCTCTAAACCAGTTTATTCTTCTAAGCCAATCCTATGTGTTTCTTGCTGCAGCTGGTTCACCTGTATCATGTGTAAAAATGGGGGTTTTTGGGTCAACATAAGTTGGCGAGTGAACCTTGTTAGTTAAACATTTATTATTGATTTCTTGTTATTTTTATCAAGGAAAAATTGTGCAATAGTCATATGCGAGCAAATGTAAATAATCCAACAATAGCAATAACAATCCACAAACAATAACATACAATAACATATGAACTTGCATGAATATATAACATGAATGAAACTGTATATGTTGGCTACGTCACGTTCACGCTCATAATGTAATGGGGAACGGACGGCCTATGATGAATGTCTGTGCGATCAAGGCTCAATCAAACGGAGCCGATCGTATGTTGGCAATGCCAGGTTCACGCTCATAATGTAATGGGGAACTGCTCAACGCTCATAATGTAATGGGGAGCGGCGGCCTATGATATTGCATGTACTGAAAACAATAAATTAAATCTAAACAATAACCACACAAACAGTTGATACAACCTGAATACACATTTGTTCATGATATGATGTATGCACAATGATTTAAATATAATAATTGGTAAGACACATGATACACCCCAAAAAGGTGTTTAAAAGGGAAATTTGTAGAGATTCACTCACATTGGGTGCGTTTGGTTGGAGATGATGAGATGCGCACGAGTTTGAAGGATTGATCAACGAGGATTAACTAACCTAAATAACAACGGAAAATATAGTAAATGAGTGGATTTTATTAATAATTTTAATAGGATTTTTAGATATATTTTTGTGAGTTTAAGGCTATTTCCTATCTTTAAAACATTATTTTTAAGTATTTTTAATTGATTTTTGAATTAAATTAAATAAATAAAAATATAAAAAAAATGTTGACTTTTGCGTTGACCATTGACCGTTGACTGTTTGACTGTGACTGTTGACTGTTTGACCGGTTCTATTGTGTGCATGTATGTGCCGGGTGAGGCTCGAACCCGAGACCTCCCGTACGCGTGCACGCAGCTCTACCAACTGAGCTACGGGTCTAACCCGAAATAATTCTGTTTTTAATTATATTTATATACTAATTCAGTTTATTCAAAATTCTTTTATTTTCAAAAAGTGTTTTAATCATCGAACCGGAGTGTGCAACAGGTCTCGAACCTGGGACCTGTGAGTTAGTGTTGCACACAGTCCACCGCTGGACTGTGTGTATAACCTGGTTAATATACCGATTTTTGTTATATTTAACAACTACCGTGAGTTAATCCGGTTCAGTTAGAAAAATAAAACGTCTTTATTACAGAGCATACGTGTGTAAAGGATCGAACTCGCGGCGTGTGATATATGTGTGCACACAGTCCACCGCTGGACTGTGTGTCTAACCCGAGATAATATCCAAATTATATTAAACTTATAAACAACCTAACTTCGTCTTCTTCGTTACAGAATTACAGCCTACGATTACTCTATTGTTTCTTGTTTAATTTGATTGACAAACATTCAAAAGACTAAAATGAAATGGCAGAGACGATTTTGGAAGTAGACATACCAGAGGAACGATTTATCTCAGAATTCCGGCAAGGCGTCAGCTCTGTTTTTTTGAACTTCAACTGAGCGAACAAATTAACAGTTTTGATTAGTTAATGGTGGAATTGAAGTACTAAACAAGAGTTATCCGAAGGTTTGAATGACTATACCGTTTTACAGCGGAAGTTAGGAATTTTCAGAAGTTTTCCGGCGAGAGTGAATTATCCGATATCGACGTCTGAAATTGATTCCGATTGAAGGGTTTGAGTTAGCAATAGCTTAACAACTGATAGACAATGAAAGAATTGAGAGACTTATTGATTTGATGGAAAACACGTTTTTCCGACGAAAGTCCGGCGAGTTCAAATAGCTTCTCCGGCGAACTGAAAGTTGTGCGAAAATGAAATTGAAGGTTTGGAGAATGTGTTTGAGTCGCGAGAGGGGACAATGATTGGAGTAATTCAGGAATTGCAGACTTTTCAGTTATTAAAACCGATCCCACATGAATTCAAGTCCATTCAAAGCTAAATTGATTGGAGGTGTCGGTGTATCGGTTATAATCGGTAAACCGCGAACAATCAAACGTTTTTGGACGTTTGGTGACCGATTTCGGTTACAGTTAGCGTAACCAGATTGATTTATGATTGACCATAAATTTAATTGTTTCCTAGAATTTACAGAAAATATCAAGTGGCGGAGTGGTTATTTGTGTGTGTGATAAGTCTTTGAGCTTAAACCCGGCTGACCCGGGTTCGAGTCCCGGCAGCCTGATTTTTATTTTAATTATTTTATTTTTACTTTTTATCAATTATAACTTTTATATTCCAGTTTGTTTATTAATTATGCATCATTAAAAATTAAAATTGACATAAATACGCAACAAAACATTTATAACTTGATATTCGATTACAAATGGAGCGGGTTTGGAAAACCCGTTTTTGACAAATGTTACAGTATCCCCTACTTTTAGGAATTTCGTCCCGAAATTTAAGTAGTAGTAGTAGGAAAAAGATGCGGGTATTTTTCGCGCATTGAGTCTTCACGTTCCCAAGTAAACTCAGGTCCCCGTTTCGACTCCCAGCGTACTCTAACAATTGGAATGCGACTTCGTCTTAAACGTTTTTCTCCGAAGTCCATGATCTCTACTGGTCTTTCAATAAAATGCATAGATTCATCAATCTGAATATCTTCCAGAGGAATATGGAGGTTCTCATCAGCGAGGCACTTCTTCAAGTTTGATACGTTGAATGTGGGATGAATTATGTTGAGTTCTTCTGGTAGATCAAGCTTGTATGCTACAGGTCCTACTCTTTCGAGTATCTTGAAAGGTCCTACGTAGCATGGTGCCATCTTGCCTTTTTGACCAAAACGAACTACTCCCTTCCACGGTGACACTTTTAAAAGTACATGATCACCAATGTTAAACTCCAAAGGCTTTCGTCGTTTATCTGCATAACTCTTTTGATGACTTTGAGCTGCTAGAAGATTGTTTCAAATTTGATGGATCTTGTCTGTGGTTTCTTGAATCAATTCTGGACTGGTGATTTGAGCTTCTCCAATTTTGTGCCAACATACTGGAGATCGGCACTTACGACCATATAAAGCTTCAAAAGGTGCCATGCCGATGCTTGAATGATAGCTGTTGTTGTACGAAAATTCAACTAATGGTAGATGAGCGTCCCAATTTCCCTTGAAGTCTATGACACATGCTCGAAGCATATCTTCAAGAGTTTGAATGGTGCGTTCAGATTGTCCATCAGTTTGAGGATGATAAGCGGTACTAAGATCTAATCGTGTACCCAAAGCGGTTTGTACAGCTTGCCATGTTCGTGAAGTGAAACGACCAACACGATCTGAAATAATGCTTAACGGTACACCATGTCGGCTTACGATTTCGCTGATGTAAATACGAGTTAGCTTCTCGTTCTTGAAATCTTCGCGGATAGGAATAAAGTGAGCTGATTTTGTAAGACGATCAATGATTACCCATATAGTGTCATACCCACCAGAAGTGCGAGGTAACCCGGTAATGAAGTCCATGGTTATGTTTTCCCACTTCCATACAGGTATTTCAGGTTGGACCAGAAGTCCTGAGGGTCTTTGATGTTCAGCTTTCACCTTGGAATATGTAAGGCACTTGGAAACAAAAACAGCAATATCCTTTTTCATTCCAGGCCACCAATAGGTGTGTCGAAGGTCTTGATACATCTTATCGGCTCCTGGGTGTATAGAGCATCGTGTTTTGTGAGCCTCATTCATAAGAAATTCACGAAGGTTGTTGTGGTCAGGAATCCATATGCGATCTAGATAGTACAGAATACCGTCAGATTTAGTTTCAATTTTAAGTTCAGCTCCACAGGACAGCTCCTTTCGTACATCGTCTTCCGTTACTGAAACATGTTGAGCTTCTCGAATTTGATCTTTAATGTCAGTTATGATTTGCGAACATAGAAGATGTATGGAGTTCGCATAACCCTTTCGACTGAGTGCATCAGCCACCACATTTGCCTTGCCAGGGTGGTACCGAATTTCACAGTCATAGTCATTTAGAAGTTCGACCCATCTTCGTTGCCTCATGTTTAACTCCTTTTGATTGAAGATATGTTGAAGACTCTTGTGGTCAGTGTATATTTCACACTTAGTACCATAGAGATAATGTCTCCATATCTTAAGAGCGAACACAACGGCTCCAAGTTCTAGATCATGGGTGGTGTAGTTCTTCTCATGAGTCTTGAGTTGTCTCGAAGCATAAGCTATAACCTTTCCTCTTTGCATTAGAACACAGCCTAGTCCTTGCCCTGACGCGTCGCAATAAACCACGAAGTCATCACAACCTTCAGGAAGAGTGAGGATTGGTGCATCACAGAGTTTTTGTTTAAGGGTTTGGAAGGCTTCTTCTTGTTTGGGTCCCCATATGAAAGGTTTTCCTTTATGAGTTAAAGCCGTGAGTGGTACAGCAATGCGAGAGAAGTTTGAAATGAAACGGCGATAATAACCAGCCAAACCAAGGAATGATCTTACTTCAGTTGGTGTACGTGGCGCTTGCCATTCTTGTACCGCTTTGATTTTTGAGGGGTCGACATGTATTCCCTTGTCATTTACTACATGTCCAAGGAATTGTACCTCTTTTAACCAGAATTCGCATTTGGAGAATTTGGCGTAAAGCTTTTCATTCTCTAGGAGTGTAAGGATGAGTCGAAGATGCCGTTCATGATCAGACTTAGACTTTGAATAAATGAGGATGTCGTCGATGAAGACTATAACAAAACGATCGAGATAGGGTTTGCAGACTCTGTTCATTAGATCCATGAAGACAGCTGGAGCGTTGGTTAAACCAAATGGCATGACCATGAATTCATAATGACCATAACGAGTTCGGAAAACGGTCTTTGGGACGTCTTCTTCATGTACTCTGAGTTGATGATAACCAGAACGAAGGTCGATTTTTGAAAAACAGCTGGCGCCTTGAAGTTGGTCAAGAAGATCATCGATGCGAGGTAATGGATAGCGATTCTTGATCGTTAACTTGTTGAGTTCTCTGTAGTCAATGCACATGCGAAACGATCCATCTTTCTTCTTCACAAAAAGGACAGGTGCACCCCAAGGCGAGGAGCTAGGACGTATGAATCCTTTGTCAGTCAGCTCTTGCAATTGACTGGCTAGCTCTTGCATTTCAGAGGGGGCTAACCTATAAGGAGACTTTGCAACTGGTGTAGCACCAGGTATAAGATCAATGCGGAATTCGACTTCTCTTACGGGAGGAAGTCCTGAAATGTCGTCAGGAAAAACTTGCGGGAAATCTTTTACTACGGGGATGTCTTCAAGTTTCTTCTCCATGGTTCCCTTTTTGACGACATGAGTTAAAAATGCGACATAATTCCTGCGGAGATATTTTCGAGCTTGAAGACAGGACATTAATCTGAGCCCTTTCGATGGGGTTTCTCTAAAGATTCGTAGAGTCTGACCGTTTGAAAGAGGAATGCGTATAAACTTTTCGCGGCATACAACTTCAGCCTGATGTTGGCTGAGCTAGTCCATACCAATTATATTATCAAAGCTTCCCAACTTCATAGGAATGAGGTCAACTAGAAAATTGTGATCGTTTAAAGTGAGAGTACAATTGCGTATAATAGAGTTTAATGAGATCGGTTTTCCGTCAGCAACTTCTACTTTTATGGATTCCATGAGCTTATCACGAATTTGGTTTAGGATGGGTTCAAACTCTAAAGACACAAAACTTTTATCCGCGCCAGTATCAAACAACATGGATGCATAACTACCGTTGATAAGAAACGTACCGTTAACCACATTGCTGTCAGCTCTAGCCTTATTAGCGTTGATGTTGAAAGCTCTTCCTCTTGCAGGTGGAGGAGCTTGGTTAGCTTGATTCACCGGATTTGCTTGGGCTTGAGCATGTATAATGTTCACCAAACGTGGACAAGTGTTTCTAAAGTGGCTTGGGTCTCCACAATTGTAGCAAGCCCGCATAGGTTGCACCGTGGGATAGTTGGTTGGTAGTATGATTGGGCTAAATGTTGGGTAGGTGGTAGTAGTAGGGGTTGTTGGGCTTGACCCATTATTTGTTGGTGGGTTTGGGTTGAAGGCTGGTGGCGGTTCGTTCGCTGAGGTATGCGACAAGTTTGAACAGTATGACCTGCGCGACCACAGCGGTGCAATGTTGGCAGGGATGATCAGGAAAGTGGTGGTATTGGCAACGGTTGCATTTTGGTAATGGGCCAGAGTATGGCCTTTTGTATGGTGCAGGTGAGGGGGCAACTTGGGTAATGGGTGCAGCAGGGATAGGGAAATTGGTTTGTGTGACAGCGAAGTTTCTGGTGTTACGTTTCCTCTTGTTAGCAAACTTAGAGGAGGAGGTGGAATGGTGTGAAGTTTGGACCTCAACGGGGGCTTTCTTTTTCTCCTCCTTAAATTTACCGTTGCGAATTCGATTCTCGGTCAGTTCAGTTGCTAGTTCCATAGCAGCTTCAAGTGTTGCTGGTGAAGTGCTGAGAACTGAATCTTGAATTTTCGAAGGAAGACCTCGAATATAATGCTCAATTAAGCGGTAAACTGGGGTGAACAAGTTAGGGACCATTTGGTTCAACTCTAAGAACCTCTTGTTGTAGGAAGTATGATCTCCCTCCTTTTGCTTCAAAGAATGAAATTCATCCTCTAACTTTTTAATCTCACTTCTATGACAGAATCGCCTCGTCATGATTTCCCTTAACTCCTCCCACGTTAAGGCCATAGCATCTTCGATTCCCCTCTTACCCTTTTCAGTATTCCACCAGGTAAGAGCTACCCCAAATAGTCTCCCGGTTGCGTATCGTACCTTGCGATCCTCGGGACAATCGCAGTTGAGGAAGGTGTTTTCCATTTCCTCAAACCAGTGGAGGAGAGCAGTGACACCTTCGGTCCCTTCAAATTTAGGAGGATCGCAAGACTTGAAATGTTTATATGAGCACTTTTTGGTAGGCGGGTTGCCGATGTTCTGGTCTTCTTGCTGGGGAGGATTAGTGGGATTTGTGGCGAGAGCTTGTTGTACTTGAACCACAATGTCAGGAAGCACCGCGGCCATTTGTTTTGCGATTTGAGTGGCCAAGCGTTCGTGAGACCTTCCTGATCTTTTACCCCATCGTTGTTGTCTAGCCGACATCTACAGGAACATACATGAGAAGATTGTGAGTTTATGGAGTCCTTTTAGGTGTCATATGTCTTAAAGAAAATGAAAATAACATAAATATCAATAATGCAACTACATCCATAGGATGTCTTGGGTTTGCTCATGTTGGGCCTCAAATGTCCCCCATACCTTCACCTGTATAGTCATGTGGGCCCCCATGTCTATTGGCTTGGTAGGATTCACATTAGTATTGGCGATTTAACACTCGCATCACCCGAATGAAAACCACAAAATATGTTTACGAGATGTATGGTCGGAATGTGTCCAGGTGTAGACACAATGACAACTCAAAGTGGGGTTAGCTCCCACGACGTTTGGTATAGCATGCTATTGCCTAATAGGTACTTCGTACTCTCATCGTTAGTCCATAGGTAGGCAAACTGGTCCTTTATTTTGGATTTATACGAATGCCAGCCTAGACAGGACGTTCCGACTACCGGTACTTGTACCCTTCCAGTTACTACATGCCCGTCATGAGAACTCACTTTGATGTGATTTGAAAATACAAAAATCATTGTAAAAAAAACAATCATGAAAATGATGTGATGTGTGCTTTCATTGATATAATATGTTATGAGAATATGATTCATGATAGGCATTATATACTAATATGTACTTATGAACATGCTTGCATAACATTGAATGTAACATTAAACATAAAACATATAAACATCATGAATTTTGCATGTAACACACAAAAATCTTAAAAATTTCTAATCAACTATAGTATAGGCTCTAAGGGTCTAATAACATATCCTATATCCCTATAGTCATGGCTCTGATACCAATCTGTCACACCCCGACCCACAGCGAAATAAGAGTCGGGGCATAATTGGGTTATCACCAAAGCTCATGATATTTACTAATATGTTTCATATTTATTAAAGTCAAAATTACATTCTCAATAATCAAAATATGTCCATACAAATACAAAGAAAAATAACCAACTAAACAATCCAAGCTCTAAACCAGTTTATTCTTCTAAGCCAATCCTATGTGTTTCTTGCTGCAGCTGGTTCACCTGTATCATGTGTAAAAATGGGGGTTTTGGGGTCAACATAAGTTGGCGAGTGAACCTTGTTAGTTAAACATTTATTATTGATTTCTTGTTATTTTTATCAAGGAAAAATTGTGCAATAGTCATATGCGAGCAAATGTAAATAATCCAACAATAGCAATAACAATCCACAAACAATAACATATGAACTTGCATGAATATATAACATGAATGAAACTGTATATGTTGGCTACGTCACGTTCACGCTCATAATGTAATGGGGAACGGACGGCCTATGATGAATGTCTGTGCGATCAAGGCTCAATCTAACGGAGCCAATTGTATGTTGGCAACGCCAGGTTCACGCTCATAATGTAATGGGGAACTGCTCAACGCTCATAATGTAATGGGGAGCGGCGGCCTATGATATTGCATGTACTGAAAACAATAAATTAAATCTAAACAATAACCACACAAACAGTTGATACAAGCTGAATACACATTTGTTCATGATATGATGTATGCACAATGATTTAAATATAATAATTGGTAAGACACATGATACACCCCAAAAAGGTGTTTAAAACGGGGAATTTGTAGAGATTCACTCACATTGGGTGCGTTTGGTTGGAGATGATGAGATGCGCACGAGTTTGAAGGATTGATCAACGAGGATTAACTAACCTAAATAATAACGGAAAATATAGTAAATGAGTGGATTTTATTAATAATTTTAATAGGATTTTTAGATATATTTTTGTGAGTTTAAGGCTATTTCCTATCTTTAAAAACATTATTTTTAAGTATTTTTAATTGATTTTTGAATTAAATTAAATAAATAAAAATATAAAAAAAAATGTTGACTTTTGCGTTGACCATTGACCGTTGATTGTTTGACTGTGACTGTTGACTGTTTGACCGGTTCTATTGTGTGCATGTATGCGCCGGGTGAGGCTCGAACCCAAGACCTCCCGTACGCGTGCACGCAGATCTACCAACTGAGCTACATGTCTAACCCGAAATAATTCTGTTTTTAATTATATTTATATATTAATTCAGTTTATTCAAAATTATTTTATTTTCAAAAAGTGTTTTAATCATCAAAACGGAGCGTGCAACAGGTCTCGAACCCGGGACCTGTGAGTTAGTGTTGCACACAGTCCACCGTTGGACTGTGTGTATAACCTGGTTAATATACCCATTTTTATTATACTTAACAACTACCGTGAGTTAATCCGATTCAGTTAGAAAAATAAAACGTCTTTATTACAGAGCATACGTGTGTCAAGGATCGAACTCGCGGCGTGTGATATATGTGTGCACACAGTCCACCGCTGGACTGTGTGTCTAACCCGAGATAATATCCAAATTATATTAAACTTATAATCAACCTAACTTCGTTTTCTTCGTTACAGAATTACAGCCTACGATTACTCTATTGTTTCTTGTTTAATTTGATTGACAAACATTCAAAAGACTAAAATGAAATAGCAGAGACGATTTTGGAAGTAGACATACCAGAGGAACGATTTATTTCAGAATTCCGGCAAGGCGTCGGCTCTGTTTTTTTGAACTTCAACTGAGCAAACAAATTAACAGTTTTGATTAGTTAATGGTGGAATTGAAGTACTAAACAAGAGTTATCCGAAGGTTTGAATGACTATACCGTTTTACAGCGGAAGTTAGGAATTTTCAGAAGTTTTCCGGCAAGAGTGAATTATCCGATATCGACGTCTGAAATTGATTCCGATTGAAGGGTTTGTGTTAGCAATAGCTTAACAACTGATAGACAATGAAAGAATTGAGAGACTTACTGATTTGATGGAAAACACGGTTTTCCGGCGAAAGTCCGGCGAGTTCAAATAGCTTCTCCGACGAACTGAAAGTTGTGCGAAAATGAAATTGAAGGTTTGCAGAATGTGTTTGAGTCGCGAGAGGGGACAATGATTGGAGTAATTCAGGAATTGCAGACTTCTCAGTTATTAAAACCGATCCCACATGAATTCAAGTCCATTCAAAGCTAAATTGATTGGAGGTGTCGGTGTATCGGTTATAATCGGTAAACCGCGAACAATCAAACGTTTTTGGACATTTGGTGACCTATTTCGGTTACAGTTAGCATAACCAGATTGATTTATGATTGACCATAAAATTTAATTGTTTCCTAGAATTTACAGAAAACATCAACTGGCGGAGTGGTTATTTGTGTGTGTGATAAGTGTTTGAGCTTAAACCCGGCTGACCCGGGTTCGAGTCCTGGCAGCCTGATTTTTATTTTAATTATTTTATTTTTATTTTTTATCAATTATAACTTTTATATTCTAGTTGTTTATTATTTATGCATCATTAAAAATTAAAATTGACATAAATACGCAACGAAACATTTATAACTTGATATTCGATTACAAACGGAGCGGGTTTGGAAAACCCGTTTTTGACAAATGTTACATTGGTGCCCCATCCCCCCTTATGCACTATATATTTTCTCTATTTCAAGACGTTTTTAGTTCAAACTCTACAAAGAACACAAAAATCAATAATATGTTAAATTTCACTGAATCTAACAAATTTAAATAAACTTTGATGATAATTCTAAGTTATTAGATATCGTAGAATAGTTTAGTTTATGTAAATTCACCATGAGTTTAATATGTAGAAATTTATCATGAGTCCATATCCTTTCTTCTAAGCCTAGAATTTAGGATTTGATGAACATAAAGCATACAAAGAGTTGGAGTTCATATGATTATAATTACCATCTATCATGGTGATTAATTAATATATAATTAGTGGGGAACTCACAGGATGTGGCGGGTGGATAATTTCACTACAACACATAGGTATATGTATAAGTATGATTAAAAACTGAAAACAAATTTCTTCTAAATACCATAAAAAAAATTGACTACTCATAACAAACCAACTTATATATACACACATGGAAAATACACTTATATATACATACACACAACACACATTGTACACAAAAACGCACACGCACATACAATACACACACAAGACAAATCAAACATACACACACATCGTACAATAAAAACACATGCATAGCAACAATAACCAGTATCCCACACTTCACCGGAAGGGAAACCCAAAACGGCCCATCAGATCTTGTTCTTGTTGTTCAGCTCCTCCAAACAGTACAACAAAAAGAAAAAGAAAGGAATCAGAGCTCGTTATGTCAACTGATAAATAAAACTAAGAAATCAAGCTACTGTGAAACTAAGAAATCTGAGGTAGCAGCGAGTCGAACAACTGCAGTGGCGGTGGTAGTCTGACTCGTGACTGGTGGGGTGCGAAGAACCATAATAGTGGCGGTACAAACCGGAAGGTGGAATAAGCTAAGTGAGCTACAAAGAGAAGCATGAAGACCTAGGAAGACCGAAATGTGTGTGTGTGTGAAACTAACGAGACTCGATTGCTATGAGTTAAAAAAACAAATGGCATTGATTTAATCCACCTTAAGTTGTAAGAATCGTAAGAACTAGGATTTCCAAAGATTTTTCTTTAAAAAAACATTTCCCAAAAATTTTAAAAATAAAATCAATTGTTTCAAGGATAAATAAAATTCTCGCCTTCGAAAATATACATCATCGTAAAAAAAGTTTATTGGTGACGTCAACCTTTTGTAAAACAAAGATGTACATTAATGTAATTAGAGAATAAATACCAGATAAATTTTATTTTTTACAAATGTGTTTATAGCATTTTCATATGCACTTGTGCAAAAATTAGTGGCCAAACTCGCATAGAAGTAGGAGTTCTCGTAGTTTAACATGGTTCTTAATTGAGCCCAATCCTATATATATATATATATATATAATATATATATATATGGGAAGGTTCATTAGGGAACACTAAAAAGTGGGGTACAATGGGGAGCCGACTCAAACGAACTCCGATTGGACTCATTCCAGCGGCGTTGAAACTGGCTCGTTGAATCCTAACTAGGATCAATTAACCCTGAACCTTAAATCCTAACCTCTAAACCCTAAAGCTAAAAAATAAGGATAAAACCTAAGTTAAATCGTAAAATCTAAGCAATAAACCCTAAAAGCTAAAGCCTAAAGCTAAACCATAAAACACTAAACCCTAAAGCTAAACCCCAAATACTAATGATTAACCCTAAAGCTAAATCCTAAGGCTTAACCCTAATATAAGACCCTAAATCCAAACCCTAATATATTTAGGGTTTATGGGTTATAATTTAGGGTTTAGGGTTAAGAGATCCTAGTTAGGGTTCGACGAGCCGGTTCCAACGTCGCTGGAATGAGTTCAATCGGAGTTCGTCTGAGTCGGTTCCCCACTGTTTTCCATTTTTTTAGTATTCCCCAATGAACCTCACACACTATATATATATATATATATATATATATATATATATATATGTGTGTGTGTGTGTGTGTGTGTATGTGTGTGTCATTGAAAGCATAGTTATAGATGTGATGATATTCGGTTTTGATTTGAGTTTAAAGTGGTAAAGAGTAATATTTTTCTCCAAAAATCACCATTTTCATATTTTATCTCGTGTCTCGATCTAAAGTACTAAATTCAATAGCATGTTTGGGTAATTTGAACCAATTTATGACTTATGAGGAAGAGTAAATTGTCAAAATTGTTCCTGAGGTTTGGGTATGTTTGTCATTTTCATTTAAAACAACTTTTTTAAACTATATATACTTTTGGATTTTTTGTCATTTTCATCCAAATGTCTAATTTTTTTTACCAAAATCGTCTCTGAGATTTGGGATTTTTTGTCATTTTCATCTAAATCTTTGATAGAAAATATAAAGCAAATTAGATGTTGGGATGAAAATGATAAAAATCCCAAAAGTATATTGTATAAAAAAATTGTTTTGGATGAAAATGGCAAACATGTTCAAACCTCATGGACGATTTTGGTAATTTACTCTATGAAGAATTTGTAAAAAAAGGTTATTTTTGATAAAAATAACAAACATGTTTAAATCTCATGGACGATTCTGACAATTTACTTTATGAGGAATAAAAACACTAATTTGTTTGGACGCATATTAGGCCACTTATTTGTGTATGATTAAGTTTACTCAAGAAGAGACATTCCTAACTTCTCAATTTGGTTAGGTATGGATGGTTAATAAACATTAATATATTATGTGACTTCACCCTTAGAGCATTATCATCCCTTTAGTTATATATTTGTGAGCGGGTCTGTTCTGTATATTATAAAATTTGGTTACAGGTGTAGTAAATAAAATGTTACTATTCATTTGTATAATTATATTTAGGCGACCAATAAATACCCCGTTAAAATTTTAATATTTTCTCAAAGTGGTTGTGAGTGAAAATAAAGAAATGCTAATGATAAATGTATAAGAAAATATTATTTAATTGAAAAGAAGAGATAAAAAAGTAGGCTTTTTTAAGTGTAATTATAGAATGAGGATATGGGAAAGGGAAGGGATATGAATGTTCTTAAGCAGGGAAGGGGCACCCGGGTAGTACTACGACCGACATATTGTGTCAGACACAACCCGTTAAAACTCTATGCATGTGCCCGTCATTACGTTGCCAGAGTCCCATATGTAATTTGAGAAATATTATGATGGAATCAAATTATTCGTCACCAAAACCTCCTTTTATGTAGGGCTGATATCAAAGACGACATGTTAAGACATGAACACGAAACAAGTAAACACAAACACTACACAAATCTTATCCTGTCAATTTTTCCAAACACGAACAAGGACCTCATAATAAACAGGTTACACAAACACGGCATGTTAAGACACGAATTGGCCATGGTGAAGGTGATATGGGGAGCCTAGGGCTGGCATATCGTGTTATGTTAAGACACGAACACAAAATAGGTAAATGCACACATGACACGAAAACTTATAGGTCTTATCGTGTCAACCTGTTTAAAACCAGAAACTTGTTAAGGGTTAAACACAAACCTGTTAAGGTCGTGTCGTGTTTTCGTGTCCGTCTCTGAAATTGCCAACCCTAGGTAGCACCCTAGCCCTGACCAATCAAGTGTCGCCATGGCAAATTCATTACAAACTACCAGACGACATGTTAAGACATGAAAACGAAACAAGTAATCACAAACACTACACAACATCTTATCCTGTCAATTTTTCCAACACGAACAAGGACCTCATAATAAACAGGTTACACAAACACGGCATGTTAAGACATGAATTGGCCATGGTGGGGGTGATGTGGGGAGCCTAGGGCTGGCATATCGTGTTATGTTAAGACACGGACACAAAATAAGTAAATGCACACATGACACGAAAACTTATAGGTCTTATCGTGTCAACCTTTTTAAAACCAGAAACTTGTTAAGGGTTAAACACAAACCTGTTAAGGTCGTGTCGTGTTTTCGTGTCCGTCTCTGAAATTGCCAACCCTAGGTAGCACCCTTGCCCTGACCAATCAAGTGTTGCCATGGCAAATTCATTACAAACTACCATTGCACTACAAAACACTAGCGGCACCCTACCTTAAGTACCATAGAACAATGGACCACTCTTTTACCCCACCCACCAATCACACAAACACCGTTCAAGAGATGAACCCCACCCTCAAACCCATTCTCTCCAAATCCACGCGGCAAAGAGTACCCAAGCATGGAACGCGTATATGGGGTCCGATGGTGCTACCGTGCGGGTTCGAAGCCTACCTTGCTACCCGTGTTTGTGCCCCGTCCCCCCTTATACACTATATATTTTCTCCATTTCCATAAATTTGGTTTTTAGTTCAAATTCTACATAGAACACAAAAATAAATCATATGTTGAATTTCACTAAATTTAACAATATCGTAGAATGCTTTAGTTTATGTAAATTCACCAGGAGTTTATTATGTAGAAATTCATCATGAGTCCATATCCTTTCTTCTAAGCCTAGAATTTAGGATTTAATGAATATAAAGCATACAAAGAGTTGGAGTTGATATGATTATAATTACCATCTATCAAGGTGACTAATTAATATATAGTGGGGAACTCAGATGATGTGGTGATGACTGTCGAACGGGTCATGCAAAAACCTAATTAACCTAGGTAGCTAGGGTAAGAAGAGTATCGAATCCAAAGGATTCTGGTGAAAAGTGTTATGGATTAAGTGATGATTAACTAATTGCAATAATATAGAATTTAGTTGTTGAGAGTTTGAGTTAACTAACGAATTACTAAATTGGGTTGTAAAACAATGGGAGAAAGCAATGGTTCCTTCGGATTTTTGATTCCAAGCAACATCAATTATGTGCTTAACCGTGACAATCACATAGACATGACTGTTTAATTCAATGAATTGATTGTGATTACCTAAAGACTACTTACATCGATTGTAAAACAACGGAAGGTTATCATATAAATAATCAACTGAATTTACTGGCCCTAACCCTTATCTAGTGTATCCCAATTACTAGAAATCTCAGGAATTGAATGAGTTCGAATTAAGAATTAAAGTAAAAAACAATCGTTTACAATCAATCCAATCAAATCAACCGGTAAAAAGCAACGAACGCTTAGATTACCGGATTCTAACAATAGTTCAAACACATAACCTAGTTCACTTATAGGAATCCTCCACCCGGAGGAAACAATAAAAGATTTAGTTGGTCATCTCGGTTAACCAATCTTCAAAAGCTTGATGAACGGATGAACTCATGATCTCCAATGCTTGATTCGGTGACGAGTTTGATGGATTGAGATGAAGAGCTCCGAACTTTGATGTTCTAGATGTCCCAAATTCGTCCAAGGAAGTGATAACATAGACTAGGGTTTTGGAATCCCTTTTATACCTTTAAAATACATCATTGTATGCGTTTTTCTGGTAAGGTGACCGTAATCTATGGTCCACGAGTTCTGTTTCATTTGTTGTCGCCCACCGTCGCCTACAGTATACGGCCGTAAGCTACGGTACAAGTCTGTTGTACGTATATAACATTGACACAACATAAGCTACGGTCATGAGACTGTAACCTCCGTTGAATTTTGTGACACCATGCAGTTGCCTGATTTCAACTATCACTTAATGTCATACAGGTCCCTGAACTTTGTTGTTTCGCATTCAATGCACATTTGAACTATCTTTTCGACTCGCACACATACTAAATGATATGATTCACACTTCCAGCTACTCCGTATCGTCTCTAAGCATCATAACTTTACCGAATTAAGCGCTCTACGTGTAAAACCGCAAGAACTTGTAGTTATCACATTCGAGACACTTAACCACTTAAAATGCAATAAAACACATGATATAACACACTTTAATACACGGGTTTCACTCTCTCCATCATGTGGCGGGGTGGATAATTTCACTACAACACATAGGTATATGTATACAAGAAAAGGCGATATGTCAGAGACTCCCCAGATGTAATGAACATCTGTCGGAGAGATGACGAGAGCCTGTAAGATTTTATAACTCGTTATAACAAACAGGTCCTTGAGATTGGTGATGTGCACGAAGACTTGATTCACGCATAGTTCAAATATGTTGTATGTTGTGACGAAATAATAAAAGTATTATCAGATAGCATGTGTCTACCAAAAAGTTGGGAAAAAACTTATGGCAGCAGCTAAAGTTTATGCTCAGACTAAGCTCAACTTAAGTTACAATCGACCTCCCCTACCTCAAAATCGTCCTCAAGATATGAGCAGAGGTGGCCGAAAGTTCAAAAAGGGCCGGAAGGATTCAATACCGAATGCATATTCATTGGTAGATGCCCGCGCAACCATTAACAAGATCGCTTCTCAAAAAGCCATCAAACAAGAGAATCGTGAGAGGCAGTGGACGCCTCTAACGAAAACTCCAGCGAAAGTACTCAGCACGGAGAATTATCAATTTAAAAAACCTCAGATGAAGAACAAAAAAGGTCAAGATCTGAATCTTTACTGTGACTATCATAAAGATACGGGTATAAAAGTTTGCGCAATGAAATCAAGAAAGCACTAAAAAGTGGGAAGCTCAGTCACTTATTGCAAAACATGCACAAAGAAGTCAGACAGATTACTCGCGGTGATGAAGGCCCGAGTAACAACAAAATGAAGCAAGTCAGTATGATTCAAGGTGGTTCATCACACAAGCGCAACCAAAAGCGGGGTCATAGTGAACAATGGCGTGAGCAACAAGAGGTTCTCCCTGTCGTTCCTAGAGGACCACAAGAAGAATGACCAGTCGTGATAACCGGCATCTTCGGTCATTATCATACTGATTACATGTTTATCGATCCAGGTAGTTCCATGGATATTATTTATGAGCAGTGTTTCAAACAACTGGATCCGGAGGATAAGGTGCGCTTAGAGCCAGTTGATTTTCCTTTGACTGGTTTCTGCAATAAAGCCGTTTTTCCGCTGGGGCAAATCTCTTTTCCGGTTACTCTATCTGATGGGAGGAATTCGCGCACCGTTCCAGTCAATTTTATGGTCATGCCTGCTACTTCTCGTCGTGATATATTACTTGGTCGGCGCGCGCAAAGAAATTTCAGTATGATTAATTCCACGCCACATGCTGCTTGTGGTTTCCCACAGAACCGGCGTGGCAATACTTTATTCCCGAAAGGAAGTTATGTCTGTTGATGATGAGCCACCAACGAAGGTTGCAAAACCTTCCTCATCAAATGAACCAGAGAAATGGGTATTTAATAGCAAATACCCGGAACAAACAATTTTGTTAGGACCCGCCATTTCTCCAGCAATCTGCACGCAGCTTAAACAACTTTTGTTCAAAAAAATGGATATTTTCGCAAGGTCTCCAGCTGACATGACTGGGGTACCACGAGATGTGGCGAAGCATTGGTTGAACACCTTCCCTTCTTATGAGCCAGTGGTACAAGCAAAGCGCAGTCTAGGTCTAGAAAAGACTCGCGCAATGAACGAGCAAATTGCCGAGTTACTCCAAGCGGGAATCTTAAGAGAGGTTAGATATCAAACATATCTAACCCAGTAATGGTTCAAAAGCACAACGGTGGTTGGTGTATGTTTGTTGATTTCAATGATCTTAACAAAGCATGCCCAAAGGATTGTTATTCTCTTCTTGAGATTGGTAAGAAGGTAGATTCCTTGGCCTCCTTCCGCTGGAAATGCTTCTTAGATTGTTATAAGGGTTATCATCAGGTGCAAATGAAAAAGGAGGATGAAGATAAAATGGCTTTTCGCTCGGAGAAAGGTATATTTTGTTATACGAAAACGCCTTTTGGTCTCCGCAATGCGGGAGCAACGTATCAACGATTGATGGTTACAGTTTTTGGTGAGGTTATACAGTCGAAGTTTATATTGATGATATGGTCATCATGAGCCCTGATGAAGAATTAATGTTAAAGAATATACAGCGCACCTTCACGTCCTTACATAAGGTTAATTTAAAGCTTAATTCAGGGAAATGTTCTTTCGGTATGGAAGAGGGAAATTCTTGGGATTCATCGTCACCAAAGATGGTTTTAAAGTAAACCCAGAAAAAGTGGAAGCTATACAGCGCATACGATCACCAACAAATATCAAAGAAATGCAACGATTAGCTGGTCGACTAGCTGCGCTTAACCAATTTTTGGCCAATCGTGCTGCTAAATCTTTCCCTTTCATTAGCACGCTGCACAATTGTGTCAAAAAGAGCCACTTTCAGTGGACTGCAGAAGCGGAGAAAGCTTTCAAAGACATGAAAGAATGCTTAATCTAGTTACCGACTTTAACGGCCCCGCGGAAGGCGGGACCATTGATTTTACATCTCTCTACATCCGATATCGCAGTAGGCGCAGTAGTGTTAGTCAAATGAGATGGAATCCAAACGCCAATCTATTTGTCAGCAAGATGCTAACTGACCAAGAAACTCGATAATCAATAATGGAAAAGCTGGTTTTGGCACTGGTTCATGCCTCGCACAGACTGCGCAGGTTATTTTTTCTAGACATGTCATAACTGTTAACTGTTCTTACAAATTATCACTTGGGTCAAATAATATCCAAACCTGATGTTGTTCGCCGATTGGCGAAGTGGGCTATTGAGTTGGGGGGGCATAACATCATGTATAAGCCACGCCCGGCCATAAAGGGCCAAGTCTTAGCTGATTTTATTACTAAAGTACCAGTGGATAAGGTTCAAGAATGTGAAGTTATTCAAAACCCGGTTCCGGCGGTTGATGATAGCTTGTGGGTCTTACAATGACGATGGCACAGGGGCTGGTCTTCGCTTAGTCAGTCCCGATAGTCATGAATATACTTATGTCATTAGACTTGACTTCAAGAGCACCAACAATGAAGCAGAATATGAGGCTTTTCTTGCAGGGTTTCATTTAGCTGTTAAAATGGGTGCAAAAAATCTTGAGGCGCACATGGATTCTTTATTAGTTGCTAGTCAGATTAACGACATCTACAACGTAAAAGGCGAAACAATGGCTTTATATCTAGAACAAGCGAAATCTTTAATTACCAAGTTTCAGACTTTCAAGGTAATTCATATTAAACGTAGTGAAAACAAGCATGCGGACGCGCTTAGCAAGTTGGCGGCCACCAGCTTCAAGCATCTCGCTAAGGAAGTGCGCATCGAGGTACTTAAAAACCCGTCTGTACCATTACGTCATGTTAATGTAGTGGAATCTATTGTGGATGTCCATCATGTTTTTGTAACATGGGTCTCCCCAGAAGGAAAGGCGGAAGCACGTAAAATTCAAAACAAAGCGCTAAATTTCAAAATGGCAGACAAAATTCTATACAGGAAATCGTATATGGGTCCTCTTTTGCGCTGCGTTGACAAACAAGATGCTCAATATTTAGTTCTAGAAATCTATGAAGGGTTATGCGGGATACATGCTGGTCCGCGCATGGTTGTCGCTAAAATCATGAGCGCAGGGTACTATTGGCCTGGCATGCATTTGGATGCTGTTGAAATACTATGAAAATGTGCCTCTTGCCAGCGCCATGCTCCTAAAACCCTGCGCCTAAAAATCCTTTGATCCCAATAACCACATCTTGGCCTTTCCAGCAATGGGCAATTGATTTGGTAGGTCCATTCCCTAATGCGCCTGGCGCCGTAAAATTCATCATCATGGCGGTAGATTACTTTACAAAATGGGTGAAAGCTAAACCACCCGCTTCAACAACCACAATGGTGATTCGCAAATTTATATGGGAGCACATTGTCTGTCGCTTCGGTCTGCAATGCGCATAGTTACTGAACATGGTCCAAACCTTGCTTCGGAAGCTTTGCAAAGTTGGATGAAGGAAATGAATATCGAGCATGTATTCACATCTGTTGGGCATCCTCAAGGCAACGGTCAAGTTGAAAGCATTATCAAACAGATTGTTGAAGTCATCAAAGCACGCCTGGGTACAGCGCGTAGAGGCTGGGTGGATGAGCTTCCTAGTATACTTTGGGCTCATCGCACCATGCCAAAAACCAGCATAGGTGAAACACCCTTTATTCTTGTCTATGGAACTGAAGCGGTGATCCCTGCCGAAGTCGGCCTTCCATCCCCGCGCATGCTTGCACGGGAAAACCAAAATAACGAAGAGCATCGTCGATTAGATCTGGGCCTGTTAGAGGAAAGGTGCGAAAATGCTGCTATCAAAGAAGCTAAATACATATCCAAGCTGGAAAAGTACTATAATGCTAGGGTCTGTTCTGTACTTTTCTCCAAGGGGATTTCGTTCTACGCGACAATGAAACATCTAATGCAGAAAATCCAAGAAAACTTGCGCCAAGGAAAAGTGTTAAGGAAAAGTGCTTACACTTTTAAGCGCTTAGATGGAACCAGCGTTCCCAGAACCTGGAATGCCCAACAGCTACGTAGATGCAATATGTAATCCTAGCATCTTCAAATGCACAGGCCTTTCGCTTTATCTATATATGTGCAGAAGATAGCTATTTACAATAGTTTCATTTTTATGTAATCTTAGCGATTCTTTATCACTTGGCCTTGCGCCTTACCATTAATACAAGAGTCGTTACTTACATTTCACTTTCTTATATTTTGTTACCAATGCATGCAATAACTTTTGGTAGACAAAAAAACATCATGGTAATCTTAATACTCATGAACATAATGGTAACAACTTACCTCGATAGGATCAATTCCTGGTTCACACATGAGCTTGATACCATATTTATTTGTCTCACCTAAGCAAAGCAATTGTACTCATGCAAATATTGTAGTCAAAACATTATGTTATTACAAAAAAGGTTATATGCACTTTCTTGCAATGATAAATACAACAAAAGAAGATCCACACCTCACTATTAAATCCAAAAACAAGCATACAACTCAACGCTCTAATTTTTTCAAGTGCTTTAGCTTCTCAGACTTTTACTTCATTAGGAAATATATCCTTCAACCGGTCCACGAAATTATCATGTCGAAGTGCTTCGTCAACTAGGTCCATCAATGGCACCTGAAGGTTATCATATTCTTTTTTGGCGGCACCAAACGCCGCACCTGTATCAACTCCATGGGTAGCGGACCGGCTAGTATCCCATTTGACCTTTAATGCATTAGTAACGTGAAGGGCATACTCTCCATAGCCCTGCGCGTAGCTGTCATGACGTGCCGTTACCATCAATTTGGCCACCGCCTCATCTAACTCCACCGAGTTTAGAATCGAATTTGCGACCTACACAAATAAATTATGAAGTATCAGGGAAAGTCCATGCGCAACAATATTCAATGTTATAAAGGGTTGTGGAGCACTTACATTAACAACACCATGCTGCTGCATCCATGTCAAGTTGTTCGTTAATAGCTCCACCAAACTCTCAGCAGTAACGTGCGCGGTCTCAGCATCTTCAACCTTCTTCTCATGTTCAGATATGCGGCGCAATAACTTAGCTTTTTCTAATTGCACCAGCTGCAAGTCCTTTTTTGCTAAGTCTAGCTCCGCTTTCGTTTGCTCCTGCTCAAACAGCATAGAGGTAAGTTCAGCAATCTCCTTATTTCTAAGGATAAGAATGGCACTAGTTTCTACCTCTTTTTGTTCGCTGCGCTCATGATGAGAGCTAGCTTCTACGGCAGCAGCTATCGCTTCCGCTTTCTCTTTCTTCAACTTCTCAATTTCGGCTTTAAGGTTGACGGCTTCATTGTGCAGGGTAATTTTCTCGTTATTATCCTTCTCACATGCTTCTTTCCACCTCTTCCGCTCCTCCGCAAGAAGCGCAGCCTCAGCTTTTTTCTTCTAACCCATCACAAACCAGTCTTCAGTTTTCTGCTCTTCCTCGAACTTCGCCTTATCAGCTTCCAACTCTACCTTCAACGCTTTAACACGCACCTTCTCCACTTCCACTTTTTGCTTTGAAACTTCAAACTCATCCTATTCCTTTTGCATACTGCGCCATTTGCGCACAATCCTATGGGTAGTGGAGGAGGCACTGGCAGTCTCTTGCAAGTATGCGCGGTAGGTCCGCTCGTGTGTCTGCTCTTCTTGAAACTTTACCTTCGCTGGAGGGTATACACCTTTAAACCATTCTCGGCTCACTTGCCAGTCAGAGAATGTATCGCCCTGTTTCAATTTCCAAACAGGCTCGTGAATATCCGAAGCTTTCTTTGCAGTATATGACTGGCAATAATAATTACCTGGAGTTTCATCTGGGCGGATAGGTGATTCTTCATCACGAGTTTCAAAGATAGGATTAGATATCTATGCTGATGTGGATGGGGCAATATTTTTAGGCTGCTCGCCAGCAGTAACATCAGAATCAAGATTTGTTGCACCAATACCAGCAATATCTTCCCCTTCCGTAGCCACTATTGGAGAGCTTGGTTTGGTAAACTCCGCTCAACTTCTGATGACTTATCATCGCCCACGGTTGTCTCTTGACTCACAGGAGTATGCGCCACATTGGCAGATGATAACATCTCTGACGGTCGAGAGGAAGCTCCCGCTTTCTCTATGAAAGTATAGAATGACCAGTTAATGATTATCTACAAGAATAAAGTGATATATACGCTTACCAGGTGAAAACTTCGCCGCCAAGGCATCCAAGTTACCTCTCTTGACAATCTTCTTTCGCGCTATCTTCTTCACGGGCTGCGCTTCAACCTCTTTGTCCTCCGGTTTCCTTTTGATTCTCTGCAAAGGTTCCGGACTTGACTCCACATCTATTGGCTCCTAGGGGTTTAGAGCAGGGATGTCTGTACTTTCTTTGGGTTCTGCTTTAGGTTTCTTTAAACCTACGGGCACAAGTCCCTCCAAAGAGTCAGACACCACTACATAACTGCACCAAGAGTCGGATACTAAGTGCGTACCTTTCTTCTTCTCAATCTAGGGTGTGTCTACTTTTGGCGCATCGGCTTTCCTTGCAGCAGTCTACTTTTGGCACCTACGCCCAAATGTATCAAATCACCTACCATAACAGAGCATGAGTTATATTGCAATATTACCCATGCGCGACATAGGCAAAAAGTAATATTGCAATATTACTCAGATATGTAAGAATGATTACTTACCAGCACCAGCAACAGGTTGCTCCTGTAAGTCTTCATCCTTGGGGAGTTCAAAGTTCCCCACAATCTGTAGATACCACAACCTCTCACCTGCTTCCAGAGTCACGGTGGTCATCTTTCCGTTATCTCGTTTGTATGCTACCACATATAACGCCACTCCTGAAAAACATGCCCAATATCAAGATATCATATATCTGCGGAACAAAATACATCAAAGGGAAGTAACTTACTTCTATCACCCTCCATGTATACTGGTTTATCCTAACGGTCCATCTTCCATTAAAGACTCATACCAGCAGCATTAAGCACTCGTTCTGATAACTGAGTGGTGGGGATTTCCTTCAAGTCTTGGTACCATACCTCGTTCACCGGAATAGCTATCCTTTCCAAGGAAATCTCCTCGTTTCCTCGAAACTTCATCTTCAATGGTTTCACTCCCGCTTTAATAAAAGAGAATTTTTGCTTCCTGACATGGTACGATTTCAGGGGCACTAGCATGAGTTTCTTCGCCTGTAATCGCTGCTGGATAGAATAAAACCCTAACGAGCAGTGAAGTTGATAGAATACCCGGAATCGATTCACAGTTGGTTGGATATTCATCGACCGTCAAAGAAATTCGAAGTGTCGAACCCGAACCATGCCCATCGGGTTTAGTTGAGAGATATGGAACTAGTAGTGTTCAAGAAGATAGAGCATGAACTTTGTAATGGGCAGACAGAAGTTGCTATCGGCAAAATATTCCTAGAACAATGTAATGTAATCGACCGGCGCTTGTATCGCCGTTTGATCTTTCTAAGAGTATTGCACACCGCAACTTGCAGGAAACTTGAAACTGGTAACAAGATTTTGAAGGTCTCCTTAGACCATTTTAATGGTGGTAATACCGGAGCCAGTTCTTCTACCGGAGTTTCTGGTTTATCACTAGTCGACATGATGATGGAAGATAGTTTGAAGAAAGGAATAGACGAGAGAAATGATCAAAGAAGGGAAAGTGAGGGAGATGAATTCACACAAGTTCAGATGATATAATGGAGGGTATATATACACCCATCGCAATTAAGGCCCTCGGAAGACGTGCAGCCACGTTTAGGAAAGCACGAAACCCTAGTCAACAAGTGGGCAAGTGAGGAATGGTAATCGGTATCACACGTGCGTGTTGTACACGCCAGCCGTAAACCAATTAATGCTAGACGTCTGACACTATTGACAACCTGTCACACAGTCGTCAGACGTCATCTTTGCACGTTTCTACTCACCAACCACTGACACAAGATCCCGCCATAGATCAGCTATTTCAAAATTCACAATTTCACAAATCTTATATAAGAGCATTTTATCTTCATCAAGAATTCTCTGGTCATCCGGCACAGCAACACATTATACCATTCTCAAACAATAAAGTGCACACTTACTATTTATAGTCCAGTACTCCCAAAAATATTGCGCAGGCGTAGGAGACCATACCATCATTACATTATAAGACCATCTTAAACAAGTCATGCGCGCCTCGCGCAGACTACTTAAACAATCCCAGGAAGCCATGCGCGGGAATACTAAGGATTAATATTCATTTAACACTCTTGCGCGGGCCCGCGCAAGGGTACACTTAAGCTTGAAGTTAATAATTAAAGTTCTCAGGTCTCAAACATACTCACGCGCAAGGAACTTAGTATTGGACAAAAGGAATTTTTTTCTGTTATAACTAACTGGACATGTGGCAAAGTGATCAAGGCTTCACAGTTGTAAATCTTCTAGAAGCATTTAATGATCATCATGCAAGACTCCATTCGGTTACAACCGAATGTGACGTGGCATTATCTTGGACGCTCATCTAAATCACGATGATGGCACAACCTTCATGCAGATCTAGAAACAATCACTTTACACGTGGCATCTTCCCAACCATAGATCAACTCACGATCCGTGAGCATGGATGGAGAAATAACCGCTAACGGCGCAGAAGATTTATTAAATAACCGCTAACGGCGCAGAAGATTTATTAACTCTCCGTTACAATTTTGGAGCCTAAACAACCGGCTATAAATAAGAGACTTGAGGTACAAGCTAGGCATGCACTTTCACTTACTCTCACTTCTACTACTTTACCTTATTCAAGATCACTATACTTATTCTCACGCCGGAGGGTGGTCACGGGGAGAAACCCCATTCTCCCGTGGCGAGTCTAACGGTGCTCTGTTTTGCAGTGATCTCCGGCGAATCATTTCCAATCGGCGAGCAAACCATTTTATGTAAAACCATATCCTCAGATCTAGATTGATTCCGATCAATCACGGTTTGGTGTTTCTTCAAGTATGATTAAAAACTGAAAACAAATTTCGTCTAAATACCATAAAATAAATTGATTACTCATAACAAACCAACTTATATATACACACATGGAAAATATACTTATATATACATACACACAAAACACATTGTACACAAAACACAGATGCACATACAATACACACACAAGACAAATCAAACACACACACACATCGTACAATAAAAACACATGCATAGCAACAATAACCAGTATCCCACACTTCGCCGGAACGGAAACCCACACAACCCATCATACCTTGTTCTTGTTGTTCAGCTCCTCCAAACAGTACAACAAAACGAAAAAGAAAGGAATCAGAGCTCGTTACGTCAACTGATAAAAAAAATTTAAGAAATCGAGCTACTACGAAACTAAGAAATCTGATGTAGGAGCGAGTCGAACGGCTGCAGTGGCGGTGGTAGTCTGACTCGTGACTGGTGGGGTGTGAAGAACCATAACAGTGGCGGTACAAATCAGATGGTGGTAGTGGCTACTTGAACTCAAACGAGAAGTAGGAAGACCTAGGAAGACTGAAATGTATGTGTATGTGTGTGAAACTTACCAGACTCAATTGTTATGAGTTAAAAAAAACAAATGGCATTGATCTCTTAATCATATAGCTGGTTGCAAAGATTGAATGGGTTGCAGTGGTTTCGATTGGGAAAAAATGGGAATACGGAAACGAAGTTCAGTTCAAGAATTTAAATGGCTTTAATACACTATTTCAATTACCGCCCTAGGATAGGATATTAGGCAATATACAAAACCAAGAAACTAATTTTTTTAATGGTAGATCAACTGGACTTCCAACTGACTCCAAATGGTTAGCATATGTTGTTTAAACCCTCATCCCAAGTTCGAATCCCTACTAGAGGTGCTCTCCCATATTTACATACATTGCACTTAGTAGGAATCGAACCTGAGACTTCCCTAGGAGGAAACCACTTAGTAGAAAACCCGCTGACCAACTAGGCTATACCATATTGGCAAGAGACTAATGTATTTTGACATTTTCATTTATTAAATACAAAGAATACCAATAATTTCCTTACTTAAAGTCTTAAAACTAATGTGAAATTACTATAATGTTCATCTCAAATCCTTTATATAACAATATAGATATAAGCTACAATTTTATGAATTTTTTACTCTTCAAGCTCCTTGGCTTTTTATTTCCTCATGATGGACACACATAAGAAATTTCTAGTTTTGTCGTTCTGAATGAAACATGGCTATTACGTAAATTAACCAGGTTTTTTGTAAGTAACAAGTGTCCATATTTGGTCCCTCAAATAAAATAGTCAAATTTGTATTATTGGCTTTTGAATCACAAAACTTGATATTTACCTTTTGACCCAACATTTGGCAAACTTGATATTTACCTTTTGACCCAACATTTGGCAATCTCGACATTTTAGCCATATTTGAAACAATACAAAATGGATAAACTGACATGTCACCAAGGAATATTTATAAATAAAATGTGGGATTAAAATATTCCAACTATGGCACATCATTGGAATGTTAAAATGCATCATGTTATGTGAGGAGTCTATTTAAATGCATCACCTTTCCTAGTAAACATACTCACTATATGAAAGATAAATTATTTTTTTAACAGTTGATGTTATTTTCATATTCGTATATATTTAGCAGCACCCTATGCAAGATGCTAGATGAAACTCCACATCCTAATGGAAGAAACAATATTGGATGTTGCTAATTAGAAAGTGTTGATCAGTTCTGTTAATACATGATGGGAAACAAAATAAATAATACCTGTGACGGCAGACAGGTCAACAGAGAATCCACCCAGTGATGAAGCCATGGTGTTCGACATCTTTGTCAGTGTGATCTAGTTCCTCCTTAGGGTGTAAAGTGATGATGGTAGTACCGAATTCTAGGGCAGAATTCGTATGGAGAGAGAGAGAGAGACGAATTATGATGTTGTTGTGAGTAATAGGTTATGTAACTTTCTAACTGTGTAACCCTTTACCTCTCTAGTTATCTCCTGACATATACACCCAAGAGGAAATCCTAATTAGTTAGTAAGGGTAATATGGTCCATCAACAATTACCAACTAATATATAATAGGATTAATGTATATACTTTGATCTAATATAATTTAATGATTATAATGGCTACATGATTAAATATTACAACATAATATATTTAATCTTACATTCTCCCACTTAGCCGAGTAATCATTTACCATGAATGTTAGATAAGCCTGATCAGGAATTAACACTCATTTTATCTTTAAACCAAGAACCATAGCAGATAAATACAGCCGTTGAATCATCATTCGACTAAGGACCCCCATTAGTCATACTACAGCCTCAATTTAAAACCTAATATTTATGATCAAAATACGCGAAAGCCCTTTAGCATTTGATTTGTATTTATATTTGTCTATATGTCATTATACCTGCAGAACATATGTTATAGACATACAAAATCAAACTGAGGAAATTTTATTATTAAAACATAAGTAAGTACAATATGCTATTAAATAAGGTCTTTAGTAAATCCCATATTCGAAACATGTTCTTCAAAAACTTTAGGTGGGAGACCTTTAGTCATCGGATCCGCAAGTATATTCTTAGTACTAATATACTCAATACAAAGACTATTTTCCTCAACTCGTTCACGTACGAACAAGTACTTTGTATCGAGATATAAACCAGCTCCAGTCGAACTGTTACTGTTCGAGAAACTAACGGCAGCTGAGTTATCACAGTAAAGCTTCAATGGTTTAGAAATGGAATTAACGATTTTGAGTCTAGTGATCATATTTCTAAGCAACATTCCATGACAGGTTGCGTTATAAACATCAATGTATTCTGCCATCATTGTGGAAGTTGTAGTTAACTGTTGTTTATGACTCTTCCATGAGATAGGTCCGCCTGCTAACATAAAGATATAGCCCGAAGTGGATTTCTTGTCATCTTTGCATTTGGCAAAGTCAGAATTAGAATAGCCTACCACTTATAAATGATCACTTCTTCTATAGGTCAGTTTACAGTCTTTCGTCCCTTGCAGATATCTAAGTACTTTCTTAGCTGCTTTCCAGTGATCTAGGCGAGGATTAGTCTGTTAACGGCCTAGCATTCCAGCAATATAAGTGATATCTGGGCGGGTACAGACTTGAGGATACATCAAGCTCCCGACTACTGACGCGTAAGGTATCTGGCTCATTTTCTCCTTTTCGACCTCTGTTGCCGGACACTGGAAAGAACCAAAAACATCTCTATTAACTACTGGAGCGACTGAGGGTTTGCACTGTTGCATGTTGTAATGCGTAAGGACACGATCTATGTAAGCCTTTTGAGACAATCCTAAGATCCCTTTGTGTCTATCTCGGTGAATTTCGATGCCAATAACGTAAGAAGCTTCTCCGAGATCCTTCATGTCGAAGTTATGCGAGAGTAATCGCTTCGACTCATGCAACATGTCTAAACTATTACTTGCCAAAAGAATATCATATACGTAAAGGACAAGTATAGTAAAGTTGCTCCCACTCATCTTGAGATAGGTGCATTGATCCACTTGATTCTTTGCAAAACCTTGTTTCTTCATGACTTCATCAAACATAAGGTACCATTAACGTGATGCTTGTTTTAACCCATAAATGGATTTCTTCAACTTACAGACTAAATGCTCCTGACCTTCAGGTTTAAAGCCTTCAGGTTGTTTCATGTAAGTATATTCGTCTAAGTCTCCATTAAGGAAAGCGGTTTTGACGTCCATCTGATGCAGCTCTAAATCAAAATGAGCTATTAGGGCCATAACGATCCTTAATGAATCTTTACGAGAGACAAGTGAAAACGTCTCTTGATAATCAATTCCCTCTTTCTGAGTGTAGCCCTTTGCAACCAATATCGCTTTGTAGCGTTCAACATTCCCATTCAGATCTAGTTGTGTTTTGAATACCCATTTACATCCTACGGGTTTGGTACCGTTGGGTAATTCTACCAAATCCCAAACGTCATTTTTCTTCATGGATTCAAGCTCATCAATCATAGCTTTATTCCATTCAGAAGACTGATCACTGCTAATGGCTTCTTTGTAAGAGATAGGATCATTGAGCTTTCCAACATCCATTTCAGTCAGGTAGGTAACATAATCATCCCAATTAGTGGGACTTCTGGTCCTGGATAACCTCTTGAGTTGATTATCGAGTTCAGTGTTGTCTTGGTTTTGAGCGTTTGATGTGCCTTCTTTATGAGGTATAATGGGTTCTGATTGTGGAGGTGAATGAGGAGGTGGTGCAGTAGCTTCAGGTGCAGTAGTTGCATTGGGTACAAGAGGAGTAAACAGAGTAATGGTATGCGACGAGTCTCACTCCCCCGAGTCTTGTACTTCTTGCAATTCATCGTAAGGGTTAGTATTGCTCCCACTGACCTTGAAATCCTCCAAGAACGCAGCACGCTTGGTTTCAACATTACGGGTGACATGGGAAGGACAATAGAAACGATAACCCTTTGAATGAGCAGGATACCCGATAAAGAAGCAGGTAACTGTTTTGGGGTCAAGTTTTCTTAGGAAAGGATTGTAAAGTTTCACTTTAGCAATGTAGCCCCATACTTTCATATATATAAGACTCGGTTTCCTTCCTGTCCAAAGTTCATAAGGAGTTTTGGGGACAGACTTAGAAGGAACTCTATTGAGTATATGAACAGCTGCTTTTAACGCTTCAGTCCAGAGGAATAATGGTAAATTAGTGTTGGCTAACATACTACGCACCATGTTCATAAGGGTACGGTTTCTTCGTTCAGCGACACCATTCTGCTGAGGTGTACCAGGCATGGTGTATTGGTTCACAATCCCCTGGTCCTTACAAAACTCATAAAATGGACTAGGAGCTTGACACACATCAGTATGTCTACCATAATATTCACCGCCTCTACCTGATCTCACAACTTTAACTTGACGATCTAGTTGCTTTTCAACTTCAGCTTTATAATCTTTAAAAGTTGTTAGAGATTCAAATTTTTCCTTAATGAGATATAAGTACAGGTAACGAGAATAATCATCAATGAAAGTGATAAATGAATTATGTCCAGTTATACCAGCGATTTGGTAAGGACCACTAATGTCAGTATGAATGAGTTCTAATAAATTAGAACTCCTAGTGGCACCTTTCTTATTCGCTAATGTCATTTTACCTTTAAGACATTTGACACATGTTCCAAAATCAGTAAAATCGAGAGGAGGTAAGACTTCATCCTTTACGAGTCGATTTAATCGTTCTTTTGAGATGTGGCCTAAACGTTGATGCCACAACATGGATGAAGTCTCTAAGTCTCGATTTTGTTTCATCTTTGTGAGTGATTCATTAATGTTATATGACAACAAAGATTTGGAAAAATCATCGTCTAGTTCTAATCTATAGAGACCACCATCCAGAATGCCAGTACCATGAACAACGGAATCATAGAGAATAGAGAGTTTGTGATGACCATGAGAAATAACAAAACCGTCTATGTCTAACTTTGGTCCTGATACAAGGTTCCGAGTTACCTCAGGAACATATAAGGTATCATAAAGGTTAATGCATAAACTAGTTTTCATAAATAATTGTAACGTTCCTATGGCCTTCACTTCTAATTCTCGATCATCCCCAGCTTTAAGCGTTCTTTGGTTTCTTGCTAGCCTCCGGATTGAAAGGAATCCCTGAGTAGAATTTGTTACATGAACCATTGAACCATAATCAGACCACCAAGAATTAGCAGGAACATTAATATTATAGGACTCAAGTATCATGAAAAGATCGTTACCTTTCTTAGCCAGCCACTCCTTGAAGTCAGGGCATTCCTTCTGCTTATGTCCTGTCTTTTTACATAACTTGCAGTGTGGTTTGCCTAAGGAGTTCTTAGAGCTGGAAGATGCACTTGCATTAGGATTAGGCTTTTGGAGTCCTTTCTTGGGTAATTGTTCTTCCTCTTCTTAGAACTGGAGGTAGTGAAATTTGCAACATCGGTAGTTCTATCCATCTTCATACGCTCCTCCTCCTGCACGCACATGGCGATCAGTTCACTCATAGTCCATTTTTCTTTATGAGTGTTGTAATTGATCTTGAATGCTTCGTAGGAAGAAGGAAGCGAAGTCATGATAAAGTGAACAAGAAAACCATCACTGATCGCCATGTCTAATCCCTTCGCTTATGGGCCATGTCGTTCATCATCATGATGTGCTCACGAATGTCGCTCCTCCCGTCATACTTAGTAGTCACCAGCTTGAGAATAAGAGTACTAGCGTGTGCTTTAGACGTTCCTTTGAACTGCTCCTCCACAGAAGCCAAGTAGGTTTTAGCATCATCAGAATCAGGAATAGCTCCTCTAGTTGTATTGCTTATGGACTGCTTCATAAACATAAGAGACATGCGGTTGCACCTAGTCCATTTTTCATGAGTCAACTGTTCAGCAGCTGTACTCTGAGTGGTGAGGTCAGCAGGCTTATTCTCTCTTAAAGCGTAATCGAAGTCCAGCAAAGCAAGAGTAAGCATGAGAGAGTCTTTCCATGCATCAAAGTTATCACCAGTTAATGGTGGAACGCCACAATGGGGTGCTGAGAGTGGAAATAAGATGAGCAAATTATGATACTAGAGAAGAAATCATAATGTGATCTAAGGGCATGTTACACTAAGGCAGGCATAAGTAATGACCATTTTAATTATGAAGTTGTGATAATGTCTATTACCAACATCAGAATAATAGACTTAGTTAAAATTCTACTTAAATGAAGACAAATCAGCTTTGGCCAGAAGTGTAGTCATCTAAGTATGTGTGCAAAGTAATCGTGACAAATCAGCTTTGGCCAGAAATGAGACAATCACTTTAGTAATGCACTTGTTAACAATGCTAGACACGAATGAATTAGATCAGCTTTGGCCAAAAATAAGGCATTCACGTTTATAATGCATAATTAACATAGCATTTGTAATACTTGAACAATAAATAGATGCATCAAATAAGCTTTGGCCAGAAGTGATACATCAGAAGCTCATTCAAGTTAAGCTATATTAGTTTTGTAAAAATTATCTGATTCTGATTAAGTAATTATTTACAAAACCATTTATTTAATAGCAAACCCCCTATTAGCGCGGATCGAACTTAATGAGATCTCGAGTCAGTAATGAGATTTCGATTCGCAACCAGAGGTCTCGAGTTAGTTATGAGATCTCGGGTCAGTAATGAGATTTCGAGTCGCAACCAGAGGTCTCGAGTCAGTTATTAGATCTCGGTCAGTAATGAGATTCGAGTCGGAACTTTATCTCGAGATACGAAGATTAAAATCTTTACGATTTCGAGTCAGAATCTTGGTCTCGAGTCATGAAGGCTGAAACCCTTATGATTTCGAGTCGAAATCTTGTGGTCTCGAGTCGGAACCTTATGGTTTCGAGTCGTTAATGTTTGTCTTGAAACCTACTGTCAGCAGCTATTGGTGTGAAATATAACTGAAAACTCGAAATTTTAGGGATTGTGGGATAGAGTTTCCTGTTTTAGTGTTGATCTAAACTTATCAAAAGATTTCGAAAACTATAATATGATTATCTGTTAACTATTTTCGAAAATTTTAAGAGATAAAATTCATATCAAAACAGAAAAAAACACCCAAATCCAAATTACATTCCAAAACATAAAGGAATTTTCGAATTTTCCTATGAACATATGATGAACCCTAAAAGATTAAAACAAAATCTAGAAACCCGATACCTGAATTTTAATGGTTTTGTAATGGATTTCAGAACAACAAGTTTTACCAATTATGATTTCGAGTCTAATTTTAAAATTCTTTTTCCGAATAACAGTGATTTCGGGACATTATAAAGGACTCGAAACCGGTTGTTTTTAAGACTTTCAAAATTCTGTTTTTCCAGATTTTAATCCTAGAATTAATGGATTCAAACAGAACTGATTTATCAACATATGCTCTGATACCACATGTTGATCAGTTTTGTTTATACATGATGGAAAACAAGATAAATAATACCTGTGACGGCAAATAATACCTGTGACGGCAGACAGGCCAGCAGAGAATCCAGTCAGTGATGAAGCCATGGTGTTTGATATCTTTGTCAGTGTGATCTGGTTCTCCTTAGGGTGTAAAGTGATGATGGTAGTACCGAATTCTAGGGCAGAATTCGTATGGAGAGAGAGAGACACGAATTATGATGTTGTGAGTAATAGGTTATGTAACTGACTAACTGTGTAACCCTTTACCTCTCTAGTTATCTCCTTATATATACACCCAAGAGGAAACCCTAATTAGTTAGTAAGGGTAATATGGTCCATCAACAATTACCAACTAATATATAATAGGATTGATGTATATACTTTGATCTAATATAATGTAAATTATTATAATGGCTACATGATTAAATATTACAACATAATATATTTAATCTTAGAGACATAATATATTTAATCTTATGTGTGGCTTAACATGTTTAGATAAGGAATAAGCAATATGATAAATTGGGGCTATCTTTTGCTCTTTTATTAATTTAAGACCATTTGCTATAGGTATACGCCTCTCTCATATTATCGTCACGTTAGAAAATAAATGTCACCTCACTGACATATCACAACCAAATTATTCTTTACTTTCTTTCACTAACACCTACTAAGGTTTCACCCTATTTCACGCCCTATTAAATAATATTAAAATCTTAAAAAGTAAAACAAAAAAAAAATAATAACCTGATTAGTTGAATTTGAGGGGGCCACCATCAACAACACCACATCCCGTGCCACCACCCACACCACCCTCCTCCGGCAGTGTGCCCCGACCCCTTCATGCCACCCCTTGCCATGTGGCAATGGGCGTTGGCCCATAGCAAGTGGTCTAAAGAATTACATGCACATATGTATGTTATGCAGGGGTGAACATAACCTTGTTTTGTAGGTTTTTAGGAATCCATTCTGCTTGAAAAATGGAAAAAATAACTGTGTATGATTTGAAAGGATTTATTGATAATCTATCAAAAAGAACCCACTACTAAAACCTTGTATGTTACGGTAATATGTATTGTTGTTATTTATTTTTTAAATGCACACATGCTTGTTGTGGGCAATATGCAATTATGCACTGTTAATTTATCGTGAAAGTTTTGTATATTTTAAAAGATGTGCACATTAGGGATGAGTTTGGTATCGAACCGGTACTGAAAATACCTATATCGAAAATAAATGATACGGTATAGTTCGGTACAGGCATAGACCCGTATTTGAAGGTAAAAATCGGTAAATACTAGTACTGAAAACACAAAATTGTCGGTACCAAAAATCAAACCAGTTCAGAAAATTAGGTACTGGTTCCAAACTGATACACAGTACCATTTGCTCATTCCTTGTACACATCGTAATTTAAAAAAAAATAAGTTTTACATGCCACTCGTCTAAAAAGTTTTCTATAGAGTTACATGCATATGTGTAGGAGTGGCTAGTTTTGTCGAAAATAATGAATAAAAAAAGAGTGATATGCGTCTTTTTAAATCTAAAGGTATTATGGTCTTTTATCGTATGAACTAGTTCATATTTAATTTTCAAAGGCTATAACCTTTTCATACAATAATTCTTTTGTTTTTAAATTGTATTATATTTACGAGCATTTCTTTCTCTTTAATTTGAGTAGGTTATTACTTTACTGTTTTTTTAATTTTATATTTTCTTACTTTACAAGCTATAAAGTTATGTGATTGTGTAATGTTACGTGATTATGTTCCAGTACATTACGTACCATATGTGCAAGCGGTGACAAATGCTCAATCTGACCCTACATCTATGATCACATACCACATATAACAAGTGTAATGTCATGTGATTGTGTAATTATGTAAACATGTTATTATATTTTTTAATTGTATAACGTTGTATTAGTATGTAATTATGTTATTATACTGTATTAGTACGTAATTATGTTATTATATTTTTGATTGTATAATGTTTTTCTTCTAAAGTTATGTTTATTAGGTTTATTAGGATTATAATGGGAACTTAATTGTTATGCTATTACGTGATTAGATTGTAGTATAAGTCTATCCATAATTATAGATGTGGTGTTACATTAAGCATTTGTTAGTGTTTGCACACATGGTACATGATTATTACATTTGAGCATTTATTACTTCTTTCACACAAACGATACTTGTATCTAGATTTAGGTATCCTATGATTATTTGGTATGTGATTATAGATATAGTGTAACATTGAAAATTTGTTACTATTTGCACATATGATACGTCATTTACATATTCATGGATTATTTTTCGCACGTGCGTGATTATGTACTGTAACATAATAATGTAATTATTAATAAAAATATTTGAAATAGGATATTGCATAGAACCAGTGAAGCCACATGTCAATACCTGTTATGAGGGTTCACGATTGGGCAAGCAAATGGAACGGAGACCGTTTTTATGAATAAAATGACATTGCTCAAGAGTCGTGCAGTATGCTTTTGGGGTATAGTCGATATTTTTTTGACGATGTACGGGTACTAAAGTAAAATATCCAAATGCGATACCTGGCCTAGCATTCATTTTAAGAGTGTTTGTGTACATCATAAGCGATGATACATGTGAATAAAAGTTAATGCACGAATACACAATGGTGCATTAGATGTCATTGTTATACATGTGAAATTTTACTATAAAGATATAAAAACATATATGCACAACGATAAAATATATTCTCGTTACAAATATCTAACACTTTTTTATTTCATTAAATAAATAAAATATGTGATAATAATATGTAGTTGTTAGAAGCTGGCATTAAAGGTTATGATTGATAGTCTGTGATATATCATTATAAACATTAATGTTAATAATGACATATACCTTTTAGCGACAAATTTGAATGACGAACATATACTGGAGTATTATTATGGTAGTAGCGGAATCATCCGATCATATCCATCTTTACTAAGCAATAATGTCTATGTAATTTAGAAGTATACCCAATAAATTTTAAAAAACTTCTCTTATAAGAATTAAACCATAAACTCATAATCCCTGAATTTTATCACACGTTTATAATGCAACCAGATATAATACAATTGGTGTATATATAATATAGAAATATTTTGTGTTTCGATCAGAAGTCGTGTTGAAACGAAACTGTGCTTTTGTAGTTTGTGCCCCCACATTTATTTGTTGGCCACCAATAAGGCGATAAGATTAGATATTTTATTCAATGATTATCGTTGGGAAAAAGATAAATTAAAGACAATAATTTATCTTGTAGTACGATGTTTATATATAGAAAAGTTGTCATAACGATACTGGGCCACCTATCAAAATTGGAAAGCATTTGGTGATTGGTTATATACTGTTAATTCTCCTCGTAGTTCATACTTCCAATTCCAATGCACTTATGTACTTGGTAGGGGTGTGTAATAACCGAACCGTTAATTAAAACCAAACCGAAAACCGACAAAACCGAATCGAAATTAACCGATATCGAATTAACCGAAAGTCGGTTAACGGATAATTTTTTTTACAATCGGTTAACCAAATTAACCGAACTGAACCGAACCATTTTTATTTTTTTTATTTCTAGATTTTATACCTTCATTTCATATATTTCATGTTTTATACTTTCATTTTATGTAATAATAACTCCATTTCATTTATCATTTCATTTACTTATACTTCCATTTAATGTACTTAAACATCTATTTCATCCATTTATACCTCCATTTCATTTAACCGAACTGAACCGAACCATTTTTATATATTTATTTCAAGTATGTATACCTCCATTATATGTATTTCTAAGCAAAAAAATTTAGCACTTGTTTGAATTGGTTATTAACCGAAAATTAACCAAACCGAAAATCGAAAAATTAACCGAACTGATTAACCGATGACTTCGGATACGGTTACGGATAATACTAATAACCGAACAGAACCGTGCACACCCCTAGTACTTGCTAAGAAAGAAAATGATGACTTTATTGTTTAAGATTGATAAGGGTGGTCAGAGCGTCTCCGTGAAACTCCAAATCACGAGTGTGTGATTAATGTGAAATATCGTCGTAATTGGCATGGGCGGAACTATAGTTATAGGAGCCGTAGCACGGGCTACAGCTCAACCTCGTATTCGTAATAGGTTTTTTCGGTTTTAAATAAATGATACCTCTAACAAAAAAATAGGATACCTAATATTACTAAAATCCTCTTTTTTTATAAGCCCAAACATTTTTTACAACCTGAAAACTTCTAGAATAATTAAGCCTGAATAATAAAATAAACCACAACCTGAAAACTTCTAGAATAATTAAGTCTGAATGATAAAATAAACCCAAATTAACAATAATAGAATTGATAGAAGGCCCAATTGATAAATAACCAAGCTTAGCCCAATTGTTGATTAAATTGAAAGGCGACAATTTGGAAAACCAAACGTTGAAGAAGTATATGCGTCGAACAGAAGCCAGCGACTCTGCTGGAATCGTCCCTGGTCCTGTTGTTTGATCATCCCTGCTAAAGCCTGTTGTTTAATCATCCCTGCTGAAGCCTATTGGAATCGTCCCTGTTGTTAACTGTTTGACCGTCCCTATTGTTTGACTGAAATCGATGTCGTTGACCGGCGTTGACTAATTGGGTTTGACGTGATTTGTGAGTTTTCTTGTCTTCTGATATCTTGTTTAGTGTTATAGTTTATATAGAATTATACTTTGTATATTTGTTAGGGTTTAAGACTACAAATCATAAATGTTTTATGTTTAGATAAGTTAAATTTCACAAAAAAGTTATAGTTTATAGTTTTCTTTGTTATTGTTAAACTAGGTACTTGAATTCTTTGTAGCTGAAGGTTGATTACTTGAATTCTTTGTTATTGTATGGTCGAAAAAGAACCTTTTGATAAAGTAAAAGACGGCGATGTGATGGAACAATTTCAAAGCTATGAAAAAAAGATGACAAATCTATTAGGTATTTGTTTTACTTTATTTATTACCGTTCTATTTTATTATTATATAATTGCACTGTAAAAAGTATTAAGATACCACTAAATTAATGGGTTAGCTCCGCCACTGGTAATTGGGTGTTTCACGTTGGTGAAGAGGAAACCGTTATGTGTATCATGGTCGTGGAATGTGTATGGAACTTGATTTAAGGGTTGTGATTGGGTGTGGGACAATGATTGTGGTGGTTTGATGGAATGTGATGGGTGTTCTGAGTGTGATAGTGAAAATGTGATAGAATCACTACAAGAAACAACTGGGGTTTTAGCGACCACACATTTAGCGACGAAATTGTTCGTCACAATAGGTTGATGTATTGCGACTAAAAGTAGTCCCTACAAGTGTTTTATGATTTTTTTTCGTATCCTATTGTGACGAAATTTGGTTGGTAAAGGTTTTTAGAGGGTTTGAGGGAAATTAAAGCGCACATTGAAGTATTATGAAAATTCATTAGCAAATTTGTCGCCATAGATAAAAATATTTTATTTTCCCTTTTTTGTCAAGTAATATTGTATGAAAAAATTAAAATATATATAAATTTTCTTTTGTTTCTACCTAGATGCGTAATGCGACGGAGCATTAGAGACGACCCTGTTGCGACCATATTTCGTTCAATAGCCTGTAACGACGAAATTTAGTCACGAAAATCTTGGTTTTTTGTCACTAAACCCTTATTTCATGTAGTGAATGAAGAGTCAAATGGTTATTAGATGTCATAGTGTGATGAATGTGAAAATGTGAAAGGTGGCTTATGAAGAGATATCTGATTCTAGGATATCGAATATAAGGGAATTTCAAGAAATTTAAGTTAGGAGATAAAATTATTGAATTTTGTTTATTAGATAGTTTATATAAATAAGTTTGAATAGGTTTGATTAGTTAGGTTTATATAAATAGAGGATTTGTCGTTATATCTAGTTTTATATTTTGTCGAGTTGAGTTTAATAATAAAATAATTTATTTATCAAGTTGAGTTTAATAATAAAATAGTATGAGACGGGTTATTCTCCAAATCGTTTGTGTTTAGTTTTATATGTTCGTTATTAGAAGCCTAGGACAACAAGATTTCCACCCTATTTAGTTGACCAGCGTTTATTTATAGATAGTGTTTTTTAGTGACTGTTGTTTTAAATTTGAAAGACAAGAATGTAATTTACATGTCAATTTAGCCCTTTTTAAGCTAACCTTTCTTTGATTTTTACGTTTCTTTGATTTTCTTAAAGGTTATCTGTACATTTTATTTTATGATTAGTCGGCAATGAATAATATATTATTTATTGATAGGGTCTCTTTAACTTTTTCGATAACTAAGTTCTACTTACTAAAGAATTTTATTGGTCGGCAATGGATAATACATTATATTGATAGTTTCTTAAGTTTTTCGATAACTAAGTTCTACTTACTATAAAGCATGACCTTGATTTAGTGACACTTTTTATAGGAAGTAAAGAGGGAGAAGTGTTATTTACAGTTAACTTGTGTGTCTAATTAATATTTAGAATTATAGATATTGACTTAAATGTATTTTTTTCTCTTATCTGATGAAATTTTTGTATGAGTTAAGTATGTTTTTTCAATAGTTTGCTAAAAATTACCATACAGATTATTAGTTTAAAAATTGTAAAACAATACAAGTGGATTCATTTTCGTTTTAATTAGACCCAACCTCACTAACCTAATCCATTTATCATGTTAGTTTTGTGTGAAATAACCATCATATTCCTCTTACTAAAAATATAAGTTACAGAAAAAAATACAAAAACAAAAAAATAAATCAACTAAACACTCTCGTCTCTCTCATCTTTCTCTCTCCCTCTCTCTATCCTATGCAATCCATTCAACAAAACGCTACTCACTTTCTCACTCCATCGTATTCATCTTCACCGAAGCAATCGGCTGTCATACCCCGACCCGTGGCGGATATAGTGTGGGGCATGAGGATTGTTCATAGCTTATAACACTAATATAAAGTGTAATTATTTTAAGTGACGCACGAAAGTCATACTTAACCCTATGATGTGCCAAAGGGCGGCAGCCCCTGGTGGGGTCAAGGGGCAGAGCCCCTGGCTGGGGTCGAGCTGTTAATTAAATTGCTTTATAGGAATTGCCTTCGAAAATTATTTTTATAGAATTCATCATATTTTTTGTAGATAAAAATTAAGGCGTTTACAGGCAATTTAATTAAATTCGAAATTTGAAACATAACTGACAAGAAGCAGTTATCTGAAAATTAACCCCAAAATTCGTTTCGGTGTTTTTGGTCATACCCTGGTTATACGAATTCCTCACACACACATACAGTTGTTCTAATTCTCGAAATCAGAGTTGTATCTGATTGAATTAATCGATAGAACCACCGAAATAATTTGATCTGAGAGTGAATACACGCCTCTCTGATCATCCGGTTTCTAAAAATTCCCCAACACATGTGACTCCACTCGATGTTATGAAAACCTAGAAGCTTGTGTTTGTGTGCCTATACGCGACTGCGCGTCGAGCGTGACCTAGAAAACTTTGACTATAGATGCACACCCGAATAGTACTAAAAGAAAAGGCTTCTTTTTATGTTGAAAAAAAATTTCTAATAACTAAAAGAATAAGTAAAAATTGCAATTAAATACCTACGACACTAAAAACCATAGATTAGCGACTACATACCAACCAATTACCGACAAAAAGTAGTTTTGTGGGAAACTAGTTAGAAATAGGGCAAGATCTTAGCAGTGGCGGAGTTTGACCAAAAGTCCCGAGGGGGCGGAAAGTCTCGGAACCCAATTTATATATTGTATAAATATTTAGGCAAAATAATGGGGGGCGATCCTATATAATATTAAAATCTTCGGATGAAAAATCAGAAATTTTACACTTCTAACCGAAACATTTGAGGGGGGGGGGGGTCTGGATCTTGGTTAGGGCCAGGGAGACCTAGGCCTCGTTGGTTTTTCGCTTCAAAGTGTAAATTTTACATATATATATATATATATATATATATATATATATATATATATAATGTTCCCCACCTCCGTATTTTAAAGTTCAAAATACGCCACTCATTTGAAGTTTCCTACACATTTCCTACCAAATACCGACCAAAAACCAACACTGCTGAAAACACTCGAGTAGTGACTAGATACCGACCATATACAAACAGATCATTTTCACGAGAAAAATGGTCGGAATTTTCCTATGCATTTCCCACGAAGTCGTTTTTTAATAAATAAATATTGTCATGGAAAATAGTCGGAAGTTTCCTACACATTTCCCACGAAAAGTTGATATATATTAGTAAGAAAACTTTGTTTTAATATTTTTCGTTGCAAAATGGTTGGAAGTTTTCTGGTGAGTTTCTTACAGAACTTTGATTTACTATATTTATTAACTTAACTTTTGTTGTCAATATTTATTAACTTTATCATACTAATATAACAATTAAAACCAAATTAAGAACTAGCATTGAAGACCCGCGCATGGTGATGAACTCATAATCGTATATATAATTTAGGTAAACCACGGAGAGTATCCAGGTAAAATTCTAAACCCTAAACGATATATCTTTTTATAGCTAATTCTTCTATTTTTTTTCAATATATCACTAGAAAATCATTCGTATACTTTGTTTTTAAAGGTACAATGATTGACATATTATATTTAAAAGATAGAACAAAGGTCTTTAAAATGAGTTATTTTAGTTTAGATTTGGATAATATATATTTAAGATTTTAGTATTTTGGGTTTAGTATATTATGAAAGTAGTTAATTTGGGTCCAGTATATTATGAAAGTAGTTAATATAGTTCTAGTTTATTAGAAAATGTTAATCGTACCAAAGGAAATATGAAGTGGTGGGTTGTATAATCATTTTTGTGAAGATTCATACATTTTAAGCTACCATATATTAAAGTCCTTAAATTGCTACAAACATTTTTAAATTAGCTCCCATATACTAAAGTCCTTAAATTGCTACAAACATTTATAAATTTATAAAAAATACTAAATATTGTGGCCCACAAACATTATTTCTTATATTTTAGATAGGATTCTTAATACATCATCTTTACCTTTAAGATACCCTAAGATTGCATGCATACGCAGCTCGATCTAGTTAAATCACATACCCTAAGACTACATAGAGAATCATAGTTGTTCACTAAAACCTGTAAATTTGAAAATTATTTGTTATTAGTTTAACTAGATTTTTTCCCGCCAAGCGTTGCGCTGGCAAGACAAAGCGTTAAATTACAAACCATACTCACCATGAAAAATAGACCCTAACTGAGTAATAGTGCGGTCGGCACGGGCGTTTTTTATATTACACATGTGTAATAGATGATATATTATACATGAGTAATTGTGCTTTTTTTAATTTATAATTTTTATTTTTCATATTACATGTATGTTATATCATATATTACACATGTTTAATATGAAAAACATCCATGCGGACCGCAAAGACTTTTCCTTGTGGTCCTCAGTGTGTGTTTTTTTTAATTCTGGATACATGTATTGCGTATGTGTAATACAACTTCATATGGAGTTTTATTAATTTTCTCATGATCTCTCCCATAATATGTTTGTAGTGGATGGTTCTAAATGAGAATAAAATGTTTTGTAATAATAGACAGAATAAGTATAAACCAATAAAAATGCATATTAATATTTGTATTTAACGTTATTGTAAGGACATATGACTGAATTTATAAAATTTATTTATTTGTCGTAATCCTATAAAATTAGTTAACTATATTAAACTAATAACTCATTTTAGAATATATATATTATATATTATATATATATATATATATATAATATATATATATACTTTTTCAAAACAAACATAAATTATGGTGAATAAATTTCGACATGCGTAAGATAAATTTTGATAGGTGTATGATAAAGTGTTTTTGCCTAATCAATTTAAAAGATAATAACTACTTTTTGAATGGCGGAAGTTAAGGGCTGTTCATGAGCCGAGCCGAGCTAGGCCAAGCTCGGGCTCGGCTCGATTATAAACCGAGCTGGCTCGGCTTGGCTCGGATTCGAACCGAGCTGAAAATCAAAGCTCGGGCTCGGCTTGGTTTGGCTCGATTTTAAAAATAAAAATTAATATATAGCTCTAAAATTAAGTACTTTAAACTATTATTCAATACTTCAAAATAACATATCCAAAATAAGTTCAACCTAATAGATCACAAGCCAAAATCAAGTTAAACAACACAAAATAAGTTTTAAACTTCGACGCAAATACATTATTATTTCATTAGCATGGTAATAAGCATTTCAATAAGTCATAGATATCAAATAACAAACTTAAATACATGTAAATAATAATTAGTTTTTGGTAATATATTGTAATGTATAGAAAAATAAAATATATTATAAGTAAAATAATCCGAGCTAACCGAGCCGAGCTAACAAACGAGCCAAACCGAGCTAATCCGGCTCGTTCGAGCCGAGCAGAGCTAGACTCACTTTCTAACCGAGCCGAGCTGGCTCGGCTCACTTTCAAACCGAGCTATACCGAACAAGCTTTTTCCAAGCTAAATCCGAGCGAGCTTCGAGCTTTTTGAACAGCCCTAGGCGGAACACTTTATATGTAAATATGTAACACCCCAAAATTTATTTATGTTCATTTTTTAAATGTGTGTTTATGTTATATATAAAATTAGAGTATGAATATTTGTTAAAATACTACAAATAGTAACTAGGAGGATAAGCCTAGTTAAGATGCAAGCTGAAACTTTAACTTAAGAATAGGTGTCATCCATTTTAAAATAAGTAATAATACTTGGGGGGGCAAATCTGGAAGGATGAAAAGATAATTACATAAAAAAACACAATTTAAAACATAACACACACACATCAGTGTATGTGTCGCCTGGAGCAAGAAAAGGAGAAAGGAAAACCCTTTCTTTCATAAAATCAAGAAACTGGAAAGGAAATCATGACCAAACTCAATACATGAACAAATAAAATCGATCATCTAAGCTAGCCTAACAAGTGATAAGTTTCAATTTTCAATTTGGTTGATCTTGAGATGATGAGTATGTATGAAACTGACAAATTTCTTAAGTATGTTTGTGACATAGTGTTAATTGTTGGAGAATACATGAATGGAACCACTGTGAGTGCCAATTTAAAAATGTACTTATATGTTTTGATAGGAAACCTTCATAAATTATAAAGTGGGTTTTGAGAATGGATCATAAAATAGAAGATTTTTGTTAGAATTACGATGTTAACTTGAAGATAGGATGAATGTTGTGTTAATGGTTATTTGTTGTGATGATTTGAGTAATTGGGAATTTATGTAAGAATAGGAAATAATGTTGGTATGTAAGAATTAACACGAAAAACAACAATTTCTAAACAACAGTGATTGTCGCACACCAAGTGTTCGACGGAATGCATTGGATGATAATTGTGTGAATAAGTGATATCTACTAGTTAAATTCATGTTAGAACGCAAGTATGTGTTGTATATGGTGAAACGGATTCATAAGAACTTAAAGAAAATGTATGCGTAAATGTAGTTGTGAAGGAATAAGGTTCAAGCAACAAGAAGCCTCAAGGTTTACAAGATCGAGGTACGTTACTTGTAGGATTAAAGTTTTAACTTGTAGTAATGCTTATTGTTATATAATGTAGTAATCGTAATGCGTTAAAGAATGATCATGTAATGGACCCATTACGAATGGGTCAAACGAACTTGAATGTCATGTTAAAGAATGATCATGTAATGGACCCATTACGAACGGGTCAAACAAAAACTAGAATGTTATTTTAAAGAATGATCATGTAATGGACCCATTACGAACGGGTCAAACGAACTAAAATGTTATATAAAGAATGATCATGTAATGGACCCATTACGAACGGGTCAAACGAACTAGAATGTTATGTTAAAGAATGATCATGTAACGGACTCATTACGAACGGGTCTAACGAACTAGAATGTTATGTAAAGAATGATCATGTAATAGACCAATTAACTAGAATATTATGTTAAAGAATTGACATATTATTGACCCGTTGCGAATGGTTATGAACGGGTCAACCGACTTATGATGAAAAGAATGATTAAGTTCTGCCGAATACAAACGGGTCGAACAAGTGAAGGCCAAAGAAATAAAAAGAGAAAGGAATGTAAAAATAGTTTGGTTACCAATGAGATAATTGATGGTTATCATGTTTGCTAGAAGCTTGAATTCTATGTTAGAAGCATTATATTAATTTTATGTCAAATTGTGGTTGTAGGTAAATCTTTGCTTTAAAGGGGTTGCTAGCTCGAAACGAACACACACTCCATTTTGCCCTTGACGCACTTCTGGATTTAACATATGCAAACGGTCAAAACATTTTGGTTGTTGTATAGTTAAAGTCTAGTTGTTAAATTATCCCAAGACTAATATTTCATAAATTTGTAAAGTGTTAGTGGGTTCGTAACTAGTTTTTTTTAAATGGTTATTTTGTAAGTATAGATCGAACTTTGTAAGAAACGTATAAAAGTTTAATCTCGGTCGTAAAAAAGTCATTGTTTAAGTCTTTTTTTACTATAAGAAAGTTGGGCGTTTTAAAATATAGAGAACCCAACAAGAAGTTGAGAAAAGCTAAAAACAAAAACAAACAATCTTACAGAAAATCAACTATATCAAACTTCAGCTAATGAAAAAAACAAACAATCTTACAGAAAATCAACTATATCAAACTTCAGCTAATGAAATTAAGTTATAAATTATTTAATATTTTGTTATTTTACCTTGTGTTTTTTTTATTTATCAGGGTTAATATTTTGTTAAAAGATCCTTCCCATGTGCAATTAACTTAAAAGAATATGTTGTTTCACTTGTTTGGTACACGTGACAGCTTTTCAGGTGAGGACATTGATTAGACGCAAACATAGAATAAAATTGAGTTGTTAATATATACACGTTCCTCTTTATCTCTCGATATATACATAGTAAATCTTAGCACGTGATGAGGCGGGTCCAAATAATAGATAAACTGAATATTTATATAAGAATAAGTAATATCAAAACATAGATAAACTGAATATGTACGTAAGAATAAGCATGAAAACGTAATATATATGGCTCCACTTTTTTGCGAAAGAAATTTACGTCTAACACCAACCTGATCTTATACCGATACGTATATAAAAATAAGTAAAAAATATGTTTATTTTAAGTTAAAACTGGTACCGCGCGTTGCAGTGGGACCGGAACGTAAAGTAACCTGAATTTATGAAGTCTAATGAAAACATATTATATTTGACATGGCTTATTTTAAAACTAAATTTATGTCAAGACGTTGATTAACTGAAAACTTACCAAAAAAAGCGGAAAAACATATTATATTTGAGCCTACTCATTTTCAAATCAGCGTAATCAACTTGAATTTATACCGACACATACAAAACTATAAATACGTAAAAAATAATTATAAAGTTTTTAGAAAGTTGAAGGGTTACAATTGCCTATACTAAATCTTGATGGGTAAAGGCTAAAATAAAAATTAAAAAAACTTACTAAAAGACAAAAAAAAAACCCGTAATCAACCTGAATTTATATCGACCCATACATAAATATAAGTACTAAAAAGTATTATATAGATTTTAGAAAGTTGAAGGATTGTAAATGTAAATACTAAATGTTAAATGATAAAAACTAAAATAATCAAAAAGTTACAAAAAAACTAAGTAATAGCAAGCTGCCATGCAGCAGCTTGCTACTATATATCAATCTTGTAAATGTGGGATACTTGTAAATTTTCTAGCGCGTTGAGACGGCGTCGAAGCAACTCGAATTTATATACACTGAAAACATGCGTAAAAATAAGCACGGAAATTATATTTGACTTGACTTATTTGCAAAAAAAATTACGTCGAGACAAAAACCAACTTGAATTTATTCGACCCGTACATAAATAAGCACGTAAGAACATAATGTTTTCTTTTTAAGTTAAAGAATGGTTCGGCGCGTTGCGACATTGTGGAAACATAAAGTAACTCAAGTTCATACCGAAAAACGTACACTAACTGAAAACGCAAAAAAAAAAGCACGAAAACTTATTTTATTTGATCCGAGTCGTTTCCCAAAAAGAGAATGTTTACGTCGAAACGTAAATAAAATTGAGTTTATAACGTCACTTACATAAAAATAAGCACATGAAAGTCGAGGATAAAATCTTTATAAAGTTATAGGCTTGTAAGTGTTAATACTAAAAGTTGAAGGGATAAAAGTAAAAGTAAATAAAAAAAACCCTTCTAGTTGCTAGGTACTGTAGACCTAACTTGATAATGTACGAGTACATAATACATAGAGAGATAGAGTAAATACGATGTGTGAATAAAGCGACCCATAAGATTTTTTTTTGAAGGGTGGCTTTCAATATGTACATGGACCATTGGTCACCGGGTTCTCATCAAGGATGGTTACCCGTCAGTCCAGCATTCGCAGACGCGATGTTAAATCGGGCCCCGGCTGCAGCTCTGACTAACCTTCGCCCGAAAACCATACTGTCCTCACACGAGAGCCTCGCTGGGTTAATAACAACCCATAAGATTATTTAGTAAATGATTATTAATATGGTTTGAGGAAATAAAAAACATTAAATAATTATTCAATAGTATATGCCTCCACTTAATGTCCATTTACATTTATTTACATTTACATTTATTTATAATACTACAATTTACAAGTTTTCCGGCTGCCGCTCTGACTGATCTTCGCCCGAAAACCATATTGTCCTCACACGAGAGCTTCGCTGGGGTATCAACAACCCATAAGATTATTTAGTAATTGATTATTAATATGATTTGAGGAAATAGAAAACATTAAATAATTATTCAATAGTATACGCGTCCACTTAATGTCCATTTACATTTATTTACATTTACATTTATTTATAATACTACAATTTACAAGTTTGGAGAAATAGTTCCAGGCAGCTGGTCTGGTACTCCCCCATTAGACCAAACAATTTACTAATTTTTACACGATTTAAAATTACGTTTTTGCCCCAGTTTAAAATTGCCATTGTTTTAGTTTTTTAGCAAAACTATAAAAGTGTTTTTTTATTTGGTTGACTCGATTGAATTGTTTTGGTGTCAAGGAATTGCCTAACACTCGCTCATTATTCGGCCATCGTCCCGCAACGCGGACGGGGCATCAGCTAGTTATATATATACTACAACTCTATAATTGCAAGATTGATATAAAGTGGATATGTTTGATTGGAACAATTAGAAACATCTACTTAATGTTTGTTCTACGTTTGTTCTCTTTTTTCATTCCTTTCTTGTCTTTTATTTATTTTACTTACTTCACTTTTACATTAATATACTACTAGTAAATTTCTACGTGTTTGGCGGCTTCAAAACGTAAGATAACTCGAATTTATACCGTCTAATAAAACATATTATGTTTGATCAAACTCGTTTTCAATTTATGTCAAAACGTAGATTAACGAATAATGTACATATAAATATGCATGAAAACGTATTATATTTGAACTGATAAAATTTATGTGGAAACATAAACCAACTTGAATTTATACTGACACAAACGTATACACAAAGCAATTTTTTCTCTCGTGTTACGTGGCGTGACTTTGGTCGTTATCAACTCGACCTCATTTTTTCACACCCCTAGATTAAAATGTTAGAAAAGACTATCGTAAAAAAAATCAAAGTGGTGTTTTCGCCCCCTTACGGTAACTGTAAAAGGTGATGACATATGCATGGCATCACCCTTTTCAGCATTTACGGCAGCCGTAAATGAAATAAAACAATTTTTTTGGAAGAGTATATCTTTTAGGATTTTTGGTAAAATATTTTTTGAAAAAACCTTCCGTAAGGCCGAGTTTCTTTAAGTTCTCACAACTCGTATGAGTTTTCATTTTACCATAACCCTATATATATAGGAATTGATTAAAATGAGAACCACCACGAGTTGCGAGAACCACGAGAACTTTTTGATCCGGGACAAATTGGACCAAAATTTTCTTAAACAAACGTAGATGAAAAAAATTATAAACACATCTGTAAAAAAAGTAAAAAAAATTGTTGAGCCGGTAGTTTTGACTGATGAAAATTTTTTTTACGCCTGGCGTATAATTAAATATAAAATTTACGCAGGCGTAATAAAACATGCATCAGTCAAAACTACCGACTCGACAATTTTTTTTAATTTTTTTACCGATGTGTTTATAATATTATCATCTACGTTTATGCAAAAAAAATTTGGCCCAACTCGCCACGGATCAAAAAGTTTTCGTGGTTCTCGCAATATACACACACACACACACACACACACATATATATATATATATATATATATATATGATTTGGTTCAAATGAGAACCACCACGAGTTGTGAGAACCGCGAGAACTAGGTTATTCAAAAGGTTTTTCTGATTTTTTTCTCAAAAGTCGTAAAAACAATCACTTGTTTCATCAAAAAAAAATATTGTCGCATACCCACATTTACATGAGGCGTAAAAAAGTATTTATCTTCTTCCTAAATTTACTTCTGCCGTAAAAAACGTGCAGCAATTAAAACTATCGACTCAACAATTTTTTTTTATTTTTTACAGATGTGTTTATAATTTTTTATCTACATTTGTGTAAAAAATTTTGACCCAACTCGCGGCGGATCAAAAAGTCTCGCGGTTCTCGCAACTAAAGGTAATGCTCATTTTACCATTTCCATAAATATATATAACTTATAGTTAATTGACCAGATGGTCTCCGTGGTTTGTCCTTTTTTCATCTTTAGTATCCACCTTTTCAAAATAGCATGTATGTTCTCTGCGGTTTGACAAATTGTTACTCAGATAGTCCCTGCAACGAATTGGCATTAAGTTATTCAGTTAAGTGTAAGTAAAATTACAAAAAATGTCCTTCCTATTAAAAAAAGCTAAAACAATAAAGAAAACATATAATTAAACTCAAGTGGGCCCACATATATAATATATCTAAAAACAAATAAATAAAACTCCTTACACCCAACCCTAGCCCCTAACCTGTCTTCCCCTCTTTCTCACAGGAAACATCGCCACCATCAATCACCCAACACAACCACCACCATTTGACAAAACCACCCCCATCGATCCCCTGCGAGTAACACTTACTCATACCTTTAAGTCGTGTAAGATGATATTTGACAACTGATTCGCCTTGTACACGAAAAACTTTCTGAACTAAATCATTGAAGAAAATGAAGCGTTAATCTGTTAGATGCGACAAGACAACTAGCTGAACATGGCTGAATTGTGACCTTTGAGGTTGATAAGGAAAATTATCGACGAGTTGTAGGTTTCATTGGTCTTTGTTTTTTATTGGCAAGCCATGTCGGAAAAGGGTCGACTTGGTAGTCATCACTTAAAGTTGTATGAAAAGATTTTAAAGTGCTCATTTTTAAAGCCATTTCAAACATATGATATGTTGAATTCCAACGAATTGGTCTATCCCAATTAGGTTCAATAATTTTTTGGTTAACATCTTTACAAAGTTTTTTATAATCTTGATATCTTTCTTTTCCACTTTTGAAAACATTTTGTAGCATAACTCTAAAAGCTTTAATAAAATCCAAAACAAATTTATCCTTTATCCCGGTTTGCACATCTAAATTAATAATATGTGCAACACAACGTGTGTGATAAAATGCACCATCAAGAATTGGTTTGTACTTCAATTTTAATTTATCGATCGCCATTGTGTTGTTTGTTGCGTTATCAAATGATATTGAAAATATTTTATCCTCAAAACAAAAATTAGTTATTGTGGCATTTATAGTTTTATAAATATTTTCTCGCGTATGAGGAGAAGGAAACTCGTCAAACGCAACCGTACGTTTCATCATTTCTCATTTATCAGGATCAACCCAATGATCGGTGACACAAATGTACGATTCCGGTAAACCGTGTGGAGCCGACCACACATCACTAGTTAAGTTAACACTAGTTTTTAAATTAAAAAAAAAACAATTAAATCATTTCTTGCATTTTCCCATAAAATTTAAACAACGGCGTTTTAAAGTACGATGAATTAGATGTTTGTAGCGTGGTTGAAGCGTCTCCCTAATAAGCTTAGTAAGATCCGGGTCGTCGAAGTGTCCAAATGGCAATGCTTTTTGGATCACCAACTTCGCCATCCTATCACGAGCTAACATATGTTCGTAACGGAATATTGTACCATCTTTTGATAGTTGCACTTGACCGGGTATCAACTCTTTCAAAGCGTTACAATACTTGTTAACATGCTTCGTCAACGTTGAATTAGAGTCCTTGCTTAACAAGGAGCCACGATGTTTGCATTGGGCCTTTTGCGAACCGTCACTCAATTCAACCAAGTCCCAATTGCTCCATACCTCCTTATTGCGATTATGTGATAATGTTCCAATGATATATGGAGCAGATTGAGGACCATTATTGACGGATGGGGAATTTGTAGTTTTGGAATTCTTGGATGCCATTGTAGAGGAATTCTTAGAGCTTATTTAGTAGAAAAGGATACAAGAAGAAGATGAGGATTTGTGTGATAAACATATGAAATTGGCTAACTATTTATCAGAACCGGTTCCAACGGTTAGGAATCGATTCCAACGGCTAGGAATCGATTCCAACGGTAATATAACTCATTTAATGCTGTTTTGCAACGGTCATGAATCAATTCCAATGGTAACATAATGCTCCGGTTCTTGATTGTTTACGGAGGAACCGGTTCTGGATAGAACCGGGTACGAACCATTTTTAATCCTAAAATGTGGAACCGGGTAGAAATTGTTAGGTTTTTTGAACCCGGAACCAGTTCTTCTATACGTCGGGTAGGAACTGGAACCGGTTCCAAGTCGGTTCTACCGGGTGGGGTTTGGAACCGGTTATTATGCCCATCTCTACTTTAAGGGATGTAGACTTGTAACACCAAAAAAACGAGTTTGGTAATTTAAACCAAGTTAATTAGGATGAGTGGGTAAATTACCATTAGCGGTAAAAGTTAACCAGATAAAAAATAGGATCTATTTAAATAAACCTAATGTGAAATAAACGATATATAAATGCTTTTAGTAAATAAAGTTTGTAAAAAGCCCGGGTTATCGAGACCTAAAATAAAACGGATTATAACCTCTTTGAACCTACTGAATTAATAGGAATGTTAACCTAGTTAATAAGAGGCAATATTGGTGGAACTAAGTAGGTTGTAGCCTACTTAATAACTAACAAAACAGGGAGGGACTAAAATTGCACATCCTACCTTTGTGAATACATAAAAGGAAAAAGAAAATAAAACACACCCATATAGTGTGTGTGTGTTTAGGTCGTGTATAGAGAGAGAGAGGGGGAGAGAAGATTATTCCAAAATCTCAAAAATTGAAGAAGGATTCGGAATGGAATCGATGTATAATCTCAAATCCGTGATCATCTAAGCTTACCAAGTACAAGGTATGTTGTAAAACTTGATTGCGTGAATTTCATGTGAAGAGGAATTTGAAGGTGATACCTTGAGTTCAATAGTATTGTTAGTTTGGTAAAATTGATGATGCATTTGTGTTTATGATCACAATACTTACTAGTGTAGGTGAAATACTTAAACAATCTAAAGACTAGGTCAAGTGTTCATACATGACAGGAAATGGGTTGTGATGATAGGAAGAATTTGATGTTATAGTGATGTTCAAGTGTGCATATAACATCATAATTACAAGAAAATATGAGATACTTGAATAAACTAAATGTTTGGATGAATGTCCAATTGTATGATGAAATGAGTTTTTGCATAAAAGATGAACACCCAAAATTTTAGTATGATTGTTAGATGAATTAGCATACGATGACTAAAAACTATGAATTAACATGATATTAATAATCATATGAACTTGTTAAATTGCAAGTAATGAGATGAACCTGGTTGAGGAATTTAGTTAAAATGGTGGCCTAAATATGATGCACGCTAGATGTTTGATAAAGTACCTAAATGAGTTTCATTGATCTTGTTAGTGCATATTGATCGGGGTGTCGTGCTCCGGTCAAAGATAATAATTATAGTCCCAAATTACCCTTAACAATGCGTTAGTGGTAGTAAGGGATCTAACCACGAAGAATCTGTTGTTTGCGATCGGATGTGATTGACTTTAACTAAGATTGTCACTTTATGAAGCTTGCTATGAAAATAATGATTTGGTTGTTTAAGAAAGGTGTTGGAATGAACCAACAAGTTTGGTTTGATTAACTACTACTAAAAAAACTGAGAATGATTGCAACGAAAGTGGTTACGATTGTAAAACAGTGATGGGAAAACGAGGTTCACACCCGGTTCAACAATTGCAAAGCCTAGGGTTACTAAGTGTTTTAATTTGGTTTAATCAAAGTAGTTCATTAACGATTAGAATCACAAGGCTTAGGTGCCAGTTGCTATCAACGTCATAGACAACAGACTACAATGCACTTCGTTACCTTGGACAATTAAAATCTATCAAAAGATAAAGCATAAATATGCATATTCATTTCACAAAGACAAATTTCATAACTCATTCGTCAATTCACAAATACAATACAAACATAGGACAATTATCTAATGATCAAATGCAATTCCGTTTGTCACAAACCAAATGTTTAACAAAAAGTAAACCCTAGAACCTTACAAAATCTACATCGGGGTGAAACCTCCGGGAATTAGCCGCTCATGGTGAACGGAACACGATCAACGATGAATTGAAGCTCGAACGTGGTCATCTTGAAGCTTGGTAGTGAAGGTGGATGATGATTAGGGTTTGGGGTAGTGTGTGGAGGTGAGTGGATGAAAGTGATGATGATGATGATGATGAAGGATTAGGGTTTTGATTGGTAGATGATTAGATTGATTTGAATCGATTAGGATGATGGAAGGTGATGATGGTGGATGATTATGGCTCCAAGAACTCCCTTTGACCTTCAAAAACTCGTAACTCCAAAGAATAGGTCAAGAAAGTGTGTTATACCCCGTTAAAACTCAACAATTCACAAAATTCGCGACTCAGAAAAAGAAGGCCCGACGCCGACGGCACGTGCATCTTCAAGTTTTCTCCGACGAGCTAACCTGCTGTCTATGGACTTTTTGGAACGACAGAACATGTATAGGGCGTCGCCGACGGCGGTGCCCCTAAATCCAACTTTCTGCTTTCTTGATTTCTTGATTCCGGTTAACTCAGTTCGCGTCCCAGTGCTCCGTTTTACTCCCGATTAGCTCCTTAAACTCCAAAATACCTGCAAAACACAAACCTCATTAAAAGTAGGCTATCCGTGATTAAAAGTCACATAAAAAATGAACTTAAACCATAACGAACACCAGTTTTCAACCACGTATCACATATATATGTCAATTGGCAGTTATAATAGATTCGAATGCGAAATATGGTAGAAAAATCCATAAAAGTGATGGTCATGGTATTGATGACTAATCTAACCATCTTGTGGATATGTATTATAGTTTGACTCTTGACAAGCTAGATGGAAGCTTTGAAAGGAGTGAGTCAAGCGGGTCAAAGACACAAAAAAGCATGATCGGATGCAAAGTAAGTAAAACTTACACCCTCATAATGAAATATGAGTTTGATGATAAATACTAGTTGACGCCAACCGAAACGGGTCAAACAAGTAAAAATGAGTTTTGATGATAAATACTTGCTAAAGCGAACTGAAACGGTTCAAACAATTTGATAATAAATACTTACTGACGCGAAACACGACGAGTCAAATGAGTAAAAATATGTTTTTGAATAAATACTTGTTTACGCAAACCGAAATGGGTTAACAGAAGTAAAAATATGTTGTTTTTGATATAAATGCTTGCTGACGCGAACCGAAAAGGGTAGAGCGAGTAAAAAATGTATTTTGATGTAAATACTTGCTGACGCGAACCAAACTGGGTCGAGCGAAAAAGAATATGTTTTTTTATTTAAATACTTGTTGGCGCGAACCGAATGGGTTGAGCGAGTAAAAATTTGTTTTTGATATAAATACTTGCTGACACGAACCAAAATGGGTCAAGCAAGTAAAAAATATATTGTTTTTTATTTAAATACTTGCTAACGCGAACCAAAATGGGTCAGACGAGTAAAAATATGTTTTTGATATAAACCACTTGCTGACGCGAACCGAAATGGGTCGAGCGAGTATAAAGGTCAAGTAAATGATATGTTAATGATTATACTAATGAGTGTAAAAAGGAGACCCTATGATGTAAGTCATAACGGGTCAAATAAGCGAATTTGCAAGTATATCACTTGTGTAACTGTCTAAAGAAACCAATAATGGTTAACAGACCAAACGAGTCATACGGGTCAAATGGTGATCATATCACCATTTGAGTGTAGTACTTAACGCTTGTTATTGTTAAGGGTCATACTTACACGTAGGCTTACATTATGGGCAAATATTGTCGTGACTAATAAAAAGAATTTGAAACGTATTGAAAAACGGGTCATGGCTTTGAACCTCGCCAGGTATGTAAAATGGGTTAGGCTCTCGGTGAGGACTTATGATCCGCCTAGAGTCGGTCAAGTCAAGGATGGACATTAGACCACTCTAAGTGAGTTAGGTCTAGTATTTTTGGTACAACGGCTATTAGAGCCACAGATATGTCCATGATGTGAATATTTGACTAAAACGCCCCCGAATGATATATCTGGCAAATTACCCTTAAGAGTAGATTAAAAAAATAATAACAATGATGGACATTAGACCACTCTAAGTGAGTTAGGTCTAGTATTTTTGGTACAACGGCTATTAGAGCCACAGATATGTCCATGATGTGAATATTTGACTAAAACGCCCCTGAATGATATATCTGGCAAATTACCCTTAAGAGTAGATTAAAAAAATAATAACAATGAATCCCATATTTGGATTAGTCATTTGGTAACACAAAAATGGGAGGCGTAGACTTTTTGGTTAATGTCTCTTAACGTGTCGTTTTTGTAAAATGTAAAACCGAAGGGTAAAGTCGGAATATAAAAGTCTCCTATAATAACCCATCGCAAATGAAATTGTGGTGAAAGATAAATGAAAGTCTTTGTTTGAAAATAGAGGGTACGAAATACGAATGATTTAAGCTTAAGTGCTTAAAACTCATAATAGGTCGAATAAACATATGCGCGAACCAGGTAACGTGTGCGCGAAACATAAAAATTGTTTATCCGAGTTATCGATTATGGTTTAAATATGTTAATTAATGAATCCCAAGCGATTAAAAAGAGTTTTGATGGATTCAGATGCAAAATGGGTGAAAAGAAATTGCATGTTCAACTGACACGGCCGGGTGGAAACCTAACTAGGCTGGGGAGGGTTCTGAGAAGAAACACGTTGTTCGGGTGGAAACCTGACCCGTCCGGGTGACGGGGCTAATATATATATATATCTTATGTCTTCGTTCAAAAGTTTCGATTATTAAGCGTTTGACCGATTAACTTAAACACTAATTGTTTTTAGTGTTTATGATAGGCTTTCGCAAAGGCGAGAACCGGACGGATGACTAAGCACGCGAAGAACCGAACACTATTAAATTGCTAACTTTTTTGAAAGGATTATCGAAAGGTTGAAGCATGGTCATGCACATCAAAGTTTTCGAGTTTAAAACTTTAATGCTTTTAAACTGTGATTAAGTGTAATAGTTCGTTACGTCGGGTCATCTGAGTTATCAGTTAACCCAAATGTATAAGTTCTATGTTTTTAAAGAAAAAAAATCTGGAACCAATCACACGCATTTATTAAAATATTATAGAAATCGGGTTAGAGTGTTATACTCGGTTCGATTCGAACCGAACCGATTCGAACCGAGCATCTTTTTTAATCGAGTTGAATCGAACAAGCAAATTTCAAACATTTTTCGATCGAGCATCGAACAAGTTTCGAGCGTCGAGAAATTTGAACAGCCCTACAACCGGTGTCTCGGGTTCCTTTTCCGGTCAACTTGCTTGAGTTTGGGCGATTTAGTGTGTTACAATATTTTAAGAACACTTTTAGTTTTTAGTCTTCCATATGTTGCCCTAACACTTCTCAAGATTTTAAAGGGAAAATTCTTTGGAGTTTAATTAAGGGTGATCACTAAACTGGTTGGACTGCAGAACCTGAGAATAATATCCGAACCGACCTGAAATACCTATAGTTAGTGCGGTCCTCAATCCCAGAAGTTTAATGTAACTAATCTGTTTTAGGCCGGTTTGGTCCAAAACCCTAAAACCGAAGCGTGTTTGTAATAATTAACCAAAATATTAACCTACTCATTATACAAAATATTTTTACAGCCAATTATTGATACATTATTGATCTCATTCAGCATAATATACTAGTCAATATACAAAATTCCAGGCTCGATTTGATTTGAAATACGTATTCACTAAACATCAATATAATTTCTCTTATCTTAAAGACTTAGCTAACTTTTCTTATCCACATGTTTGCCTCGTTAGAGGGAAGAAAGAACTATAGCTTCAATCGATCCGTTCATAACTAAATGGGTCGAACACGTATCCATTAGTATTTATTTTGTTACACCATGCGCTTATGGAAATATATTTTTAAGAGATGAAGGTTTTAATGATGTTGCGTGGAGATATGTTGTCAGAGACAAATATGATGGAGAAATGTAAGAACACCATAGCTAAGAGTGTTCATAATCAAAAAATGTCATCAGAAGTCAAACCCGCAGAGGCTCCATTAGGTTTAAGATAATGGGTCAAAAAAGAGGGTTTATTCAAATTAGGTTAAAGATAATGGGTTCAAAAGAGAAGGGTTATTCAAACTAGGTTGAAGATAATGGGTTAAAAGGAGAGTGTTTAATAAATGAATTTTTAAAATAGTAGAAAAAGATGAAATTGCCCTTGACTTAACAGAGTTCATGGATGAGATTAAGTCAGTTGAATCAAAATAGCAATGGTAAAAAGTTTTTAACCCATGGCTATAAATAAAACCTTTGCACTATACTTGCAAAACTGCCCCAAACCAAGTGACCAAAATGACACTTTACTCTTTTTTAACAATAATTCTTAGATTTTTTTATGATAAATACATTAATCTCATTTTTTTATGATAGGCTTTTTGTAAGATAGATACATTAATCTCTGTATCATTTTAAAACTTTTAACACTTTAATTATAGAGCACAGAGCACGCTACTTAATTCGCATATCATCATCATCATACTTAGTAAATCCCACCAATAGCAAAAGCTAAGGTAGGGTGTGAGGAGGGGAAGATGTAGACAGCCTTACCTCTACCCCGTAGGATAGAGAGGCTGCTTCCAATGAGATCCCCGACTCGATTGTAGTTTTGCATCAAGCCTTGGACATAAGGCACATAACATTTAGCAACCGGGACAAAGACCTATTGGTGCATGTACCCTTGTCTTTTGGCTATCAAAGCCACTACATGATGAATGATTAACCATCCATCACTGATAACGTTATTTTCACGAAATTAGTAAAATAACGTTAAAATTAGTGCAATTTCACTTTTGCCCCTAAGCGCCCACGCATATATACATTATATGTGCACACCGCAAGTGGGGCGTATACTTAATTAGCATAAAGTTCTCTTAATCTTAAGGACCGCTATGAAAACACAAGAAAGAAATATCGTCAAACCCTTCTGTTAAGTCATCATCCAGCACCACCACCACCTTGTCACCTTTCCCAACTGACCTATTAATGAAGCATAACCACCTTTAATCACACAGTAGTCTTTGATTTGTATACTTTTGACAATACAATATACACACTAATTGGACACGATGGCGATGAACAAGATAAAGGAGATGCTTTAATCGACTATTATAATCACTTGGTGGGTTATATGACGGTTCTGGACTAACGTAGTGCTTGATAAAAGTAGTCATATGAGAAAGGTTATTTGCAACTCAATTGTTAATTATTCGTATACAAGTTGCCATTCAGGGCCGGCTCAATCATTTTGGTGGCCCAAACCGAAGCTAAAATTTGGAGCTTTTCCTGAATAAAAATATGGGTTAAATTTCCTATTTGTTTGCTTGCTTAGCACCTTTAGTTTCTCCCCTAAAAGAATAACCACATATTTGTGAGGATGATGTTCTAAAGAGGTTTTACAAAAAACTTTTTTCTAAACTGCTCCGCACTTGCAAGATACCTTAATTGATTCAAGCCCAATAAAGCATCATGGTCTTGTAGGGTGAGTTAGAAAGAAAACGGAGGGAGGTGGTATCAAATAATAACAATTGATTTATAACCAATAAAACATCCTATAGATATGTTTTTTCTTAGAGAGAATCATATGTTTATCCATATTTGACAGAGAAATGATAAAATATGTGGGTCGATTAATTGGTAGTTAAAATAACGTGGGTGTGGTTAGATATAACTTAGCAAATGGTTAAAAGTATATAAATAAATACATGTGCTCAATTGATAAATATCATTGGGTTCTGAGGAATTGTTGAATTCAATCAGTTTTGCTTAAATCTAGGAGGTTAAAAACAATTAATGTTAATTAATCACAGCTCAAACAATCAAGGTTGCTTGAAAACTTGAAAAAAACTGCATTAACAGGGTTCGATCCTTGGTCTAATCGGCCACAAGACGCCGTTCTTACCATTTAGCTGCAGCTTCATTGTGTTAGAATATTCAAAGTACGAAACTTTTATCTGCTAATTAACTATTTTTTTATTTTGAATTGGAGACCCTAATTGGATGGAGGCCCAAAGCAATTGCTTGGGTTCACTTACCCTTGGGCCGGCCATGTTGCCATTAACTCGTACATTACGACGGTATATTGATAATGAATTACTATTGTATGAGTATACGAAATGTGAAAATTCTAAAGTTTTTGTAAACACATCCCGACAACACCAATTAAGCAATTTTTTTTGATTGCGTGTTCATATATAAGCCAGAAAACTTGCCAAGTTATATCAAAGCAGAAGGTAGCCGGGCAACAAGCTGCGCCGCCAATCCTTTCTGAATTGCAAACCCTAACCTTCCAAATACAAACCCTTGCCCTCTTGCGGTTGAACAATTGCTGTAGACGACCCGTTGAACCCTCGTCAAGAAGTTGATAGCTTCTGGCGCTAGGGAGCCAAAAGTATCAAAGGCAAAAGGGACAGACATGCTGGTTCTTGGCGCAAGCTTTAGCGTGCTTATCCACTTTCTTTGATTCTGCCTTTCTTGCCGCTTGTCCAGCTACAAACCCGTTTTCCCTTAAACCAACCAAAGGGTACACAAGCATATTTCCCCCAGCCCAGCCAAAGACGAGCAAATCCGTTGGTCGCAGAGTAGATCTCCCTTCCATAGGGTCCGTGAGGAAATTCACAGGGGCCTCTTTCTTAGCCGAAATCCCAGCTCTTCTTAAGATGTCCCACAAAGCATCATGCACCCATTCGTGCCGATATTTGAACCCAGGGAGCTTTTTACAGTGAACTGCATGCTCCCTGTATTTATCCATACAAGCTTTACGACATATCGGGCAAGTTTCATCTTCCGGATACATAGGGATCATCAACCGGTATTTGAGAATGGCTCTATATTCTACTGTAGACATACATTGTCCCAATCCCTCAATTGGTATAACAGTAAAAAATTCCTGAGCATGGGGACCTTTCAGGCACTCAAACACCGCCTTCTGGCGGGATGACAAATCAAAAGCTTCTTCTAGGCTTTAAGCGATTTTGCTAAATAGAGCATTCGCCAAAGTTTTTTGTGGCTTCGAGAGGGCGGTGTCCTTATTAGAGAAACCGCCAATATCCAAGTCTGGGAGAGAGACATTTAAGCGTTTAAATGCCTGCTGATAGTCCGAGTCAAGCCCGACGACCTCACAGTTTCGAAGGATATGATCCTATAGTTCCCAAGACTGAGCTCTAGACGCCACAAAGGCATAAGCCCCAACATTTCGAGCTGAGAAGAGGCCCAAAGCACCTAGACGCATTGGCAAAGATGCCAGACGCCACTAGAGGTCACCAAAGAAGGGGCCGCCACCCACTACTATGTCTTCTATAGCTTCTCTAAGGCCATCATCGAACCGAGATACCGTATCCTCCATAAAATGCGGTTGACAAGTCCGCAACCCAAAAAGTAACTTAGCGACCCCCATGCACGACCTTAGCAGAAGGAGTTCACATTGGGGATTTCTCAGGCAGGGTAAGAGTTTCATGAGATCAACCGCCCCCGAGGCTCGCCGCCCTGCCAACTCCTCAATAAAGCTAGGATCCCGACTAACAGCTCCACCAAGGAGCTTAATCCCCTTCTCTGGTCTACCGATCCCACTCGGGAAACGCCCATCTTGAACTTTCCGCCCGTCGCATGTCGGCCAATAAACCTCTGTTTTCTTAACGTTGAGCTAAAGCCCTAGAGATGGCCCCTCCTCGTTGATGATGTCTAAGGCCTTAGCAACCTCAGAGGCGTTGCCTATAATCGTCCCATCATCCAAGTACCAAGCATGAAACGGGAGTTTACAGCGGTCCTGAACCCGTAGAATAAGGGGATGTAAGGCAAGGGCAAAGAGAAGGGGCCCCAAGGGATCTCCTTGTTGAACTCCGGTAGTAGCCCCAATACACTCGTTACCAACATACAACCTAGCAGGCTGGGCGTAAAGAAATTGGACCCACCGATAGATTGACAGGCAACACTGATGAACCTCGTGCAAAAAAGCTGTGCGGTCGACCGTGTTGAAAGCATTGGAGAAATCCACAGTAAGCAAGGCTAAGGAACCATCTGCATGAAATGAGTTGAGAAACCTGTTTGCACTGTGAAGCACTGCCTCTGCCCCATTTGGCACCCCCACCCCAAATTGATAGTCACCCAAGTACTGGGTCATTTCTTTCCCGACCTTCTTCATCGCCACCTTTGAAACCAACCTTCGCCAATTACCCCCCACTGCAATAGGTCGAATTCCTTTATCAGGCTTCAATAAGGGGGTGAGGGGGGCCGGGGCAACAAACTCAGCAAGCACCTTAGGGCAGGATCCCCCAAGCCATAAGTTAACAACTTCAGTAATGCTCGTAAGCAAACCTGAGGAAGTCACCGAGCCCTCGCCATTAATAGCATCTAGCAGGTGTTGGGCCCGTATCCCGTCTCTGCCACAGGACGTCCCTTTAGGAAAGGATCGAATACATTTGAGTACACACTCCCCATCAATAACAAGAGTGGGTTGGGCCAAAGGGTTGGAAGGCAAGGACGGGGGCGGCACCACTGGGTATTTATCAATAAGAGCTTTCAATGTCGAATCACCTATAGGGGCAACTCCACTAGAGCATAGGACCTTAACCGCAGCTGTGAAATGTCCATCCATGACTTTCCGAAGACATTGCTTAATATTAGGGTACCTTTCTTTGTCTTCCTCTCTCCTGCATTCTCCCCTTGAAGCCCCCGTCTCCCCCACGCTATCCAATAGGAAGAGAACCAAATCATCAAACCTAGACCCATCTTTCCAAATTGTAAGCGCGTGTAAGATGTTATTACACTATATAGGTTTCCTGTTCCCTGACCTTCGCTCTTGTCTGGAGGATGGTCTAACCACCCGCAAGGTGCAACGCGGTAGTAAAAACAATTGGACCCAATTATTAACCGATCCTGGCGACGCTAACACTTTGCGCAAAGCACCTGTTAGAACCTGAGCAAACAACAGCCGGCAACTAGGGGGAATGCTTTTAACAGTCTGAATAGGGAGGGAGAAAACACGCTCGAGTAGGTTAACATCACCCTCGAGCCCTGCTGGGTGACGTGGGTTTGTGTCAACCAGCACTTGACATTGTTTCCGAATCCCAGCAATGAAATCTTCAACATCCCCCGAGATAATTGTAACATCCGTCAAAAAACGGATTTTACCAAACCCGCTCCGTTTATTAACCGAACAATCAGTTTAAAATTTCGTGGCGTATTTAATGCTCAAATTAATTTTAAACGATACATAATTAATTATTATATTGGAATATATAATTTATTTTTGAAAAATTGTTAAAAATAATGAAATAAAAATATAATGTTCCTGCCGGGTTTCGAACCCGGGTCAGTCAACCGGTTCAATAGACTTAACACACACCGGAAAAATTGTTAAAAATAATGAAATAAAAATATAATGTTCCTGCAAGCTTTTTCGCTCAAAACCGCACCTTTACCCGACGTAATTCCATTCGCCGGAAAACTTCTGCACATCGCCGGAAAACCGAACCCTTCACTTCTGAGCCTTACTGAACCACCAGAGCTTATACCGAAGTCACCCACATCCATTTCAAGCTTGCTGAATGTCACACCCCGACCCGCAGCGGAAAAGGTGATCGGGGCATGATTGGGTTATCATCAAAGCTCATGACATTTATTAAGCGTTTCATATTCATTAATACAAATTAAATGGAAATCTACAATAAATGTTACAACATGATCTATCTAACAATCTAAACTTCTTTGTTCTCTTCTAAGGCATATCCTATGTTTTCCTTGCTTCAACCTGTTCACCTGTATCATGTGTAAAAAGGTTTTTGGATCAACATAATGTTGGCGAGTGAATCCTATGGAAAACATTTGAACAAATTTATTTAAATTGATTATGAAATATGTGCACAATCAAACATGAGTAAAATTAGATGTAACTTAATCAACAATCATAAGATATTAAATGAAACACTCATGAACAATAATGGAATAATTAGAGGCACGCGATGCTTAACTCGTCTCTCACGAGGAACTGAGGGGCCTGATGAATGAATTGCATAAACATGATAATATGAATGACACAACTACAAACAATATAAACTCAATGATACACACATGAACAATAATGAATTTGAATTGAAGCACGCGATGTTCTACTCGTCTCCCACGAGGAACTGATGGGCTTAATGTATGAGTTCATATACTTTGACAAACGGAATATAAGTAAATCACAACAATAAAACAATCTAAGTTTAAGTCATGATGTGGTATGGCACAAGTTTAAATAAATAAATTAATTATTTTCATAACACATGACACACCCCAAAACGTGTAATTTAAAAGGGGGAATTGTAAGATTCACTCACAGTGGGTGCGTTCGGTTGATGACGTTGAATGCACGCGAAGTGGTTTTAACCACGAGTGAGATTTAACCTAGATAAATCGCATTATGGTTTGGTAAGTAAACGGATTTTATTAATCTATTTTAGTAGGATTGTTGGGTGTATTTTTGTGAGTTTGAGGCTATTTTCTAACCTTAAAAATGTTATTTTTAAGTATTTATAATTGATTTTTAATTAAAATAATTAAATAAAAATAATAAAAAAATTTATTTTTTTCTGACCGTTGACCGGCCCGTTGACCGTTGACCTGACCGTTGACCGGTTCAATTCGGAATACAAGTGCGCTGAGTGAGGCTCGAACCCGAGACCTCCCGTACGCGTGCACGCAGCTCTACCAACTGAGCTACGTGTCTAACCCGTTATATATCTGATTTTAATTATATATATATATTAATTAGTTTAAACCGAAAATCATTTTATTTTAAAAACAGTTTTAAGCGAACCGGACGTGCACTCCACAGGTCTCGAACCCGGGACCTGTGGTTTAATCTAACACACAGTCCACCGCTGGACTGTGTGTTTAACATGTTATATAATTTGATTTTTATTATACTTAAATACAATTTAGTTATTTCCTTTTTCTGCCTTATTTAAAAAGAATAGATAATTGTCCGAGTCGGTGCTGAAGACCGGACTCGAACTCGTGACCAGCGATATAAACAAACACACAGTCCACCGCTGGACTGTGTGTCTAACTTGGTTATTATTCCGGTTATTAATATACTTAACATATAACTGTATCGACTCCGGTTCAGTTAAACAAAAATTTGATTTTTATTAAGGCAGCGTGTGTGAGACGGGATTCGAACTTGAGACGTTAGCGTTTTATGTGCACACAGTCCACCGCTGGACTGTGTGTCGAACCCGATTAATAACCTGATTTTAATTAAACTTATAGGATACGGAAATACATCGTCTTCTTCATCAAGGTTGAACCAGAATTCGGAAATCGACTGGTTCAAAGTTTTTATCAGTTTATTAGCGTTATACAGTCCATTAAGGTGAGATAAGGGTGAAAAGATAAAGAAAATAAGCGAAAGAGGTATACCGACTGGACCCTCTGTTTTCCGGCAGAACTCCGGCGACAGCAATCAACTTCGGCGTCAGGTGTCTTGCAGCAGCAAGTCTCCGGAAAGCATGGAAAAAGTAAAGGTGACTTCGGTAAAAACTTAGGAGGTTCAGTAAGGCTCGGCAATGGGGAAACCGGTTTTCCGGCGACGAACAGAAAAGTTCCGGCGAGTGGAATTACACCGAGAAGAGGTGTATTTTTGAGCGAAAAGGTTTGAAGTCGGTTGTGGGTGAATTTATAAGGCAAATCGTTGAAGAATCTGGTCTGATTTCCGACTGTGTTCACTGATTTAAATTTCCCGGCGGTTATGGTTTTGGTCGCGGACTTCAAACATCGGTTATAACCTATGTCTGGTTAATGGTTTAAGTTATAACGTAAATTGTAGTTAAGACTCGCAAGTTTACCGGGATTCCGGCGACTGAACTGTTTGGGCGCCGGTTTTGAATTCGTAAAGTCATTATATCAATTAAATGATTTCAATATTTACCAAACATAACAAGTGGCGCAATGGTTTATGTGTGTGAGTTAAGTCAGTTTGCTGATTCGGTACAGACCCGGATTCGAAACCCGGCAGAGGCAATTCATTTTTATTTTGCGATTTTTGACAGTTTTTCAAAAACTAAATATATATTCCCGTATAATAATTGATTACGGATCGTTTAAAAATATTTTGGGCATTTAATTCGCAAGGAAATTTTTGACTGACTGTTCGGTTGATAAACGGAGCGGGTTTGGTAAATCCGTTTTTTGACGGATGTTACACTGAAGACTCTCTGCCGCAGGACACACGTCGCCGGAAGTTTCTGCTGTCACCGGAGTTTCGCCGGAGAAACAGAGGAGTCCAGTCGGTATACCTTACGCTTAAATCTTTCATTCTTTTTATATATCTCACCTGTAATTAACCACCAGACACTAACGAACATGATTAAAACTTCGAACCAGTCAGTCATCGTTTCTGGTTAAGACTGACGAAGAAGACGAAGTTTCGGTAACATATAAGTTTAATTTAAATCAAGAAATAACTCAGGTTAGACACACAATCCAGTGGTGGACTGTGTGCACATTAAACACGTAAACGTCTCGAGTTCGAATCTTGTCCCACGCATGCTTGCCTTAATAAAAATGTCTTTTTTTTGTTAACCGAACCGGAGTCACCGCTGTTATATGTTAAGATTAATAATAACCGGAATAATAACCAAGTTAGACACAGTCCAGTGGTGGACTGTGTGAATGTTTAATCACACGTCACGAGTTCGAATCCGGACTGCCGCACCGGTCCGAACAATTATCCAACCTTTTTAAATAAGGCAGAACTGAAATTATTTAATTGTATATAAGTATAATAAAAATCAGGTTATATAACAAGTTAAACACACAGTCCAGCGGTGGACTGTGTGTTAACGCAACCCACAGGTCCCGGGTTCGAGACCTGTGGAGCGCACCGAGTCACTGATTAAAATCTTTTTAGAAATAACTTAATTTTCGGATTAATCTAATTAATATATAAATATAATTAAAAACAGAAATATTTCGGGTTAGACACGTAGCTCAGTTGGTAGAGCTGCGTGCACGCGTACGGGAGGTCTCGGGTTCGAGCCTCACTCAGCGCACACATACACGCATACGAACCGGTCAAACAGTCAAGGTCAAAGGTCAACGGTCAAAAAAAGTCAACATTTTTTATTATTTTTATTTATTTATTTTCAATTAAAAATCAATTAAAAATACTTAAAAATAACATTTTTAAGGTTAGAAAATAGCCTTAAACTCACAAAAATACACCCAACAATCCTACTAAAATGGATTAATAAAATCCGTTTACTTACCGAAACATTATGCCATTATTAGGTTAATTTCACTCGTGGTTAAAACCACTTTGCGTGCATTCAACATCATCAACCGAACGCACCCACTGTGAGTGAATCTTACAACTCCCCCTTTTTAATTACACGTTTTGGGGTGTGTCATGTGTCACAAAATAATTAACTCGTTTATTTAAACTTGTGCCATACCATATTGTGATCTAAACTTAGATTGTTTATATTGTTGTGGTTATGTATTTCATTTTGTCAACTTATGTGAAAGTCATTCATTAAGCCCATCAGTTCCTCGTGTGAGATGAGTTGAGCAACACGTGCCTCAAAACAAATCCATTATTGTTTGTGTGTTTATTATTGAGTTTATATTGTTTGTAGTTATGTATTTCATATTGTCAAGGTTATGCAATTCATTCATTAGGCCCATCAGTTCCTTGTGAGAGACGAGTTGAGCAACACGTGCCTCTAAATGATCCATTATTGTTCATGTGTGTAATGTTTAATAGTAAATTGATTGGTGAATGAGTTTACATCTATTTTTACTCATGTGTGGTTGTGCACTTATTTTATAATCAATTAAATAAACTTGTTCAAATGTTTTCCATAGGATTCACTCGCCAACTTTTTGTTGATCCAAAAACCCTTTTTACACATGATACAGGTGAACAGGATGAAGCAAGGAAAACATAGGAAATGCCTTAGAAGAAAACAATGAAGCCTAGATTGACATTTAGGACATGTTGTAATATTGATTGTAATTTTCCATTAAAGTGTATTAATGAATATGAAACGTTAAAATAAATGTCATGAGCTTTGATGATAACCCAATCATGCCCCGATCACCTTTTCCGCTGCGGGTCGGGGTGGGACAGATTGGTATCAGAGCCATGACTATAGGGATATAGGATAGGTTATTAGACCCTTAGAGCCTATACTATAGTCTGCCTAAATTTTAATTGATTAGGTGGTTACATACAAACTTATGATATTTATTTGTTTCATATTTGTTTATATTTACAGTCAAACATACATACTTATATACACATTCATTATACATATATCAATGTTCATATATTCAATTCATCTTCATACTTTGTTTATTCAAAGATTTTGTTGCAATTTTCAAATCTCATCAAAGTAAATTCTGCGACGGGCATGTAGTAACTGGAAGGGTACAAGTACCGGTAGTCGGAACGTCCTGTCTAGGTTGGCATTCGTATAAATCCAATATAACGGACCAGTTTGCCTACCTGGGGACTAACGATGAGAGTACGAAGGACCTATTAGGCCAAAGCATGCCACACCAAACGTCGTTCGAACTAACCCCACTTTGAGGTGTCACCGTGTCTACACCTGGACACATTCCGAATCTCATACGTTATATACATATTTCTCGATTTTCTCCGGGTTTTAGTGTACGTAACCAGGCTAACCCATGCGAACCATATGAAAAACCCGGTATTCATGGGGGCCCACATGATTACGAAGGTGAAGTATGGCGGCATGTAGGGCCTAATGACGAGCAAAGCCCAAGACATCCTATGGATGTAGTAGATTTATTTTTCTATAATTATTTTATGAATGTTCATTCCTAAGTGCGACCCATGATCCCAAAAGCATCCAACTCATACTCTTGACATGTATTCCTTGTAGATGTCTTCTAACCACGCCCGTAGGAAGATGAGAGCAGGAAAAGCCCGCGAACGCATGGCTGCCCTAATCGCACAACAAATGGCTGCCGTAATACCCAACATTGTAATCCAGGTCCAACAAGCACTTACCGCTAATCCTGTCAATCAAGAAAATCAAAACGTTATCAACCCTCCCCCAAATACCACTAAATGCACCTACAAGCATTTCAAATCATGCGACCCTCCAAAATACGAAGGGACTGAAGGTGTCACCGCTCTCCTCCATTGGTTTGAAGAAATGGAGAACACTTTTCTAAATTGCGATTGCCCCGATGATCGCAAAGTGCGATATGCTACCGGTCGTTTATATGGAATAGCACTTACTTGGTGGAATACAGAGAATGCCAAACGAGGTGTGGAAGATGCTATGACTTTAACTTGGAACGAATTGAAGGAAATCATGACCAGACGATTTTGCCCAAGGAGCGAAATCAAGAAATTAGAAGATGAATTTTATTCGTTGAAGCAAAAGGAAGGAGACCACACCACATACAACAAAAGATTCCTCGAGTTACATCAGATGGTTCCCAACATGTTCACTCCCCTCTACCGTTTGATCGAGCACTACATTCGTGGTCTTCCGTCAAAGATTCAAGACTCTGTAATAAGTACCACGCCTGCAACTTTGGAAGCAGCAATGGAGCTAGCAACAGCGCTCACCGAGAACCGAATACGAAACAAAGACTTCAAGGAGGAGAAGAAGAAGGATAAAGCATCGACTGAAACCTCCGACTCCACCCAAACCGAATCCCCTTCTCAACCCACTTCTAAGAGAAAAAGAGACGGGCAACTTTTCGCTGCTATCCAACGGAATCAACCAATTTCACACGCCATACCCATCCAAGCTATCCCAATCACTCAAGTGGCACCCAATTCAACTTACCCAAATAAGAAACCATATCTTGGACCTCACCCTCGATGCAACAACTTTTTTTATCACCATCCCCTTACCTTACCTTGTCGTCTATGTGCAACTTGTGGACGCTTTGGTCATTTGAGCAAGGTTTGCCGCACCCCTCAAAACCAAATCTTTTCCCCTACTCAAAACATGATCCAAACCTATCAACAACCCCAATACCCCATGTTCCCATATGTTCGAGCTTGTTTCAATTGTGGCGACCCTACCCACTTTAGAAACACGTGCCCTCGATTGGTTAACATCATAAACGCTCAAGCCCAATCAAACCCAGTTAACCAAGTAAACCAAGAAAACCCAACCGCTAGGCCACCAGCAAGAGGAAGAGTTTTCAACATCAACGCCAATCCTGCCGAAGATAATGACGGCGCAAACAAAGATACCCAACTAGTCCTCTACACCGGAAATCAAGAATCAACTCCAATCGTTTAGTTTTATGTTTTTCTTTATCACATAGAACCAATCATAACTTAAGGTTAAAGCCAATGGGAATTTGATAAGAATATGGTGGATACGCCGCTGGTACTTCCTATATAAAGTATTCTTGTCAAAGGATCAGAAGCATTATCTGGCGGTTATGAGAGGTTCCATGTGTAAACTGTTTGAGTAATTATTGTTTATTATTTTCAGTACATGCAATTTCATAGGCCGCCGCTCCCCATTACATTATGAGCGTTGAGCATGTTCCCCATTTCATTATGAGGTTGAACCTGGCGTGCCCACATACGATCGGCTCCGTTTGATTGAGCCTTGATCGCACAGACATTTTCATTTTCAGTACATGCAATACGATCGGCTCCGTTTGATTGAGCCTTGATCGCACAGACATTTTCATTATCAGTATCTTGTGGTTGTTTTGTTTGTTGTAGAGTCACATAGAACTAATCATAACTTGGGATAAAGTCAATGAGAATTTGACGAGAATATGGTGGATACGCCGCTGGTACTTCCTATATATAAGTATTCTTGTCAAAGGATCGGAGGCATTATCAGGCGGTTATGAGAGGTTCTATGTATAGGCTGTTTGTGTGATTATTGTTTAGATTAAATTTATTATTTTCAGTACATGCAATACGATCGGCTCCGTTTGATTGAGCCTTGATCGCACAGACATTTTTATTTTCAGTACATGCAATACGATCGGCTCCGTTTGATTGAGCCTTGATCGCACAGACATTTTCATTATCAGTATCTTGTGATCGTTGTGTTTGTTGTAGAGTCACATAGAACTAATCATAACTTGTGGATAAAGTCAATGAAAATTTGACAAGAATATGGTGGATACGCCGCTGGTACTTCCTATATATAAGTATTCTTGTCAAAGGATCGGAGGCATTATCAGGCGGTTATGAGAGGTTCCATGTATAAGCTGTTTGTGTGATTGTTGTTTAGATTAAATTTATTATTTTCAGTACATGTAATACGATCGGCTCCGCTTGATTGAGCCTTGATCGCACAGACATTTTCATTTTCAGTACATGCAATACGATCGGCTCCGTTTGATTGAGCCTTGATCGCACAGACATTTTTTCATTTTCAGTATTTTGTGTTTGTCGTATAGGTTGTAGAGTCACATAGGACTAATCATAATTCACTGATAAAACCAATGAAAATTTGACGAGAATATGGTGGATACGCCGCTGGTACTTCCTATATATAAGTATTCTTGTCAAAGGATCAGAGGCATTGTCAGACGGTTATGAGAAGTTCTATGTAGGATTTAGTAGTTCTTGGTAACTAATCATAACTTGCGGATAAAACCAACGAAAATTTGACAAGAATATGGTGGATACGCCGCTGGTACTTCCTATATATAAGTATTCTTGCCAAAGGATCAGAGGCATTATCAGGCGGTTATGAGAAGTTCCATGTAGGATTTAGTATTGCCTTGGTTGAAATTTGTGTTACATTCATATCATCTCGCCATTTAAAGAAATTGGACTGTGTTCTATTTCTACATAAACTAACCTCTCCATCATAACAAACGAGAGAGGAACTGTCACCCTTCAAACCTATATGCTATCAGAATGTGGATTCAAATATTGGTTGTTGTGTTATTTATGTTCTAGAGTTATATCATAGGACCAATCATAACTTACTGATAAAACCAATGAAAATTTGACAAGAATATGGTGGATACGCTGCTGGTACTTCCTATATATAAGTATTCTTGTCAAAGGATCAGAGGTATTGTTAGATGGTTATGAGAAGTTCCATGTAGGTTGTAGTATTAGAAGTTTTGCCTTAGGATATAACCATATCCTTCCAAACATACCCAAACTCTTATGCATGATATCATATTTAGCGAATCAACTCTGCTTATCAATATTTTTACAGTAGGCAAAAAAAAGCGATTCCTGTAATAGGGTACTTAACCCTTACAAGGGACGTTACCGCCTCAAACAAAATTTAAACTCTTACACTTTTTCTAAGTATGTAACTGTCAAACTAAACACCATCATTCTTTTAGTCAAATATATCACTACTTAAATTTCCGGACGACATTTCTAAAAAGCAGGGGATACTGTAACATCCGTCAAAAAACGGATTTTACCAAACCCGCTCCGTTTATTAACCGAACAATCAGTTTAAAATTTCGTGGCGTATTTAATGCTCAAATTAATTTTAAACGATACATAATTAATTATTATATTGGAATATATAATTTATTTTTGAAAAATTGTTAAAAATAATGAAATAAAAATATAATGTTCCTGCCGGGTTTCGAACCCGGGTCAGTCAACCGGTTCAGCAGACTTAACACACACACACTCAACCACTGCGCCACTTGTATTTCTTGTTAATTATTAGAATCAATTAATTCATATCATGAATCCCAAATTCAAAAACCGGCGCCCAAATTTCAGTCGTCGGAAATCCCGGCGATCTCGCGAGATTGGACGGTTTCTTTTATTCTTAACGTAAACTTTAAACTCATCATCGATTATAACCGACGCTGAACCCGCGACACAAGCTATAACCGCCGGAAAACGTAATGACTTTGAATCAAGCCTGAAATCCGACTCTATTCATCTCGATTCCTGCCCTATAAATACCTCCTCGAACCTCTGCAAGCTTTTTCGCTCAAAACCGCACCTTTACCCGACGTAATTCCATTCGCCGGAAAACTTCTGCACATCGCCGGAAAACCGAACCCTTCACTTCTGAGCCTTACTGAACCCCCAGAGCTTATACCGAAGTCACCCACATCCATTTCAAGCTTGCTGAAGACTCTCTGCCGCAGGACACACGTCGCCGGAAGTTTCTGCTGTCACCGGAGTTTCGCCGGAGAAACAGAGGAGTCCAGTCGGTATACCTTACGCTTAAATCTTTCATTCTTTTTATATATCTCACCTGTAATTAACCACCAGACACTAACGAACATGATTAAAACTTCAACCAGTCAGTCATCGTTTCTGGTTAAGACTGACGAAGAAGACGAAGTTTCGGTAACATATAAGTTTAATTTAAATCAAGAAATAACTCGGGTTAGACACACAGTCCAGTGGTGGACTGTGTGCACATTAAACACGTAAACGTCTCGAGTTCGAATCTTGTCCCACGCATGCTTGCCTTAATAAAAATGTCTTTTTTTTTGTTAACCGAACCGGAGTCACCGCTGTTATATGTTAAGATTAATAATAACCGGAATAATAACCAAGTTAGACACAGTCCAGTGGTGGACTGTGTGAATGTTTAATCACACGTCACGAGTTCGAATCCGGACTGCCGCACCGCTCCGGACAATTATCCAACCTTTTTAAATAAGGCAGAACTGAAATTATTTAATTGTATATAAGTATAATAAAAATCAGGTTATATAACAAGTTAAACACACAGTCCAGCGGTGGACTGTGTGTTAACGCAACCCAGGTCCTGGGTTCGAGACCTGTGGAGCGCACCGAGTCACTGATTAAAATCTTTTTAGAATAAGTTAATTTTCGGATTAATCTAATTAATATATAAATATAATTAAAAACAGAAATATTTCGGGTTAGACACGTAGCTCAGTTGGTAGAGCTGCGTGCACGCGTACGGGAGGTCTCGGGTTCGAGCCTCACTCAGCGCAACATACACACATACGAACCGGTCAAACAGTCAAGGTCAAAGGTCAAAGGTCAACGGTCAACGGTCAACAAAAAGTCAACATTTTTTATTATTTTTATTTATTTATTTTAATTAAAAATCAATTAAAAATACTTAAAAATAACATTTTTAAGGTTAGAAAATAGCCTTAAACTCACAAAAATACACCCAACAATCCTACTAAAATGGATTAATAAAATCCGTTTACTTACCGAAACATTATGCCATTATCTAGGTTAATTTCACTCGTGGTTAAAACCACTTCGCGTGCATTCAACATCATCAACCGAACGCACCCACTGTGAGTGAATCTTACAACTCCCCCTTTTTAATTACACGTTTTGGGGTGTGTCATGTGTCACAAAATAATTAACTCGTTTATTTAAACTTGTGCCATACCATATTGTGATCTAAACTTAGATTGTTTATATTGTCGTGGTTATGTATTTCATTTTGTCAACTTATGTGAAAGTCATTCATTAAGCCCATCAGTTCCTCGTGTGAGATGAGTTGAGCAACACGTGCCTCAAAACAAATCCATTATTGTTCGTGTGTTTATTATTGAGTTTATATTGTTTGTAGTTATGTATTTCATATTGTCAAGGTTATGCAATTCATTCATTAGGCCCATCAGTTCCTCGTGAGAGACGAGTTGAGCAATGCGTGCCTCTAAATGATCCATTATTGTTCATGTGTGTAATGTTTAATATTAAATTGATTGGTGAATGAGTTTACATCTATTTTTACTCATGTGTGGTTGTGCACTTATTTTATAATCAATTAAATAAACTTGTTCAAATGTTTTCCATAGGATTCACTCGCCAACTTTTTGTTGATCCAAAAACCCTTTTTACACATGATACAGGTGAACAGGATGAAGCAAGGAAAACATAGGAAATGCCTTAGAAGAAAACAATGAAGCCTAGATTGACATTTAGGACATGTTGTAATATTGATTGTAATTTTCCATTAAAGTGTATTAATGAATATGAAACGTTAAAATAAATGTCATGAGCTTTGATGATAACCCAATCATGCCCCGATCACCTTTTCCGCAGCGGGTCGGGGTGTGACAATAATGGCAAACCACACGACCTCATTATCATGCTTGCATCCCCTACCGAGTGCATGCATCACCATGCACCATTTATCCACTTCCCTAAGAACTTCCGCAACATCCAAAAAAAGGTCCAAGTCCTTGGAGATAGCATCCTTCAAAGATAGCTTTCGGTTTTCTGTCTTGAGGTGTGTGCTTTGCATGTGTTCAAGTAGACGGAAAAAACCCACAGACCCCGGTTTGCCATCTTTACATTCGTAGAAAATTTTGAAAGGGCAGGTCCTTAAACCACTAGCAGAGCCCTGCACAGGGCCCACTGACTTAACGTTCCGACCCCCTTTCGTAGGAACTTTGTTTTCATTTTGACCCGCACCAAAAAAACATGTTAACCATTCATTTTGTCACATTGAACAATGTAACAATAATGGTTCATGGATATATATACATATATATATAATATATGTATATATATATAGGGGAAGTTTAAATGAGAACGCTAAATATCGCGAGAACCGTGAGAACGAATGAAAAAACCACGAAAACTTGGTCAAAAACAATTCAAATTTAAAATTTCTTTTTTCACTTATCATTATTATTTGAATACAATGTTAGGAATTTAATTTACATGTTTGAAGTTACGTGAATTCGTAAATAATTTTGTTTACACATGTGTAAGTTTGTAAAAATTTAATAAGAGTGATTTTGAGGGAAGAAATGAATTATTTGATGTTGTAATTCTTATTTTGATGTTGTATTTTAATTACAATGAGGTTTGTATTAAAAAAATGGTTTTGAGTGGTTTTCTTATTTGTTCTCACGGTTCTCGGAATATATAGCGTTCTCAAGATAACCCTCCCCTATATATATATGTCACACCCCGACCCGCAGCGGAAAAGGTATCGGGGCGTGATTGGGTTATCATCAAACATTTATTATGCGTTTCATATTCATTAATACAATTTAATGGAAATTTACAATAAATGTTACAACATGTGCTAACTATCAATCTAAGCTTCTTTGTTCTCTTCTAAGGCATATCCTATGTTTTCCTTGCTTCAACCTGTTCACCTGTATCATGTGTAAAAAGGGTTTTTGGATCAACATAATGTTGGCGAGTGAAACCTATGGAAAACATTTGAACAAGTTTATTTGATTGATTTTGAAATATGTGCACAACCAAACATGAGTAAAAATAGATGTAAACTTATTCAACAATCATAGGATATTAAATAAAATACACATGAACAATAATGGAACATTTAGAGGCACGCGTTGCTCAACTCGTCTCTCACGAGGAACTGATGGGCCTAATGAATGAATTGCATAAACATGATAATATGAATGACACAACCACAAACAATATAAACTCAATGATACACATATGAACAATAATGAATTGGTTTTGAGGCACGCGTTGTTCAACTCGTCTCTCACGAGGAACTGATGGGTTTAATGAATGAATTCCATATAATTTGACAAAATGAAATAAGTAATCACAACAATATAAACAATCTAAATTTAGATCACGATATGGTATGGCACAAGTTTAAATAAACGAGTTAATTATTTTTAAGACACATGACACACCCTAAAACGTGTAATTTAAAAGGGGGAGTTGTAAGATTCACTCACAGTGGGTGCGTTCGGTTGATGATGTTGAATGCACGCGAAGTGGTTTTAACCACGAGTGAGATTAACCTAGATAAATCGCATTATGGTTTGGTAAGTAAACGGATTTTATTAATCTATTTTAGTAGGATTGTTGGGTGTATTTTGTGAGTTTAAGGCTATTTTCTAACCTTGAAAATGTTATTTTTAAGTATTTTTAATTGATTTTTAATTAAATAATTAAATAAAAATAATAAAAAAATTTGACTTTTTCTGACCGTTGACCGTTGACCGGTTCGAATCGTGTATATAAGTGCGCTGGGTGAGGCTCGAACCCGAGACCTCCCGTACGCGTGCACGCAGCTCTACCAACTGAGCTACGTGTCTAACCCGTTATATATCTGTTTTTAATTATATATATATATTAATTATGTTAAACCGAAAATCCTTTATTTTTAAAAACAATTTTAAATCAAAGAAACGGTGCTCCACAGGTCTCGAACCCGGGACCTGTGGCTTATACTAACACACAGTCCACGCTGGACTGTGTGTCCAACTTGTTAACTTTACTGATTTTTATTATACTTAAACACAAATTAGTTATTTCCTTTTCTGTCTTATTTTAAAAAAATAGATAATTGTCCGAGTCGGTGCAGCAGCCCGGATTCGAACTCGTGACCTGAGATATAAACATACACACAATCCACCATTGGACTGTGTGTCTAACTTGGTTATTATTCCGGTTATTAATATACTTAACATATAACAGTGTGACTTCCGGTTCGGTTAACAAAAAGGCGTTTTATTAAGGCGGCGTGTGTGGAACAAGATTCGAACTCGAGACGTTAGTGTTTATTGTGCACACAGTCCACCGTTGGACTGTGTGTCTAACCCGAGTAATTTCTTGATTTAAATTAAACTTATGAGTTTACAGGTTCATCGTCTTCTTCGTCGGATTTTAACCAGAGTGACGACTGACTGGTTCGAAGTATTGATTCAGGTTTCTTTATCGTTTTAAGATTAATTACAGATGAGGTATAAGTAAAAAGAAAGGAAAATAGGCGTGAGGTATACCGACTAGCTTTCCTCTGTTTTCCGGCAGAACTCCGGCGACAGCAATCCCTTCCGGCGACGAGTGTCTTGCAGCAGAGAATCTTCAGAAAACTTACAAAGGGTGTGGGTGACTTCGGTATAAGCTTAGGAGGTTCAATAAGGCTCGGAAATGGGGAAACCGGTTTTCCGGCGATGAGCAGAGATATTCCGGCGAGTGGAATTACGTCCGGTAAAGGTGTGGTTTTGAGCGAAAAGGTTTGCAGAGGTTCGAAGGGGTATTTATGAGTCAAGTTATCGATGGATTTGGTCTGATTTCCGACTGGATTCGTCGGTTATAAAAACTCCGACGGTTATGACTTTGGTCGCGGACCCAGACGTCGGTTATAACCGATGTCTTAGTAATTGTTTACGTTATAACGGAAGTTGTCGTTAAAACTCGCGAGATTGCCGGGATTTCCGACGACTAAACTTTTGAGCGCCGGTTTTGAATTCGTAACGTCATGATATCAATTAAATGATTCTAATATTTAACAAATAACATCAGTGGCGCAGTGGTTCAAGTGTTATGTGTTAAGTCTGTTTGCTGGACCGGTACTGACCCGAGTTCGAAACCCGGCAGAACCAAAACATTTTTATTTTGCGATTTTTAACAGTTTTTCAAAAACTAATTATATATTCCCGTATAATAATTGATTATGTATCGTTTAAAATTATTTTGGGCATTTAATTCGCAACGAAAATTTTAACTGACTGTTCGGTTGATGAACGGAGCGGGTTTGGTAAATCCGTTTTTTGACGGATGTTACAGTATCCCCTGCTTTTTAGAAATTTCGTCCCGAAATTTAAATAGTGATATATTTGACTAAAAGAATGCTGGTGTTTAGTTTGACAGTTATATGCTTAGAAAAATAAGGGTTTAAGTTTTTTTTCGAGGCGGTAACGTTCCTTGTAAGGGTTAAGTACCCTATTACAGGAATCGCTTTTTGTTGCCTACTGTATAAGTATTGATAAACAGGAATGATTCGCTAAAAATGATATCATGCATAAGAGTTTAGATACGTTTGGAAAAGTATGGTTATATCCTAAGGCAAAACTTCTAACACTACAACCTACATGGAAACATAAATAAAACACAACAGCTGATATTTGAACATAATTAAACACAACAGCTAATATTTGAACATAAATAAGAACAACAGCTAATATTTGAATCCACATTCTGATAGCATATATGTTTGAATGGTGGAAGTTCCTCTCTCGTTTATTATGATGGAGAGGTTAGTTTATGTAGAAATGGAACACAATCCAATCTCTTTAAATAGCAAGATGATATAAATGTAACACAAATTCCAACCAAGGCAATACTAAATCCTACATGGAACTTCTCATAACCGCCTGATAATGCCTCTGATCCTTTGGCAAGAATACTTATATATAGGAAGTACCAGCGGCGTATCCACCATATTCTTGCCAAATTTTCATTAGTTTTATCCACAAGTTATGATTAGTTACCAAGAAACTAATAAATCCTACATAGAACTTCTCATAACCGTCCGACAATGCCTCTAATCCTTTGACAAAAATACTTATATATAGGAAGTACCAGCGGCGTATCCACCATATTCTTGTCAAATTTTCATTGGTTTTATCAGTGAATTATGATTAGTCCTATAACTCTACAACCAATACAACAAACATAAAATACTGAAATGAAATATATCTGTGCGATCAAGGCTCAATCAAACGGAGCCGATCGTATTGCATGTACTGAAAATGAAATGTCTGTGCGCTCAAGGCTCAATCAAACGGAGCCGAACGTATTGAATGTACTGAAAATGAAATTGTCTGTGTGCTCAAGGCTCAATCAAACGGAGCCGAGCGTATTGCATGTACTGAAAATGAATAACTTAATCACACAAACAGCCTATGCATGGAACCTCTCATAACCGCCTGATAATGCCTCCGATCATTTGACAAGAATACTTATATATAGGAAGTACCAGCGGCGTATCCACCATATTCTTGTCAAATTCTCATTGACTTTATCCGCAAGTTATGATTAGTTATATGCGACTCTACAACAAACACAACAACCACAAGATACTGATAATGAAATTGTCTGTGCGCTCAAGGCTCAATCAAACGGAGCCGAACGTATTGCATGTACTGAAAATGAAATTGTATGTACGCTCAAGGCTCAATCAAACGGAGCCGAACATATTGCATGTACTGAAAATGAACAACTTAATCTAAACAACAATCACACAAAGCCTATGCATGGAACCTCTCATAACCGCCTGATAATGCCTCCGATCATTTGACAAGAATACTTGTATATAGGAAGTACCAGCGGCGTATCCACCATATTCTTGCCAAATTCTCATTGACTTTATCCGCAAGTTATGATTAGTTCTATGCGACTCTACAACAAACACCACAACCACAAGATATTGATAATGAAAATGTATGTGCGCTCAAGGCTCAATCAAACGGAGCCGAACGTATTGCATGTACTGAAAATGAAATTGTATTTGCGCTCAAGGCTCAATCAAACGGAGCCGAACGTATTGCATGTACTGAAAATGAACAACTTAATCTAAACAACAATCACACAAAGCCTATGCATGGAACCTCTCATAACCGCCTGATAATGCCTCCGATCATTTGACAAGAATACTTGTATATAGGAAGTACCAGCGGCGTATCCACCATATTCTTGCCTAATTCTCATTGACTTTATCCGCAAGTTATGATTAGTTCTATGCGACTCTACAACAAACACCACAACCACAAGATACTGATAATGAAAATGTATGTGCGCTCAAGGCTCAATCAAACGGAGCCGAACGTATTGCATGAACTGGAAATGTAAATTGAACTGTGCGATCAAGGCTCAATCAAACGGAGCCGATCGTATTGCATGTATTGAAATGTAAAATGAAATGACCGATCAAGGCTCAATCAAATGGAGCCGATCGTGCGGGCACGCCACAGTTCAACCGCATAATAAAATAGGGAACAAGCTCAAACCTCATGGATGGGGAGCTGCGGCCTCGGCAAATGCATATACTGAAAACAATAAACAATAATTACTCTAATAGTCTACACATGGAACCTCTCATAACCGCCAGATAATGCTTCTGATCCTTTGACAAGAATACTTATATATAGGAAGTACAGCGGCGTATCCACCGTATTCTCGTCAAAGTTTCATTGGCTTTATCCTTAAGTTATGTTTGGTTCTATGTGATAATGAAAAACATAAAACTAAACGATAGGAGTTGAATCTGGATCTTCGGCGAAGAGGACTAGTTGGGTATCTTCGTTTGGGCCGTCATTATCTTCGACAGGATTGGCGTTGATATTGAAGACTCTTCCTCTTGCTGGTGGCCTAGTGGTTGGGTTTTCTTGGTTTACTTGATTAACTGGGTTTGATTGGGCTTGAGTGTTGATGACGTTAACCAATTGAGGGCATGTGTTTCTAAAGTGGGTAGGGTCGCCACAATTGAAACAAACTCGAGCATATGGGAACATGGGGTATTGGGGTTGTTGATAGGTTTGGTTTATGGTTTGAGTAGGGGAAAAGGTTTGGTTTTGAAAGGTGCGACAAACCTTGCTCAAATGACCATAGCGTCCACAAGTTGTACATAGCCGACAAGGTAAGGTAAGGGGATGATGATAAAAACAGTTGTTGCATCGAGGGTGAGGTCCAAGATATGGTTTCTTATTTGGGTAAGTTGAGTTGGGTGCCACTTGGGTGATTGGGATAGCTTGGATGGGTATGGCGTGTAAAACTGGTTGATTACGTTGGGTAGCAGCGAAAAGTTGCCCGTCTCTTCTTCTCTTAAGATTGGGTTGAGAAGGGGATTCAGTTTGGGTGTAGTCGGAGGTTTCAGTCGGTTCTTTATCGTTCTTCTTCTCCTCCTTGAAGTCTTTGTTTCGGATTCGGTTCTCGGTGAGCTCTGTTGCTAGCTCCATTGCTGCTTCCAAAGTTGCAGGCTTGGTACTTATTACAGGGTCTTGAATCTTTGACGGAAGACCACGAATGTAGTGCTCGATCAAACGGTAGAGGGGAGTAAACATGTTGGGAACCATTTGATGTAATTCGAGGAATCTTTTATTGTATGTGGTGTGGTCTCCTTCCTTTTGCTTCAATGAGTAAAATTCATCTTCTAATTTCTTGATTTCGCTCCTTGGGCAAAATCGTCTGGTCATGATTTCCTTCAATTCGTTCCAAGTTAAGGTCATAGCATCGTCGACGCCTCGTTTGGCCTTCTCTGTATTCCACCAAGTAAGTGCTATCCCATATAATCGACCGGTAGCATATCGCACTTTGCGATCATCAGGGCAATCGCAATTTAGAAAAGTGTTCTCCATCTCTTCAAACCAATGGAGGAGAGCGGTGACGCCCTCAGTCCCTTTGTATTTCGGAAGGTCGCATGATTTGAAATGCTTGTAGGTGCATTTAGTGGTATTTGGGGAAGAGTTGATAATGTTTTGGTTTTCTTGATTGACAGGATTAGCGGTGAGTGCTTGTTGAACTTGGATTACAATGTTGGGTATTACGGCAGTCATTTGTTGAGCGATTAAGGCAGCCATGCGTTCGCGGGCTTTTCTTGCTCTCGTCTTCCTACGGGCGAGGTTAGAAGACATCTACAAGGAATACATGACAAGAGTATGAGTTGGATGTTTTTGGGTTCATGGGTCGCATTAGGAATGAACATTCATAAAATAATTATAAAAAAATAAATCTACTACATCCATAGGATGTCTTGGGTTTTGCTCGCCGTTAGGCCCTACATGCCGCCATACTTTACCTGTGTAATCATGTGGGCCCCCATGAATACCGGTTTTTCATATGGTTCGCACGGGTTTGCCAGGTTGCGTACACAAAAACCCGGAGAAAATCGAGAAATATGTATACAACGTGTGATATTCGGAATGTGTCCAGGTGTAGACACGGTGACACCTCAAAGTAGGTTAGTTCGAATGACGTTTGGTGTGGCATGCTTTGGCCTAATAGGTCCTTCGTACTCTCATCGTTGGTCCCCAGGTAGGCAAACTGGTACGTTATATTGGATTTATACGAATGCCAACCTAGACAGGACGTTCCGACTACCGGTACTTGTACCCTTCCAGTTACTACATGCCCGTCGCAGAACTTACTTTGATGAGATTTGAAAATTGCACAAAATCTTTGGATAATGAGAGTATGAAAATAAATTGAATACATGAACATCGATATATGTATAATGAATATGTATATAAGCATGTATGTTTGACTGTAAATGTAGACAAATATGAAACAAATAAATATCACAAGTTTGTATGTAACCACCTAATCAATTAAAATTTAGGCAGACTATAGTATAGGCTCTAAGGGTCTAATAACCTATCCTATATCCCTATAGTCATGGCTCTGATACCAATCTGTGACACCCCGACCCGCAGCGGAAAAGGTGATCGGGGCATGATTGGGTTATCATCAAAGCTCATGACATTTATTATCCGTTTCATATTCATTAATACAATTTAATGGAAATTTACAATAAATGTTACAACATGTGCTAACTATCAATCTAAGCTTCTTTGTTCTCTTCTAAGGCATATCCTATGTTTTCCTTGCTTCAACATGTTCACCTGTATCATGTGTAAAAAGGGTTTTTGGATCAACATAATGCTGGCGAGTGAATCCTATGGAAAACATTTGAACAAGTTTATTTGATTGATTTTGAAATATGTGCACAACCAAACATGAGTAAAAATAGATGTAAACTTATTCAACAATCATAGGATATTAAAAAAAATACACATGAACAATAATGGAACATTTAGAGGCACGCGTTGCTCAACTCGTCTCTCACGAGGAACTGATGGGCCTAATGAATGAATTGCATAAACATGATAATATGAATGACACAACCACAAACAATATAAACTCAATGATACACATATGAACAATAATGAATTGGTTTTGAGGCACGCGTTGTTCAACTCGTCTCTCACGAGGAACTGATGGGTTTAATGAATGAATTCCATATAATTTGACAAAATGAAATAAGTAATCACAACAATATAAACTATCTAAATTTAGATCACGATATGGTATGGCACAAGTTTAAATAAACGAGTTAATTATTTTTAAGACACATGACACACCCCAAAACGTGTAATTTAAAAGGGGGAGTTGTAAGATTCACTCACAGTGGGTGCGTTTGGTTGATGATGTTGAATGCACGCGAAGTGGTTTTAACCACGAGTGAGATTAACCTAGATAAATCGCATTATGGTTTGGTAAGTAAACGGATTTTATTAATCTATTTTAGTAGGATTGTTGGGTGTATTTTTGTGAGTTTAAGGCTATTTTCTAACCTTAAAAATGTTATTTTTAAGTATTTTTAATTGATTTTTAATTAAAATAATTAAATAAAAATAATAAAAAATTTTGACTTTTTCTACCTGACCGTTGACTGACCGTTGACCGGTTCGAATCGTGTATATAAGTGCGCTGGGTGAGGCTCGAACCCGAGACCTCCCGTACGCGTGCACGCAGCTCTACCAACTGAGCTACGTGTCTAACCCGTTATATATCTGTTTTTAATTATATATATATTAATTATGTTAAACCGAAAATCCTTTATTTTTAAAAACAATTTTAAATCAAAGAAACGGTGCGCTCCACAGGTCTCGAACCCGGGACCTATGGCTTATACTAACACACAGTCCACCGCTGGACTGTGTGTCCAACTTGTTAACTTTACTGATTTTTATTATACTTAAACACAAATTAGTTATTTCCTTTTCTGTCTTATTTTAAAAAAATAGATAATTGTCCGAGTCGGTGCAGCAGCCCGGACTCGAACTCGTGACCTGAGATATAAACATACACACAATCCACCACTGGACTGTGTGTCTAACTTGGTTATTATTCCGGTTATTAATATACTTAACATATAACAGTGTGACTTCCGGTTCGGTTAACAAAAAGGCGTTTTATTAAGGCGGCGTGTGTGGAACAAGATTCGAACTCGAAACGTTAGTGTTTATTGTGCACACAGTCCACCGCTGGACTGTGTGTCTAACCCGAGTAATTTCTTGATTTAAATTAAACTTATGAGTTTACAGGTTCATCGTCTTCTTCGTCGGATTTTAACCAGAGTGACGACTGACTGGTTCGAAGTATTGATTCAGGTTTCTTTAGCGTTTTAAGATTAATTACAGATGAGGTATAAGTAAAAAGAAAGGAAAATAGGCGTGAGGTATACCGACTAGCTTTCCTCTGTTTTCCGGCAGAACTCCGGCGACAGCAATCCCTTCCGGCGACGAGTGTCTTGCAGCAGAGAATCTTCAGAAAACTTACAAAGGGTGTGGGTGACTTCGGTATAAGCTTAGGAGGTTCAATAAGGCTCGGAAATGGGGAAACCGGTTTTCCGGCGATGAGCAGAGATATTCCGGCGAGTGGAATTACGTCCGGTAAAGGTGTGGTTTTGAGCGAAAAGGTTTGCAGAGGTTCGAAGGGGTATTTATAAGTCAAGTTATCGATGGAGTTGGTCTGATTTCCGACTGGATACGTCGGTTATAAAAACTCCGGCGGTTATGACTTTGGTCGCAGACCCAGACGTCGGTTATAACCGATGTCTTAGTAATTGTTTACGTTATAACGGAAGTTGTCGTTAAAACTCGCAAGATTGCCGGGATTTCCGACGACTGAACTTTTGGGCGCCGGTTTTGAATTCGTAACGTCATGATATCAATTAAATGATTCTAATATTTAACAAATAACATCAGTGGCGCAGTGGTTCAAGTGTTATGTGTTAAGTCTGTTTGCTGGACCGGTACTGACCGGAGTTCGAAACCCGGCAGAACCAAAACATTTTTATTTTGCGATTTTTAACAGTTTTTCAAAAACTAATTATATATTCCCATATAATAATTGATTATGTATCGTTTAAAATTATTTTGGGCATTTAATTCGCAACGAAAACTTTAACTGACTGTTCGGTTGATGAACGGAGCGGGTTTGGTAAATCCGTTTTTTGACGGATGTTACAATATATATATATATATATATATATATATATATAGGGGAGGGTTATTTGGAGAACACCTAATTTTGTGAGAACCATGAGAACAAATCTCATCCATAGATCATCCTAAATTAAAGGCTAAGATTAGATGAGTTTAAATTTAAGGGTAAAGGGTATTATTGTCCAAATATTAAAAACAAACCTCACACCCAAAATATCATGCTCTGTCTATACAATCCATCAAAACAAATAAAACCCTAACGGCAATTAAACGATCCAAAACCCTCACCTCGATCGATCGATAATATCAACTCCGACGCATTTTCCGGTAGGTTCATCGTCGATCTATCAAGTCCACCACTCCAAAATCATCGGTAACTTCCCGCAATCCTCATTTAATTCTGAAACTTCAATTTGATATGAGTATTTTAACTCCATTGTTTTGTTTAGGGTTTTCTTCAACAATTTATCAACTACACCGCTCAAAATCATCGGTAACTTTCTCTCACATCTCTTTTGATTCTGTAATTTCAATTTGATATTAACATTTTAGCTCGGTTGTTATGTTAGGGTTTAATTAATGCGTTAAATTGTTAAGGGTGTTCTAGAGAGAGTTTGATAGTGGTGTAGGAGAAAAATGGTAGGATGTAGAAGAAAAACATACAGAAATGACTAGTTACAGAAAATAACAGACTAATCTACTCTTTACTCTGTTAAAAAAGCATAAGTGTTATGGAAGTTTTAGATAATATTTTAGCTCAGTTGTTTTGTTTAGCGTTTGATGAAACATGATTTAGAATTTGTGGCTTACGGATTATTGAATTTGAGTGATCAATCAATTTACAGATGTGTAAATAAAACGTTTACACATGTGTAACTAATCTGTAATCGGCATTGAATTTTAGTGATCAATCAATTTACATATGTGTAATTGGCATGTTTACACATGCGTAAGAAATCTTTTTACAAATGTGTAAAACATCTTGCTTAGCATTGAATTAGATTGATCAATCAATTTACGCATGTGTAAGTAACTTCTTTACAAATATTTAAAATCATCTTGTTTAGGATTGAATTTGAATGACCAGTGTGTAAATAAGATGTTTACCCATGTGTAAAATAATATGTTTACAAGATTACTTTACAAGGGAAAAGCGTAGGATGCATGGGAAAAGATGTGTAAAGTAATCTGTTTACAACATATTTACACATGTGTAAAGTAATTTGTTTGAAAGTGGTATGGGAGGAAAAGCGTAGGATGCTGGGGAAAACCATACAGAAATGACCAGTTATAGAAAAAAAGTCATTCCACTTGCTACTTCACTAAATGAGATTGTTACTAGCAAATATTGGACAATTGTATTTGTGTTGCTAAATGATGTTTAATCATAAATACTCAGTGAACAAAAATGCATAAACCATTTGCAAACCTTTTTCCATGATAAGTTAATCTTTCCTCCTTGATGAGTTAGTTTATTATTTAAGTTTACAAGTGATCATGTTGTTGTATTGCTCAGTTTAGTTTTTGTATTTACTAATGACTTTAATGAAATAGGGTGCTTTTGCAAGTATACAGGAATGCAAAAATGAAATGTAAGAATCCTAAAAACTATTCTGAGATTTATAAATATTTATTGTAGAGTTACTGAATGATATATTAATACACTATATTTTCAGCTCGTAAAAGTCCAAGAATATTAAGGATTAAAGCAAAAAGTTTTTCAAACACAAAATCAAATCCAGACATACTTGATGATGATAGTTCTGACCACAGTGAAGAAACAGGGAAGTAACAAATTATTTTTAAAAAACAAATTGAAAGCAAACAATAAATTTTATCGACATTTGGTTACAGATAATGAATTGACATTGAATGTGGATCGAGTTAATACATTATCAGAAATGGATGATGCGGTGGAAAGAAAACTAGGTATAACAATTGCATTTTCATAGTTCATTAAACTAATAAAATAAAGTCGTGGTTAAATTCTATAATTTCAACAGAAAGTGCAAGGAATTTGAAGATAACTTTAAGAAGACAGAGGAATGAGATGATGAAATAACTGCTCACAGGTTTATAATAAAACACATAATAAACATAGATGTTTACACATGTGTAAAAAAAGACTTAGTTATAATTGATTTGTGTAATTAAGACACTTACAGATGTGTAAATAGGATCTTTACACATGTGTAAGTAAGTTGTTTATACATGTTTTTAACTGCTTTATATTGTTTTAACAGAAAAAAGAAAGCAACACGAAATGGCAAAAAAGGTTGCTAAAATGAAGTCAAATAAAATCCAAGTTGTCACATGTGAAGGTATGTAATATAAAAAAATATATAATAAAGTTTACACATGTGTATAAATCATCTTTTTAGTATTGAATTGAGTGATCAATCAATTAACACATGTGTAAATAGTATGTTTACACATGTGTAAGTATACTGCTTACGATTGCGTATGTCATCTTGGTTAGCATTGAATTTGAGTGCTCAATCAATTTACACATGTGTAAATAGGATGTTTACACATGTGTAAGTAATCGGTTTACGAATGTGTAAATCATCTTGCTTAGCATTGAATTAGATTGATAAATCAATTCACACATGTGTAAGTAATTTTTTACGAATATCTGAAATCATCTTGGTTAGCATTGAATTTTAGTGATCAATGTGTAAATAAGATGTTTACACATGTGTAAAGTAATCTATTTACAAGTACTTATCATTTTGCTTAGTAATGAATAATCTATTTACACATGTGTAAATAAGATGTTTACACATGTTTAAGTAATCTGTTGTTTACACATGTGTAAATAATATTGGTTAGTAATGAATTTGAGGGATTAACCAATTTACACATGTGTAAGTAATCTAAGTTAATGTTTAGAGATTAAGATTTTGAACAAACTGCTGCTTATGCATATCAATTAACAATGTGGTTTAAAATACTTTTGCATATAATTTGAAACAGGAAGAGAAAAAGAAAAGTAGCTCCAACAAAAAAGGCAACAAATCAAAAAAAATCAAACCAAGAATGAAGCGGGTACGAAGAAACGGAAGACGAAAAAAGATGTTGGATCAAGTAAAAGAAAAACGATAAAAAACGTTAGGGACCCTTTGTATTTCAGTATAAGAACAAGATCGTCTTCATGAAAGATGTATGAATGTATAAAATCTTTGACTGACAAACAAAGAAAGATAGTCCGAAAAATGGGATTTGGCAAAATTCTATCATTACAGATCGATACGCTCCCAGGAAAGTTAGCATACTTTTTGGTTGACCATTTCGATCCCAACACTATGGAAATATGATTTGGAAGGATTGCTATCAAGGTAGATGAAGAAGCGATACACCAATTGTTAGGATTCCAAATAGTGGTTTTGATTCGTCACCCCTTAAGCCATCGAAAGAATACACACCACTTGGAAAAGCTTACAAAAAAAGGCATAATGACAAGTTAACAATTAAAGCGAAAAATACTGTTGACAAGATATCTTTTGGAGACGATAATGAGGGTTTGATGTTTAAGCTTGATTTCTTAGTCTTGTTTGTCAACACAATGATCGAATGTCATTGCAATGGATTATGCAAAGCTGGAATCGTTGACTTTCTGAATGAAGACATGGACTTCTCAAAGATAGATTGGTGCAAATATGTTGTTCACCTTATTAAAAGATGTAAAAAATGGTATGTAGAACGGGACCTTTCTTCCTACTTTCGTGGCACACTAACTATTTTGATGGTATAAATTTCTTCATTTGTATTCATTTATTAATTAATATTGTAGTTTGATAAAAGCAGTAATGAGTACTTGATAACTTTTTTGCAGCTCTTATACGTAGATAGTGTGACATGTAAAGGAATTAATGAAGAGCGAACAGTTTCAGCACTAGAATATTGGACAACACAAAGACTACAACTGAGAGAAGACATGGAGATTAAACAAGGGGATTTGAAAGGGGAGATTTCAGAGGCTTAATTGTAGAAGAAGGAAGTTCTGATAACGAGACAAGTCAAGAAACTAACTCAGAGAAAACACAAACAGAAGAAAGTGAAGAAACTGGACCAGCCATGATAGATCCAAACAGCTTGTAGGTATATAATACAATTAACACAAAATATGTTCGTATACATATAATATCTAAAACAGAAGCTTGTAAATTAGCTAGTTTACATATATTTAAGTCTTTAAAATAGAAACTTACTCATGTGATTAATAAATATACACATGTGTAAATAAGATGTTTACACATGTGTAAGTAATCTGTTTACGAATGTGTATAAATCATATTGGTTAGCATTGAACTTGAGTGATTAATAAATATACACATGTGTAAATAAGATGTTTACGAATGTGTATAAATCATCTTGGTTAACATTGAACTTGAATGACTAATAAACTTACACATGGGTAAATTATATGTTTACACATGTTTAAATTGTATGTTTACACATGTGTAAAACAGAAACTTACACAACTGTAAAACAAATAACTTGATTATTTTTTACAATTACCACTTTAACCAGGTACATTTAAGAGAGGTTGGTACAAGTTACTATTGGATTGAAACACACAAGAACAGTTTTGAGAAGGCAGTAGAAAAAGTTTTGGCGGACTTCCCAGAAAGAGAGGAAGTAAAATTTTTTGTCGAAAGTTACAAAGAAAAGCTCAAAAAGCTTTTCAATCAAAGAGGAAGATGAAAAGACACCGCCAACAACAACAAACGATCCAACTGTTGAAGTAACAGTACCAACAGAAAGTGAAGCCCAAACTCCTACACAAAACGTTGATACTGATGGAACAACAGAAAAATGCAACAATCAGACAGTTTCAAGTCAACCATCTTTCAGTTTAGGAATTAGCCAATTCTAGTTTTGTTCCTAGAAAATGACGATGCTGAAAAACAAAATGAAGAAGATGTAACTGAAAGAACACAAAGAATCAAACATCCAGCATATCCATCAAAATCTCCATTTTTCGTAAGAGTGGTTGATATTTGCAAAACATTAACCAAAGAAGAGCTGAGGATCTGGGATTATTTGATGAAAGGTTCAGAATAACAACAACTGCAAGCATTTTATTAATTCTAAAAAAACACCAGATTGATTATTTTATATCAGGTTTTAACATCACATTGTGAAACTTTACATATAGGATTCAAGAAGACAAAACTGAAAAGGAATATGATGTCGACACAGAAAAACAAGACTGCACATTATGTCAGGAAGCAATGCAAATTGTAACTGAATTCGAGTATGACATAATTAATTTTAATCAATTTTCGTTATTTGAATATGTTTTTATGTTAGTAAATATATTCAAGCTACATGTATAATTTTTTAATGGATATGTTATGACAGGGATAACATGTTCAAAAGTGTTTCTGGAAACGTAACAAAAAAGTTTCTGTTAAAATCTTTAGAACCAGTTCAGACATTGCTAAGCAATGTCATAGACTGCTGGGCTGCGGTTTAAATTACAATGAACAATATCGAAGCCCAGGTTCAGAGAAGAGACTTTTTTTTTATACAAATGTGATGGTAAGTTCAAACTTTTTACATGTTTTGTATAACATTATCTTAAAACAATAAAATACGTTCGAATAACAAGTCTTTTGTCGACATAGAGCATAGGCATCCTTGAACATGAAAAAATGGATGAAGTTGGGCGACTGGAAGTGATTGAATCAAGCATTAAGGAATTGTTAAAAGGATCAGATGATGGAACTGATTTAAAATTTTTTGGAGTGGTGTTGATACCGATTGCTGAGAATAACCACTACTACCTTGTATGTTTTGACTTGAGAAATTCAGCGATTGAAGTAATTGACAACATTGCCGAAGGAAAAAAGCTTTGTTGGTCTAAAAGAAAGTGATGACTACAATAAAAAAGATACCGTGCTTAAAGTGGTAAGTCGTATTTACATCTTCAATAGAATGTTGACTGAGAATTTACACATGTGTAAATAAGATGTTTACACATGTGTAAAACAAAATTTTGAATTTACACATGTGTATGAATAACTAAAATGGGTTAACAGTTTTACATCTTCAATAGAATGTTAACTGAGAATTTACACGCGTAAAACATAATTTTTGAATTTACACATGAGTATGAATAACTAAAATGGGTTGACAGTTTGACATCTTCGATAGAATGGTAACTGAGAATTTACACATGTGTAAAAGAGATTTACACATGTGTAAAAGAGAATCTACACATGTGTAAAAGAGAATTTACACATGTGTATGAATAACTAAAATGAGTTGACAGTTCCTCTTGGGTTATATTTCATCTATGACGGGTCAAATGAGAATTAGATATCAAAAGTAGCAACTATATTCAAATGGTTACAAACTGTTCAAATTGCTTTATTCTTATAAATTATATTATTATTCTGTTAGTATAAATTTTGTAATCATAGACATCAGTTATAGATAACATCAAAAATTCAAAGAAAAATCAGTGTTGACAGGTCAACCTGACCAACTCGTCTGACCCGCCCATTTACCATCAATGTTCAGAAGTGCTTAATTTGTAAAACAGGTTTTTTATTTGTTTATATTCTACTTGGTAATTATTGATATAGATGTTGGCACCTATATTGCTTGTAAACTGTAGAAATAATAACACTTACAAATTCTTGTTGTTGAAACAGAAACACATGTTTGTAGCCTATCTGAAAGCAGCCGGTCATCCAAAACGGAAAGAAATACAATCTGTGAAACCTCGAAAACTGAAACTCGCTTGGGCAACAAAGAAAAATGGAATTGATTGTGGAGTATTTGTCATGATACATATGGAGGCTTACAAGGAGAGCGGCGTAAAAAAATGGGATTGTGGATTCAAAACAGAGAAAAGCAAGAAACAAGAATTTCAGATTAATTTGCTCAGACAAAAATACGCTGCAAAGATTTTGCTTTCAAAAGCAAATCTTCACAGAGAATCTGTGATCCAGAAATGTAATGGATAACTCGAACAGTTTGTTTTTAGACTACCAATCATACCAAACAAAGTTCCTTTGGCTATGTTGGTTTGAAATTTCAGAACTTTTGCTATATTGTTTAATGTTCGTATGGTTATCGATTTTAGGTTATCAATCAATACTAAACTAGTTTATTTTGCTATATTGTTTTGAATTTTTGAAAATTTTGTTATACTGATAAAAAAGATGATGACTGCTTGGAAGGTTATCTTTATTATTAGTTGTTTCTATTCGTATGTATGTTTCTTAATGTGTTGTTACTTGATTAACATTTGTTGTGATAAGTGGTGATCTTATATACAACAATTTATATATCATTATGCTCCATAACTTATAGTTCAATTAACATGATTGGTTTAAATTTGCAACTCGCAATCCGATACATTTTGATCCTAAAAGACGAAGCAAAATGCTCGTAGTTATGTCTTGATCCTAAAAGCCGATATATATTGCCTGGAGTGATGTAGTATTCTTGTTAGTTGCAAATTGTGAGTTATTGATGGTTCTAAAGCTGCATTGAAACATTTTAAAAGTTGTTAAGATGCATGTGATGAGAATTTCACCCACGAAGTAGAAGTGATCGCAAGTATACGCCATGTGAATCTTATGCCTTTGAGAGGATACTGCATAGCTACCACGCCATATAAAGGTTATCAACGGATTATTGTTATGAATTTGGTTAAGAATGGGAGTCTGTATGATCATCTCTTTGGAAATCAATCGGCCCGGGCTAACCTAAGTTGAACGATTCGTAAAAATATTGCGATAGGTGTGGCTCAAATGTTGGCTTATTTGCATCAGGGAGCCCAACCAACAATCATTCATATAGATATGAAAAGCTATATGATAAGTTAATAGTGACAAAAACGACTCAAACTAGTATACCACAATCACATCCATTCAAAAAGGAATCTACCAAAATAATAATCATTCAAGACTGCCATTAATAAACTTCAATAGTATTGTGTGTCAATTAACTGTGTAAAACATATGTAAAACCCTTGATGTATGTAAATCATAAAATAAAAAAAAAAACTGAACACTTACACATGTGTAAAACAAAAACTTACACATGTGTATATTATTAAAACACTGAAATAGTAAAACTATAAAATCCAGCATCAAAAGAAAATATAAACTTCATTCACCATTACCATAACCATCTTCATCATGATCTTCATTGCTATCTTCAACCCTATCTTCAACGCTATCTTCATCACTATCTAAATCGATATTTTCATCAATTTCTTCATCATTTTCTTCATCATCCTTTTCATCAACGAGACTTTGTTTACGTTTTTGTTTTTTCTTCTTTTTTGTAGGACAGTTACGAGAATCATGGTAGGCACGTTTTCCACACAATTTGCAATTCCTTTTTTTCTTCTTGCTCTTAAACTTCGCTTTCTCTCCCGGTCCAATCAAACGACGAGATGTACCACATCCTTTATTCCTAATACCTTGGGGAGCCACAACAGAAAAACTAGGAGGTTGTGATTCACCAACCAATTCTTCAAAGACACCACCCCTATTACTAGAACTTAGATCAGTTGGAACCTCTTCAAAAATTTTGTTCTTAATAAGCTTGATTTGTTCCACAAACGAAGCAAGCTTTACTGAATCACCCCGTAACCGTTCACCACATTGCTGAGTTAAATTTAGCGCCTCTGACCTAAGCTTAAAGCTTTCTGAGTTGTCAACACCATAACGGAATTCAATGTTGAACACTTTCTTAGGCAGTGCATCTTTTTTCCATCTTGGAGCTATATACTTGTCAGGAATTTTGTTTATACCTCGAAATCGGTATGCAGAAAAAACATGACGACATGGATATCCAATGCGTGTAAATAACATACATGAGCATGTAACTGAATTATCACTCGGATTGATCTTAACCTGCAAATATAATAACTTTCTCTATTATAACACACCGATAATGGTATATATCTGAACACATGAAACATAAAGCAGAAATAAAATTATGAAAAAAAAAAAGAATTACCGTGTAATCGCCAATAACGGTCCCTTTTTCAAAGTGAGAAACCATATAATGTTCACCATCAACGACATCAGGTCTACCATTCATACATGCTAATAAGGCTTTAGATATCTCTTTTTTGACCTCGTTAAAAATGCTTCTGGTATATGCTAATGTTGCATGTGCTTCTATAGTTAACGGAGTGGATAAGACGGGAGATGTTGAATCGATTTTATGCTCAAATTCCCGTTGCCGATAGCGTTGACCATCAATTGCCATATCAAAACACAACATAAATTAAACCAAAGTATTCGATGCGCTAGAGTATACCTTAAAAAGTGCGTTCGAGCTTTCACATCGAGACGTCGTTTTCATTAAACAACACATCGGTATGTCCCTAAAATAACCTGGGACCCATTGATCTCTAATAGAAAACATATCAGACAACCACTTGTGACACTGCAACTTGCAATCATTCATCAATAACTCCCATCGCTTCTCAAACGTGGCGGGAGTGATAAAAACATTCCAGACCAACTTATGTATACGTTTCCTCAAGTTGTTATTCTGTAACACATCACCGATCAATATGTAGATAAAATTATTAAAAATTAAATACCATTATTACAGACATTTAATAAAATACACACCTAGGAAAACATAAGTACACATGTGTAAAACTGACAAGAATAATTATTTTCCAATTACATGTACCTTTTGAGGAAGTTTATCCATAATATGCCACATACATAACCGATGGACAGATTCATTGAAAACGTTAGCTATGGCTTGTTTCATTGCTGAGTCTTGGTCGGTTAACACTAGTCTCGGTTGTTTACCTTAGAATTTATAAAACAACGTTATGTTATTCTTATAGTGTAAAACAAAAACAAAGTTACACAAGTGTAAAACAGAAATACTTACCATGTGCTTCAAGAAATTGTTCTAACAACCACGTGAACGATTCAATAGTTTCATCATAAAGAAGAGCAACCGCAAATGTTACACAGTTCTTATGGTGATCAACCCCCGTAAAAGGAACAAAAATCATATTATACCTACCACATAATGATAAATAAAATATCAGAAAAGAAAACAATTGAAAATGACAAATCAAACAAATTCTTACTAGTTAGTACTGTAGGTGGCATCAAATGCTAACACTTCACCAAAAACTCCGTAATTGCACTTCATAATCTCATCTGCCCAAAATAAGGACCTAAGCTCTCTACCACGAATTACGTATTCACAGTAGTAATTTTCTAAATTAACTTTACGCTTATCCATCATATTTACAACCATCTGAGCATCTCTTGGACCAATGAAAGCTCTTAAATCTTTGCTGAAATTTTTGTATTCTATCCTGGTATCACGGACATTGTGTTGTCCCCCTTCAAAACAGTTTGCGTCTTATAGGCAGTCAACGGGCCAACTTTAGCTAAACTTAGTCGATGAATGAAATCTTGGTCACTAAATTCTAGTTGCCGCTTGTTGCGTGTCAATTCCATGTTATCAACTGAAACTAAAGGGTGATTATGAGACTCAACAAATTCGTATAACCGTAAACCAGGATTCTTGCCAAAAACTTTAATCTTTATTTTAGCTTTACAGTCTGAAACCTTGTAATTAGTGCTACGAGGCAACTTGGAAGATGAATTCACAAGCATTGAATCAACATTTTGGCAATTGGGCTTTCCCGATCGACTACAAACAATATACCTAAGTGTAATCGTGCCATCTTTTGATTTCTTAGTTGTCGACAACCTAATATCAAATCCAGCCTTCTCAGCATATGACTGATACATGGAAGTTGCATCTTCCTCTTTAGCAAAGACCGTACCCACAACAGGTTTATACACATCCCTTACATTGGGTATCCAATATCTAGTACCATTTGGTGAATCATAAAAAATACTGTGAACTGGATCCTGAAAATCCTGTATATGTGGCTCTACAATAACATAAAATAGAATATATGGAACATCAGATTATGATACGATAAAGACTTAGCATCAATAACACATAATGTAGAATAAACAGTTACACATATGTAAATCTGAACAAGATGGAAGGAAAGCCATTAGTATTTACACATGTGTAAATCTGGAAAAAAAAATGCTTACAAATACCAAGTTTCAAGATCTTAAACAAACCACACAAGCCTCATGATAACCCCAAGTATGCAATTATACATGTGTAAAGCAGAACACTAACTAACGAAACTAATTTAAATCGAGACAATACAAGATAAATGATAACACATCAAGGTACATACAATTCAGAAAAATAAAAACTCATACTGATATTGCATTAAAATAAGAAACAAATACACAAATAAGTACAATACAAAAAAATACATACACACTAAAGATACTTGTAAAACAAATAGAGTAGTATTACCTTCTTCATCAACAACATTGCTATTAATGGAATTGTTCAGTGCATCGTCAAAGTTGGACACATTCTGCACATTCGACATCAAGTTGTTTTGCTCCCCAACAGTTGATACACCACCTACTTCAGCCAGATCTTCTAATTGTTCCTCATGATTAACAACATTTATGCAATTCGAATCACTGTTGCTCTCAAAAGTTATAGGTCAAACTATGACTGTAAATCACCAAACAAAAACAATTAGGGCAAATTAAGAGCAAACATGTAAAATCAACAAATTCAAATTGAGATTGTGAAACATAAAAACAAAATCAATCGAAATTCAATTAAATTGTAACAAAAACAACAAATCAACAGAGATTAGAATTGAATAAACAATAATTGAAAACCTAAATTGATACCTGCAAATCTCTGAGAATTTGATGAATATAGATTCAAAACTGATTGAAGAATTAAATCAAACTTGAAGAAAATCGTCAAATGATTCAGATCTACGACCTAATTAAGATATCATCATCTCCGTGATTTCATTCTTAGCACGTGATTTGAATTCTGAGATCTGAGATTTGTGTGTGTTAATAGATGATGATTATAAAAGAAAAAAGGAATTGCACAATTCCTAAGTTACCCTTCTCATTAAAACACATGGAACAAAGATGAGTGGCTGAGATTTGTTCTCATGGTTCTCACAAAAATTAGGTGTTCTCATTTAAACCTTCCCATATATATATATATATATATATATATATATATATATATATATATATATATATAGGGGTTGATTAACGTACAATTCCCCTTAACGTACAATTGCACGCTGAGTTTTTTTCAATGTGCGAAATCGCTTACATCCATGCGATTTCATCAAAGTTCACATCATTCCATGCGAAAATGTAGCACTCCATGCGATTTCAGAATACTTTTTACAACATGCGAAATCACGCGCGCTTTTTTTGTAACGTGCGAAATCACCCAGCGTAATTGTACGTTAAGGGGAATTGTACGATATACTTTCACTATATATATATATCTATATATATATATATATATATATATATATATATATATATAGGATAACGATCCGTTAGGAGACACCCTTTGTTGCGAGAACCGCGAGAACAAGTGTGAACACAACCAAAAATACCTAAAAAATAAAAACACAAAAAAAAAATACGGGGGGTGTGGGGTAGTTTTTTGGTGAGGTATAGTTTTTTTTTCTTTTTTTTTTTTTTGGGGGGGGGGGGGATGGGGGGTTAGGTTTTTGGGTGGTGGTGGGGTGGGTTTGTAACATCCGTCGAAAAACGGGTTTTCAAAATACGCTTCGTTTATCAATCAAATATCCAGTTATAAATTTCGTTGCGTATTTATAGTTGATATTAATTTTAAACGATACATAATTAATAAATATATTAGAATTTAAAAACCATAATTTAAAATTTCTAATAAAAACTGAATAAAAAAATAAATGCAGACGCCGGGTTTCGAACCCGGGTCACTCGGATGAACAAACACACAACACACCACTCCGCCACACGCGTTTCTTTGTAACAATACTGAATTAAATGATACTTAAAGTAAACCCGAATTCAAACCAGAGAAATCACGCGCACTCAGAGCTCTCAATCACCGGAAAATCCGGCAATCCGCGATTTTGGCCAAACCCGTTTCGACTAAACCGCTCCAATTGATGTCGACATCGGTTATAACCGTTGCCGGCAGTCAATTTCCGTCATAACCGACGGAAATCCTAACTCGCGGACCTTGACTCAATTCAGTATGTGTTCACTATTAATACCCACTTGAACACTCTGAAAATCCTTTCGCTCAGAACCACGATCGTTTCCGAAGCTTAATTCATCTCAAAACACGTCGCCGGAGATATTTTACAGTCGCCGGACTTTCACCGGAAAACCGAGACTTACTTCAAATCGGTAAAATTCTCGACTCTTTTGTTTGTAATCCATTATTCGACATGTATTAACTTCAATCCTTCAACCAGAATCTGTCCCAGACTACGCCGCCGGGAAATCCCACACTCACCGGAATTTCACTAAAACATCGAAGTCTCAGTGTCGATCGGTTTAATCATCTAAAAACTCTTGATATCTCTTACTCAATAACTTAATTTCATAACACAAGAATCTAAACTGTCAAACACTTCACTCAGCTGAGAGTCACAAATCAGAGCTGACGACTCCTGCCGGAAATCTGAAGTAAACGCGCTGTTTTGGTACCTTCTATTCTTTAATCTCGTTAACTATTTCATTCCAACCAACTATAAGTTTTGATAATCGAATTAAACAAAACAGTCGGATCTCACTGATCTGAGTTCTTGTAAATGAAGAAGATGAAGTCGAGAATAGGTATTAGTATAATTAAAACCAGATATTCAAACAGGTTAGACACACAGTCCAGCGGTAGACTGTGTGCGCAAACAATACGCACGTCACGAGTTCGAATCGCACAACGTACCGACTTTCAGAATTAAAACCAACATTTTTAAAACTGAATCAGAACAATGCACAGAATGTTTATAAAAGTAATATAATCCATAAGTTAAACAGATTAGACACACAGCCCATCTGGTTGGGCTGTGCGCATTCGTACCGAAGGACCCGAGTTCGACTTCGGGTCCCTGCAACCGGCTCGGCCATATAAATCCTTTTTAATAAAAAAACCAAATAAGTTTAAAATTAATTAGTATATAAATATAATTAAAAAAAATATATTTCGGGTTAGACACGTAGCTCAGTTGGTAGAGCTGCGTGCACGCGTACGAGAGGTCCCGAGTTCGAACCTCACTCAGCGCATGGTTAAACATAGTCCGACCGGTCAACGGTCAAAAAGTCAAATTTTTTTATTTCTTTTATTTATTTGTTTTATTTAAAAATCAATTAAAAACACTTAAAAATAATACTTTTCAAGTTAGAAAATGTCCTTAAACTCACGAAAATAAATCTAAAAAAATTCCATTAAAAGCACTAATTAAAAACATTAATCTCGAATAAAATCCATTTATTTACCGAACCATTTCGTTATTATTTTAGGTTAGCTTTCCTCGTCGATCAAATCCTAAAATTCGTGCGCATCCAGCGTCATCAAAGAGCGCACTCACTGTGAGTGAATACTTACAAATTCCCCTTTTTATTCATGTTTTGGGGTTCCATTTATTTAAACTCGTGCTATTACCATTATATGATCTAAACTCGAGATGTAAATATTGTTTGTTGTGATGCGTGTTTACATTTTGTCAAGTTGCGTGCAAATCATTCATTAGGCCCATCAGTTCCTCGTTGGAGACGGGTTGAGCATCAGGTGCCTCATTGTTCATCATTTGGTGTGTGCTTGTGCATCAATTGAGATTATGTGATTATGTTGTTGGTTGTGATGTGTGTTTATATTTTTGTCAAGTTGTGTGCAAATCATTCATTAGGACCATCAGTTCCTCGTGGGAGACGAGTTGAGCATCAGGTGCCTCATTCGATCGGCTCCGTTTGATTAAGCCTTGATCTCATTGTTTATCATTTGGTGTGTGCGTGTGCATTATTTGATATTATGTGTTTGTGATTAAATTTACATTTACGTTTACTCATATTTGGTTATGCACAATTTTATTCAAATAACCAACATAACTAATCCTTTCAAATGTTTAAATAAGATTCACTCGCCAACTTATGTTGACCCAAAAACCCTATTTTTACACATGATACAGGTGATCCGGTTGAGAAAAGAAACACATAGGATGGCCTAGAAGAATAAACAAGTTAATGCCTTGGAATGAACATTTAGTTTTGTTTTCCTTTGTAATTGTACTTTAGTTTGTAATTTGAATGAAAATGTATTTGAACATGTTGTGTTTGTATGTTTATTGTGACTTCTTCTTTAAAGAGAATTAATAAATATGAAACTTTATAGTAAATGTCATGAGCTTTAATGAAAACCCAATCATGCCCCGACTACCATTTCCGCTGCGGGTCGGGGTGTGACAGATTGGTATAAGAGTTTTTTACTATAGGGATATAGGATTGGTTATTAGACCCTTAGAGCCTATACTATAGTTGATTAGATTTTATTTGTTTATGTGCTTACATGCAAACTCATGATGTTTATTTGTTTCGTATTTATTACACACACAAATGCATGCAAACACTTCCCAATCATTTTGTGTGATACTTAATGAGTTATACTTATTGTCAAAACTTAACATGCTTACATATACATTCATCACGCATATTTCAATATTCACATATTCAAATCATCCTCATATTTCCTTTATTCAAGATTTTGTCGCATTTTTCATTTTTCCATCTCATCAAAGTGAGTTCAACGACGGGCATGTAGTAACTGTAAGGGTACAAGTACCGGTAGTCAGAACGTCCTGTCTAGGTTGACATTCGTATAAATCCAATATAACGGACCAGTTTGCCTACCTGGGGATTAACGATGAGAGTACGAAGGACCTATTAGGCCAAAGCATAACACACCAAACGTCGTTCGAACTAACCCCACTTTGAGGTGTCACCGTGTCCACACCTGGATGCACTCCGAACTTCATACGTTACATTCATATTTCTTGATTTTCTCCGGGTTTTAGTGTACGTTACCAGGCTAACACATGCGAACCATATGAAAGACCCGGTAATCATGGGGGCCCACATGATTACGAAGGTGAAATATGGCGGCATGCAAGGCCCAATTACGAGCAAAGCCCAAGACATCCTATGGATGTAGTAAATTTATTATTCTTCATTTGTTTTATGAATGTTCATTTCTAAGTACGACATATGACACCTAAAACGTCAAACTCATACTCTTGATACGTATTTCTTGTAGATGTCTTCTAGTCTCTCTCGTAGAAAAATGATATCAGGAAAAACCCGCGAGCGCATGGCTGCCCAAATCGCTCAACAAATGGCTGCCGTAATACCCAACATCGTAGTTCAAGTTCAACAAGCCCTTACCGCTAATTCCGTCAACCCAATCAATCAAGAAGATCAAAATGTTGTCAACCCTCCCCCAAATACCACTAAATGCACCTTCAAGCATTTCAAATCTTGCGATCCTCCAAAATACGAAGGGGCTGAAAGTGTCACCGCCCTCCTCCATTGGTTTGAGGAGATGGAAAACACTTTTCTCAATTGCGACTGTCCCGATGATCGCAAGGTGCGATATGCTACCGGTCGTTTGTTTGGAGTAGCACTTACATGGTGGAATACAGAGAAGGCCAAGCGAGGTACTGAGAATGCTATGACTTTGACTTGGGAAGAGTTGAAGGAAATCATGACAAGACGTTTCTGTCCAAGAAGCGAAATCAAGAAATTGGAAGATGAGTTCTATTCTTTGAAACAAAAGGAGGGCGACCACACCACATACAACAAGAGATTCCTTGAGTTAAATCATATGGTCCCCAACTTGTTCACTCCCCTCTACCGTTTGATCGAGCACTACATTCGAGGTCTTCCTTCAAAAATTCAAGACCCTGTAATAAGTACCACACCTGCAACTTTGGAAGCAGCAATGGAGTTAACTACAGAGCTCACCGAAAACCGCATACGGAATAAAGACTTCACGGAGGAGAAGAAGAAGGATAAAGCATCAACCAAAACCTCAAACTCCACCCAAACCGAATTCTCTTCTCAAACCACTCCTAAGAGAAAACGAGACGGGCAAAATTTCGCTATTACCCAAGGCAATAAACCAGCTTCACAGGCCATACCCCTCCAAGCTATCCCAATCACTCAAGTAGCACCTAACTCTACTTACCCAAATAAGAAACCTTACATTGGACCTCACCCTCAATGCAACACCTGTTTTTATCACCATCCATCTACCGTACCTTGTCGACTGTGTGCAAATTGTGGGCGTTATGGTCATTGGAGCAAAACTTGTCGTGCCCCTCAAAACCAAACCTCACCCCCTACTCAAAACATGATCCAAACATATCAACAACCCCAATACCCCATGTTCCCATATGTTCGAGCTTGTTTTAATTGTGGCGACCATACCCACTTTAGAAACACGTGCCCTCGATTGGTTAACATCATAAACGCCCAAGCTCAAGCAAACCCAGTTAACCAAGCAAACCCAGCTCCACCATCAGCAAGAGGAAGAGCTTACAACATCAACACCAATCCTGTTGAAGATAATAATGGCCCAAACGAATCACCCAACTAGCTTTCCCTCACCAAGAGTCAAGGCTCAACTCCAACCGTTTAGTTTTAATGTTTTCTTTATCTTTATGTCTTCCAGTTATAAATTGGGAATTTATGTATCCAAGAATTTTAATGCGAATTGATATTACAGTTTTATTTTGTACTCATTGATTTTAACATTCATATCATCAAACATCTCGACGTACCTCGATCACATCATTTAAAGAAGTTGGGTTGTGTCTCACTTTTACATAGACTAACCCCTTCATCATAACAAACGAGAGAGGTACTGTCATCATTCAGTCATGTATCCTTTCAGAATTGAGACTCAAGCTTTGGTTGTTGTGTTTGTTTATGTTTTAGAGTCACATAGAACTGATCATAATTTACTGATAAAGCCAATGAAAATTTGACAAGAATATGTTGGATACGCCGCTGGTACTTCCTATATATAAGTATTCTTGGCAAAGGATCAAAGGCATTACCAGGAGGTTATGAGAAGTTCCGTGTAGGTTTAAATATCGTCATGGTTGAAGTTTTTGTTTTATGATACATACCTTATCATTTCAAACGTATCAATTCCCTCAAAACTCTTATGCATAAAATCATGCCTAGTCAATCAACTCAGTTTATCCATGTTCCGCATTCTTATACTTTAGGCATCAAAAAGCGATTCCTGTAGCAGGGTATTCAACCCTTACTAGGAACGTTACCGCCTCAAATAAGATTTAAACTCTCACCCTCTTCTAATTATGTAATCGTCAAAATTAAAACATCCTCCCTTCAAGTCAAATATACCACTACTACTTAAATTTCGGGACGAAATTTCTAAAAGTAGGGGCTACTGTAACATCCGTCGAAAAACGGGTTTTCAAAATCCGCTTCGTTTATCAATCAAATATCCAGTTATAAATTTTGTTGCGTATTTATAGTTGATATTAATTTTAAACGATACATAATTAATAAATATATTAGAATTTAAAAACCATAATTTAAAATTTCTAATAAAAACTGAATAAAAAAATAAATGCAGACGCCGGGTTTCGAACCCGGGTCACCCGGATGAACAAACACACAACACACCACTCCGCCACACGCGTTTCTTTATAACAATACTGAATTAAATGATACTTAAAGTAAACCCGAATTCAAACCAGAGAAATCACGCGCACTCAGAGCTCGCAATCACCGGAAAATCCGGCAATCCGCGATTTTGGCCAAACCCGTTTCGACTAAACCGCTCCAATTGATGTCGACATCGGTTATAAGCGTTGCCGGCAATCAATTTCCATCATAACCGATCGAAACTCCTAACTCGCGGACCTTGACTCAATTCAGTCTGTGTTCACAATAAATACCCACTTGAACACTCTGAAAATCCTTTCGCTCAGAACCACGATCGTTTCCGAAGCTTAATTCATCTCAAAACACGTCGCTGGAGATATTTTACAGTCGTCGGACTTTCACCGGAAAACCGAGACTTACTTCAAATCGGTAAAATTCTCGACTCTTTTGTTTGTAATCCATTATTCGACATGTATTAACTTCAATCCTTCAACCAGAATCTGTCCCAGACTACGCCGCCGGGAAATCCCACACTCACCGGAATTTCACTGAATCATCGAAGTCTCACTGTCGATCGGTATAATCATCTAAAAACTCTTGATATCTCTTACTCAGTAACTTAATTTCATAACACAAGAATCTAAACTGTCAAACACTTCACTCAGCCGAGAGTCACAAATCAGAGCCGACGACTCGTGCCGGAAATCTGAAGTAAACGCGCTGTTTTGGTACCTTCTATTCTTTAATCTCGTTAACTATTTCATTCCAACCAACTATAAGTTTTGATAATCGAATTAAACAAAACAGACGGATCTCACTGATCTGAGTTCTTGTAAATGAAGAAGATGAAGTCGAGAATAGGTATTAGTATAATTAAAACCAGATATTCAAACGGGTTAGACACACAGTCCAGCGGTGGACTGTGTGCGCAAACAATACGCACGTCACGAGTTCGAATCGCACAACGTACCGACTTTCAGAATTAAAACCAACATTTTTAGAACTGAATCAGAACAATGCACAGAATGTTTATAAGAGTAATATAATCCATAAGTTAAACAGATTAGACACACAGCCCAACTGGTTGGGCTGTGCGCATTCGAACCGAAGGACCCGAGTTCGACTCCGGGTCCCTGCAACCGGTTCGGCCATATAAATCCTTTTTAATAAAAAAAACAAATAAGTTTAAAAGTAATTAGTATATAAATATAATTAAAACAGAGAATATTTCGGGTTAGACACGTAGCTCAGTTGGTAGAGCTGCGTGCACGCGTACGAGAGGTCTCGAGTTCGAACCTCACTCAGTGCATGGTTAAACATACGGTCAACAGTCAACGGTCAACGGTCAAAAAGTCAAAAAGTCAAGTTTTTTTTTATTTCTTTTATTTATTTATTTTATTTAAGAATCAATTAAAAACACTTAAAAATAATATTTTTTAAGTTAGAAAATATCCTTAAACTCACGAAAATAAATCTAAAAAAATTCCATTAAAAGCACTAATTAAAAACATTAATCTCGAATAAAATCTATTTATTTACCGAACCATTTTGTTATTATTTTAGGTTAGTTTTTCCTCGTCGATCAAATCCTAAAATTCGTGCGCATCCAACGTCATCAAAGAACGCACCCACTGTGAGTGAATCCTTACAAATTCCCTTTTTTTTATTCATGTTTTGGGGTTCCATTTATTTAAACTCGTGTTATTACCATTATATGATCTAAACTCGAGATGTAAATATTGTTTGTTGTGATGCGTGTTGACATTTTGTCAAGTTACGTGCAAATCATTCATTAGGCCCATCAGTTCCTCGTTGGAGACGGGTTGAGCATCAGGTGCCTCATTGTTCATCATTTGGTGTGTACTTGTGCATTAATTGAGATTATGTGATTATATCGTTGGTTGTGATGTGTGTTTATATTTTTGTCAAGTTGTGTGCAAATCATTCATTAGGCCCATCAGTTCCTCGTGGGAGACGAGTTGAGCATCAGGTGCCTCGTTCGATCGGCTCCGTTTGATTGAGCCTTGATCTCATTGTTCATCATTTGGTGTGTGCGTGTGCATTATTTGATATTATGTGTTTGTGATTAAATTTACATTTACGTTTACTCATATTTAGTTATGCACAATTTTATTCAAATAACCAACATAACTAATCCTTTCAAATGTTTAAATAAGATTCACTCGCCAACTTATGTTGACCCAAAAACCCTATTTTACACATGATACAGGTGATCCGGTTGAGAAAAGAAACACATAGGATGGCCTAGAAGAATAAACAAGTTAATGCCTTGGAATGAACATTTAGTTTTGTTTTCCTTTGTAATTGTACTTTAGTTTGTAATTTGAATGAAAATGTATTTGAACATGTTGTGTTTGTATGTTTATTGTGACTTCTTCTTTAAAGAGAATTAATAAATATGAAACTTTATAGTAAATGTCATGAGCTTTGATGAAAACCCAATCATGCCCCGACTACCATTTCCGCTGCGGGTCGGGGTGTGACAGGGTTTGTTTTGTTTGTTCACATTGGTTCTCGTGGTTCTTGCAATAAGGGTGGTTCTCGCATGGACCCTACGTGTAATTAGTTATACAATTCGTACGAGATGAAATTATAACATGCGTAATTAGTTTTCTAACATGCATGATTAGGTTTTCACCACATGTGTGATTTATGATTTGGTACTTGCGTGATTATGATTTTCAACAATTTTGATTTCTCTTTTGTTAAAAGCAGTTAATATCATATTTATTTATCTACTTAATTAAAAATGATGATTCATATAGTTGATAAATAATTTAGAAAGTTGTAGTAATTCGCATACACAATGCTTTTGATTTGTTGCCCGTTAAAAAATAAATTATATCTTTTGTGTAAAGCATGTGGAGTTGTCTTGAGTAGCTGTATCGTTTGGAATTTTCAATCGGGTTTCCGGTTGGTTATTTGTTTGAGTTCTTGACTTGACTCCCAACATGGTGGTAACTGAAGTGGGGTGACATGATTTTCAGAAACAAGAAAAAGAAAACACAAGGTTTGATTAGTAAGATGTTTTTATGTATTCAAATAATAAGGTGGAACCAGGCTTAACAGGGACGTCTTGAAGAATGAAATAAAGCAATGACATTGAAGGCCCATTCAACTACTAAAAAAGCCTCATTTTCCTTCGAGCATTTTGGTAAGAATTTGGCAGAGAACAACTTTTTCCGACCAAAACGTTGTCGTTAGATAGAAACTTTAACATTAGTAGATATTATATACCAAAGTAACAAATTACAAACAAGTGGCAGGTAAACGGGCAACAAGCTGCGCCGCAACCCACTTTTGAATTGCAAAACCAATCCTACTAAAGACGAAAATGCCCTTAAAGGTTGAAAGATTACTATTCACAACCTGTTGGACCCTGTTTAGAAATTCCACAGCCTCTGGGGCTAGGGACCCAAATGTATCAAAAGCGAATGGGATAAACACGTGTTGATTCTCTAAACAAGCCTTCTCGTGTTTAGCGACCTTGCCTGATTCCGCCTTTAACGCAGCCTGGCCAGCAACAAACCCATTATCCATGAGTCCAACAAGAGGGGACACTCCTGTAAGGTCCATATAAGCGTGTTTTCCCCTAGCCCACCCAAACACAAGAATATCAGCTGGCCGAAGAGTAGACCTCCCGTCGAGCGGATCCGTCAGAAAGTTCACCGGAGCCTCCTTTTTCGTCGAAATCCCTGTCCGCTTTAGAACGTCATAGAGAATATCCCTTACCAAATCATGTCGGTATTTAAAACCAGGTAACTCCTTACAATGGACCGCATGTTCGCCGAAAGTATCTAAACAAGCCTTGCGACAAACTGGGCAGGGCTCATCAACCGGAAACAGAGGGATCATTAGCCGGTACTTAAGAATTGCCCGGTATTCCACTGCTGACATGTGTTGGCCTAGTCCTTCAATGGGGATAACTGTCAGAAAATCCTGAGAATGAGGTGCCCGGAGACAATCAAACACAGCTTTCTGACGAGGGGATAGACTAAACTTCTCTCCCAAACACTGGACAGTTCTACTAAATAGGGCACTCCCCAAAGCATTCTGGGCTTTAGGGGGGGCGGTGTCCTTATTAGAGAAACCACCAAGATCAAAATCCGGAAGGGACATGTGCATGCAATCCAACGCGCACACATAATCAGAATCTAACCCAATAATACCACAGTCTCGAAGAATGTGGTCCTGTAAACTCCAAGATTGCGCCCTCGAGGCCACAAAAGCATACGTGGATACATCCTCAGCCGAACATAAACCCAAACCCCCAAAACGGGTCGGAAGGGATGCAAGCCTCCATTGAAGATCCCCAAAAAACGAACCCCCACAAACCACGATATCCTCGATAGCTCTCCGAATGCCTTTATCAAAAACCGAAACAGCCTCCCCAACAAATGTGGGTTGGCACGTTCTGAGGCCAAACAACAACTTAGCAACACCCATGCAAGAGCGTAGCAAGAGAAGCTCACATTGAGGGTCCCGCAGATGTGGAAGATAGCTCATCAGATCCACTGCACAAGATGCCCTTTTCACGGCCAACCTACTGATGAAACCCGCATCGCGACTAACAGCGCCCCCGAGGAGTTTGACACCCGACACCGGCCTCCCAATCTCACTAGGAAACAAACCCTTTTGCTTCTTAACTCCATTGCACGATGGCCAAAAAACTTCTGTTTTCTTAACGTTAAGTTGAAGCCCAAAACATGGCCCCAAAGACCTGATGATTTCTAAAGTTTTAGCCACCTCTTTAGCATCACCTATAATTGTACCATCATCCAAGTACCAAGCATGGAAAAGTAGCTTGCATCTATCTCGTATCTGATGAATGAGGGGATGCAAAACTAAGGCAAAGAGAAGAGGCCCCATATTTCTAACAAACTTTCAACTAAAATGTTAAAGATCAACAATTTCCAACCAAATTCGCTAGGGCCGCAAACTCTAAAAAAAGTAATATGTACGTCATTTAGGCTTTAAGAATTGTTCACGGCAGTGGCGGAGCTTGACAAAAAGTTTCGAGTGGGCGTAAAGTAATGGGACCCAAAAAAAAATTTCCTATCGTTATGTTTCGGGTCGGGTCGGCTATCATTCGGGTCAGGTCAAATAATAATAGTTCCAAATAAACTAAAAAAATTCATTCATTCAGATGACCCGTTCTTACACATAAAAACTTGCGATTAAGTTTATTGTGTGGTGGGTAATCTAGGGTTAAACAAATAAGAGTTAAAATATATTATCAAACTACCCATCACTTATATACAAAGTAGTAACAAACTTTACTTTAATTTATATATTGTATAAATATTTAGGATATACAAAGTGATAACAAACTTTACTTTAATTTATATATTGTATAAATATTTAAGGAAAATAATTGGGGGACGATCCTATATAAGTTTTAAAATTTTCGGACGAAAAATCGGAACCTATACACTTCTAACCGAAATATTAGGGTGGGCGGGTGCACCCCGGGCACCACCTATCCTCCGCCCCTGGTTCACGGTGAAGTTTATGATATATAATTATACATATAAACAAATGATATAAGAATCATACGATCCAAAGCTTAACTTTTTCTACAAACTTGGCCCCATTTTGTATAATCCGCTTTATAGTTTAGATCTCAAGAAAGCTTCGGACGGCCCTAGGGCCTAAGATGAAGTAAAAGTTTACTAAACAAATTAAATTCAAGTAAACACTAAATAAAAACATGTACGATTCAATTATCATGTGATATTCGTCTTGTATAAAATATACCTTCTTTAAATTATTATTTGAATGAAGCACATGTGAAATTTTGAAGCAGAGCAGAGAAGAAGTATGTCTTTACGGATAATGACGAATCTGAATTTGTCAGATAAATTCGAACGGGAAACATTCATAATGAATATTTAGGTATGAGACTACTTTATTTTTTTTATATTAATTTTTTAACAAGTATAGCATTAGATGATATCAAAACTGGTTACCTGAAACATCCTACAACCATGCTCGTTCAAATAATCAAAAAGTTGATTAAATAAAATACGAGTAAAACACTAGATAGGCACTTGTTAGTTGTTAGTTGTTACAATTCAATTATCATGTGATAGTCATCTATATAATTTTAGTATCACATGTATCATGTTAAAACTAGAGTTAATTACGTTTTTTGTCCTTTTGGTTTGTCAAAAATCACCATTTCAGTCCATTAGTTTAAACATTCTCATTTCAGTCTCTGTGGTTTCAGTTTCGTAACTATTATAGTCCACCTTCGTTAACTCCATCCATTTATTTTGTTAAGTGTTGGTGAATGACCAAATTACCCATGTTTAACATTAACCTTTTTTAATTACAATTTCATTTATCACATGTAACTACCAGAAACCGTAATATGTTATCAGCCTCCACTCTTCTTCTTCATCTAAACACAAACAACAAACCCATGTTCTTAATCCTTCTACTGCCTTTTCAGATTTGTAAACAAACAACCTTTCACAAATCACGCCTCTGGTTTCAAAACAGCCCTAACTTAGTTCCAAATAGTTTAATTTCTTACCGAAAATCTATGATTCTGATTTCAGAACAACTACTTTTCAATCGATTATTAAACCTGTAACTCCGTTTCACGTAGTTGGTTAAAACAACACGATCATGTCATCGTTATTACAAATCTGAACATCTAATGGCAGTGGGTCGCCGGAAAATGGAGTAGAGAAAAGAGATGAAACCGAGCAGATCTAAAACGACATGAGGACGATGGTGGTGAGCTGGTGATATAAGAAGGTAATGGTGTTCGACTAGAAGCACGATGGTGATGGATGAATTGGGTTTTCGGTTTTGGTCACGGACTGGGTTTTCTGGTTTTAGGAGGTAAGTGGAGGATGGGCTTGAATAGAATGGATTGAAGCCCTCTAGTGAAGGCATCAAGACCACAGGAAACTCCACCGGAATCGGAATTAAATTGAGGATGAGACGAACTCCACCGGAATCGGAATTAAATTGAGGATGAGACGAACCGCAGTTAGTCCGTCGGTGTGCAGTCGGAGGTCCGGTTGTTGCAGAGGCGGGGTGCTTCACCGAAGACGGAAATGACGGTTGCGTGAGGGTGGTTGTTTGGTGGGCGGTGGTGTGGTTGAGATGAGTTTTGTTTTACTAATTATGTAATTTGTTCTTGTTTATATATAGTTAGGTTTTTAACATAGGGTATTTTAGTCATTTTATTAAAAATTTGATGGTAAATTAGACGGTGTTAAATAGATGGACTGTAATAATTACAAAACTGAAACCACATGGATTGAAATGGCAATTTTAAACTAATGAAGTGAAATTGTGATTTTTGACAAACCACAGGGACAAAAAAACATAATTAACTCTTAAAACTAAATAATCATAGACAATTATCACGTGATAGTCATCTTATATAATGTTAGTATTACATGTGTCATATTAAAACTAAATAATCATAGACTTAATTCGTATGACACTGATTGTTATGTTATGTGATTATCAAATATTATCATATTAGCTTATGAACCTGTGTATTACACCGGTTAAATATTAAAAAATATATAAAATAGGTTGAATATTATATTAAATTATAGGTGTCACAAACCCGTGTGTTACATTGATTAAATATCGAAAAAAATATAAATCATAAACTTCTATTTAATCCTTGTCACATGACTAAAAATGTAACAATATTATAATTTCATACACTTATTTTTTATGAATTTTATCACACGTGTTCAAGAAATATGCACTATAATTATATAAAAATATATAGCACGATTTATAATACTATTATAATTTTATTAGATAATCTTATCTCAATTGTTTCTTATTTTTTTAATATTTTTTAAATTTCCAGTGTACATGTTACAACCATAATCAGGGAGTGTGACAAAAGAATACGTTAGGTGTGCGGGGTGCCTTCGGCAACCCCATTCGACAACCCACATGCTTAACGGCGTGTCCCTAGCATCATCACTTTGCCGATTGGTGAAGAAAAATTCGGGGAGAAGGTGCCGCATGCGGCAAAGAAGAGAGGAGAAGGTGAGTGGTGGTGCCCATATGTTGTCAACCAATCATCTTTATTTATTTTTAATTAGTTTGCCTAATCTCAATTTATGCATGTAGCTCTTATGTTTTTTGGACATTAGGCAATAATGAAAGGGGAAATACATGGTAAAATATAATTGGGTGGATGAAAAGTTTGCCTAATCTCTTTGGACATACACCCTTAGGTATCTAATAAAAAACATATATTATCTTAAATTATTATCTTAAGTACATGGGAAATTTGAAGGAGAAGCGGACAAGAATTATGCCTTTACCGACAATAAACGCACCTGAACTTAGTAGGTAAATTTGAAACCCGAAGCGCTCATGATGAGTGTTCAAGTATGAGATTAGATTTAAAATTTTTGCGGGTATAATAGTATTTGGTGATACCCAAATCGGTTACCTGAAACATAATATCCGTTTACTCTAACCATACCCCTAAAAAACATTCTTTTTATCATTCATTGACTGTGGGTAACAGAGTAATCCACTAATTCGTTAACCTTTTTATATTTAACATGTCCTGTTTATCATTGATAAAACTATGTAAGATATAAAATAGTAAGAAATGTACTTGAGAGTACCACGTTTTAACAAACATACGTGTATACGGATACTTGAGGGGGATGAGTAATTGGGTACTCAACGGGTGCAGGAAACGGTTTTACAATTGGATATAAAATTGAATTATCAATAGGGGTGGTAATTAGTGACACGACTCGAAACATAACCCGGGCATGCCCACAAAAAAAGTAGTTTTTTATTGGCTAACATAACCCGTTTATTAAACAAGTTAACCGGAACACGAACACAACCTTTTCACTAAACATCTCACCCGAACATAACTAGTTAACTGGTTACTAATCCGTTCTATTTTTCTTTTTTGTTTTTGTGTTTTTTTGGAAGTTTATATTGAGATCTTTTTAGTTTTTCTTCAAACTATCAACTTCTAAAATGAACTTTTTCTTCACTTGGAACTTTTTCACCAACACTTCACTTCAACAATCTTATTTTATCAGTTTTGACTACTCAATCTCCTCTCCTTTTCATTTGCCTTTTGTAATCTCGGGTTATATTTATAAAACCAAATTTATTAATTGTGAATGAAAGATGAAGAAACAAATACAATTAAAAATACACCGATTACAAAAAAAGGTTCAATTTAAACGAGAGTAATTGATTATTTAAATTATTACTAAGTCACTAAGTATCCTAATATTTAAATTGAATTTGGTGTGACCCGTGGCTTAATGACCTGTGTCTGCTAGACATGTATCCTAATATTTCTAGATTAGAGAGTTCCAAGTGGAGTTGCGTGGCGGAGAGATTGTCATTTCAGAATGGCGTAAAGACTCTAAATTGGAGTTGGCGGCGTAGTCCGAGGACACCTGCGAAAATATTAGAGCTTTTTTATTTACTTTTAGAGATCCATGATTTTCATTGTGTTGAAGGTATAGGCAGATGGAAGTGAAAAGGAGATAGCAACGGGATTTTCACAGTTGCAGTCGGGTTTTCGGTCTAGTTTTTAATATGAAGTGGGACAGGTGGATCCCGCTGAAATGTAGTATTTTGGCTTAACGGGCAGAACAAGATAGAAGTCCGACTAGAAGCGCACTTAACAAAAGAGGTATGGGTCTTGTTGATGATGATGATTGCCTGCTATGTGATTCGGATCAGGAGACCACATTACACATTTTCACTGCTTGCATTTTCTCTTCTGAAGTTTGGGCTCGGATTGAGGTATGGTGTCGGTTGGATTCTATTTATGCTTTCGATGTCCACGATCTGTTATTACTATCTAAGGGATCGAAGATTCAAAAGAAAGATAAATGGGTGCTCCACTGTATCGTGATTACAACTTTTTGGTGCATTTGGTCTGAAAGAAACGAGAGGATATTCCGAATGAAAGAAGCAAAAGCGATGGAGGCGGTGGCCAAGATTAAGTCGTTGGCGTATTTTTGGATTCGGCATAGATCTAGATTTAAAGATATTGTTTGGAATGATTGGTGTAAGGCTATGGGGTATGGGGCGGGGGTTCGGGCGGGGGTTGGGTATAAACGCCCGCTTCACCACCCTGGGTGGGCTTGAGATTTGGTGTGGCCCTTGGCCGGGGCATTTACGCAGGGTGTTGGATGGGGCTATCCGAGTGACATGGCGGATGTTGATTGGCCAAACTTAACTAGCCGTTGGGCTAGCCGTTGCCCAATGGCTATGTGTGAAAATTTTAAAAAAATGTTTTTTTTTCTATAAATACTAACCCAACCATCCAATTTTTTTTACTAAATCTACTCCACCTTTTCTACACTCATCTCTATCTATATTATTCGAAATGATACGAAAAATGAATCCTCACAATCGTGGTCTATCAGGTGAGGAACTCGAACTAATATTGGAAACGAAATAAGAAATAAAGAAAAATATGCTAATCACTAGGAAATTTTTATTAATTTTAGGAAATTAATGTAATTTTTTTAAGGAAATTTTGCTAAGGTAATAAAATTTACTTATTATTATTAGGTTTGTTATAATTTGTTGTTTTTAAAAATAATGAAAAATAGAAAAAAAAATAAAAAAATCCATGTGGCCTAGCCACGCAGGCTAGCCACGCCGCACCATGCCCTTCGATAGTACACATGACTGGTGGTGTCCCTCCAATTCCACGTGTCGGCCCATGCCCCCAACCCCCGCCCCACCATACCCCACGGTCTAAGTATCCTCTTGGATTGATATAATTTGGTTTTCCTTGCGGTCCTCACTTTGTGGACTAAATAGAGATGTTTTTGGTTGAATGAAGTTAACCTTTCAAAAAAAACTATTAATTATATTTAGAAATGAACACTGAATGGGTCACAAAATGATTTAAGTGGGTCCGAAACAAAGAAATATACAAGTAAGGTTAGGATTAAAGAATTCAACCGTTCACATCATTACTACCCTAAAGTTACCAATATCCAACTTTGTCATATCCATGCATCTCTAATATGGTATAATGAGATGCTTGTGAGGCAAAGCTCTGTATGTTTAGTTCTTTCCCTTTCTTTCCATTTGATTATTATACTCCGAATCACTCATGTAACTCAGCAATGCGTTAAAAGCATTTGTTAAGGTCATGCGTAATGAGTATTATAGGGGTATGAAGAGGCTTGATAACGCCCTCAACACCGCCCCTTGGGCCTTATAAGGCATGAAGAGGGACGACATTTCTAGTATAATGCCAAATGAGATGATTTTTTTTTGAAAAGTAATGATTTTGAACGGGCATTAAGGGGCGTTATGATGCTGATGTGGCGAAATATACACCTTGAGAGGTATTAACGATTACAAATAATCTAAGTATAAACAATTTTTTTTGAACGACAAATTTGGATCACTAACAGACTACTGGAGTATTATAGTGCCACCGGCCAACAGCGGAACCACCCGATCATATCCATTCCCACTAGACAATAATGTCTATACACAAATCTAGGAGGAAACCCAACAAATCTAGAAAAAACCTCCCTTGTGATAATCCAACTCATAATCTAATGAGTCTTATCGTACCCCTGAGATGCTACTAAGCTATAATGCCATGGACAATATAAACAATTAATTGTGCAATTGACAATTCGATTTATACCGTTCAATTTACAGCCATACTTTAAGTAAATTTATAACGTTCAATTTACAACCATATTTTTAAGTAAAGAAATGAATTAAAGCTTTCAATTCGCAAAATACAGTTGTATTTTACTATTTAATGTTTTGTTGACTCAATGAAACCGAGAAAGACTGTTCAACAGCTGGTTAGGCTTGTGAGTACGGGGCCGTCCCCGGGTCGTGATGGCTGAGGACCATCCCCAGCTCCGTCCTTTTGTCGTCTCACTCATGAATACGAATACGAATACGAATGTAACGAGCCCCTTTGGTCGATATAGCTCTTACAGCGGCTCTTTTATAAAAAAAAAAAAACTTTATTATATTAACCAATCAAACCCTTACTTTTTAAAAATGTACTCACCCACACTTTCTAAAAAGTCTCAAACTCTAAAAAAATCAAACGTCTTCTTCATCTTCGTGGGGTTCGTCATCTTCCGGTGAAGCCGTACTGTTTCTTGTAAACATTGTTACGAGGCAGTGACGTGCTTTCTTCCTCTTCTTTCTCCGCAAGAATCACGTGTGCCGTCTGCGTTACAATGTTTACAAGAAACAGTACGGCTTCACCGGAAGATGACGAACCCCACGAAGATGAAGAAGATGTTTGATTTTTTTAGAGTTTGAGACTTTTTAGAAAGTGTGGGTGAGTACATTTTTAAAAAGTAAGGGTTTGATTGGTTAATATAATAAAGTTTTTTTTTCTTTTATAAAAGAGCCGCTGTAAGAGCTATATCGACCAAAGGGGCTCGTTACATTCGTATTCGTATTCGTATTCATGAGTGAGACGACAAAAGGACGGAGCTGGGGATGGTCCTCAGCCATCACGACCCGGGGACGGCCCCGTACTCACAAGCCTAACCAGCTGTTGAACAGTCTTTCTCGGTTTCATTGAGTCAACAAAACATTAAATAGTAAAATACAACTGTATTTTGCGAATTGAAAGCTTTAATTCATTTCTTTACTTAAAAATATGGTTGTAAATTGAACGTTATAAATTTACTTAAAGTATGGCTGTAAATTGAACGGTATAAATCGAATTGTCAATTGCACAATTAATTGTTTATATTGTCCATGGCATTATAGCTTAGTAGCATCTCAGGGGTACGATAAGACTCATTAGATTATGAGTTGGATTATCACAAGGGAGGTTTTTTCTAGATTTGTTGGGTTTCCTCCTAGATTTGTGTATAGACATTATTGTCTAGTGGGAATGGATATGATCGGGTGGTTCCGCTGTTGGCCGGTGGCACTATAATACTCCAGTAGTCTGTTAGTGATCCAAATTTGTCGTTCAAAAAAAATTGTTTATACTTAGATTATTTGTAATCGTTAATACCTCTCAAGGTGTATATTTCGCCACATCAGCATCATAACGCCCCTTAATGCCCGTTCAAAATCATTACTTTTCAAAAAAAAATCATCTCATTTGGCATTATACTAGAAATGTCGTCCCTCTTCATGCCTTATAAGGCCCAAGGGGCGGTGTTGAGGGCGTTATCAAGCCTCTTCATACCCCTATAATACTCATTACGCATGACCTTAACAAATGCTTTTAACGCATTGCTGAGTTACATGAGTGATTCGGAGTATAATAATCAAATGGAAAGAAAGGGAAAGAACTAAACATACAGAGCTTTGCCTCACAAGCATCTCATTATACCATATTAGAGATGCATGGATATGACAAAGTTGGATATTGGTAACTTTAGGGTAGTAATCATGTGAACGGTTGAATTCTTTAATCCTAACCTTACTTGTATATTTCTTTGTTTCGGACCCACTTAAATCATTTTGTGACCCATTTAGTGTTCATTTCTAAATATAATTAATAGTTTTTTTTGAAAGGTTAACTTCATTCAACCAAAAACATCTCTATTTAGTCCACAAAGTGAGGACCGCAAGGAAAACCAAATTATATCAATCCAAGAGGATACTTAGACCGTGGGGTATGGTGGGGCGGGGGTTGGGGGCATGGGCCGACACGTGGAATTGGAGGGACACCACCAGTCATGTGTACTATCGAAGGGCATGGTGCGGCGTGGCTAGCCTGCGTGGCTAGGCCACATGGATTTTTTTATTTTTTTTTCTATTTTTCATTATTTTTAAAAACAACAAATTATAACAAACCTAATAATAATAAGTAAATTTTATTACCTTAGCAAAATTTCCTTAAAAAAATTACATTAATTTCCTAAAATTAATAAAAATTTCCTAGTGATTAGCATATTTTTCTTTATTTCTTATTTCGTTTCCAATATTAGTTCGAGTTCCTCACCTGATAGACCACGATTGTGAGGATTCATTTTTCGTATCATTTCGAATAATATAGATAGAGATGAGTGTAGAAAAGGTGGAGTAGATTTAGTAAAAAAATTGGATGGTTGGGTTAGTATTTATAGAAAAAAAAAACATTTTTTTAAAATTTTCACACATAGCCATTGGGCAACGGCTAGCCCAACGGCTAGTTAAGTTTGGCCAATCAACATCCGCCATGTCACTCGGATAGCCCCATCCAACACCCTGCGTAAATGCCCCGGCCAAGGGGCCACACCAAATCTCAAGCCCACCCAAGGTGGTGAAGCGGGCGTTTATACCCAACCCCCGCCCGAACCCCCGCCCCATACCCCATAGCCTTACACCAATCATTCCAAACAATATCTTTAAATCTAGATCTATGCCGAATCCAAAAATACGCCAACGACTTAATCTTGGCCACCGCCTCCATCGCTTTTGCTTCTTTCATTCGGAATATCCTATCGTTTCTTTCAGACCAAATGCACCAAAAAGTTGTAATCACGATACAGTGGAGCACCCATTTATCTTTCTTTTGAATCTTCGATCCCTTAGATAGTAATAACAGATCGTGGACATCGAAAGCATAAATAGAATCCAACCGACACCATACCTCAATCCGAGCCCAAACTTCAGAAGAGAAAATGCAAGCAGTGAAAATGTGTAATGTGGTCTCCTGATCCGAATCACATAGCAGGCAATCATCATCAACAAGACCCATACCTCTTTTGTTAAGTGCGCTTCTAGTCGGACTTCTATCTTGTTCTGCCCGTTAAGCCAAAATACTACATTTCAGCGGGATCCACCTGTCCCACTTCATATTAAAAACTAGACCGAAAACCCGATTTGTATTTATAGATTTTATATCGCTATTAATTATATTTTGTATTAATAATTTATTTTTACTATGACTAATTATATCGTTATTATAATTTTATTTGTAACGTACGTGCCGTGCCCACGATAGATTGGTGGCCGATTACTTTGACGACGAACCCATGTACACGGACCCGATGTTTAGACATCGGTTTCAAATGAGTCATCGACTGTTCTTACGTATTGCCGATGACATGTCGAGTTTTGATCCTTTTTTACATTACGATTCGATACTAGAGGCAAAAGGTGGTTCACCACCATACAGAAATGCACAACGGCAATTCACCAACTGGCTTACGGGACGACAGCCAATGCTTGAGACGAGTATTTAAAGATGCCCGAAAGAACTACACGAAAATGTCTGTAAAGGTTTTGCAAATGTGTGGAGATATTGTATAGCAAGAAATATTTGGGAAAGCCAAACACCAATGACATCCAAAAATTGTATCAATTTCACGAAGCAAGGCATGGTTTTCCAGGAATGCTCGGTATCATTGATTGCATGCACTGGCCATGGCGAAATTACCCGACCGCATGGCGAGGTCAATGATATGCTTGGTTTTATCTATATTTTACTAATCAAATTCCCAACATTTTGATGAGTTTGTGTAATTTTCCTGTGTTTTCGATACTGATTGGATTTATGTATGGATTTGTAGGACATGGTGAAAAATTAGGTAATAAAACAATGAAAACGAAGAATATTGGATGAGTTTGAGGTTTCGTGGAAAGGCGTATCGAGATATCAAAGAAAAAGGCAAAAATTGGAATTTTCTAGACCCCTTACCGACCGCAAGAGGTATCCATACGGTCCCTCCGCAAGGGGTATCCGTACGGTCTGTGAGGGACCCCAGGTCTCAAAATTAATATTTAAACCTTGCGGACCGCAAGGCTTTGCCTATACGGTCTGCAAGGGGTGTGAATATCAGAAAAAAATGTTTTAGAAACCCTACAGCCGTAGGGTGTTTAAAATCTCGCAACTTGGACGTTTCACAGCAGCTTGGCGGCGATTGTTGGCGCTTTTGGATCAAGATTGAAGGAAAGGAAGCTACATATCAAAGATTTGAGCACCTTGGGTTCGGTTTACACTTGTTTTTCGCATTATTAACCATTAAAATCATGTTTTGTATCAACTTCAGATCTGATTGTGTTACGTTATTATATAAATATGAGTACCTAAATCTTTAAAGCTGCTTAGGTGTGATGAACTAGACACGTTGTGATGATTCTTTGATTCAGTTTTGACTAAAAGTGTTTATTTACGCGTTTATGCTTTGTTTCGGAATCTGATTTTCATACACTTGTGCTTATTGTTATTATGGTTGTCATTGGTTTTGTTGAATTGGGCACATAGAAATATAACCTAGATTCACAAACTAATCTTGTCCGGTTATCGTTAGGTTTTCGGTCTGGATCTTGCGTTTAGAGATAAATTAAGTTACACAACCATCAAAATCAATTAGCTATGGTGTGTGATTCCTTCCGGAATGATTCGAAAGATAATTTGGGGTTGCTAGGTTATTAGCTAGACATTGTGTGATATTTGGGTGACCAATACCTTGGGTTCGACTATTTATTTGTGTTTAGAGTTTCCTAGGGTTTTAGTTGCTAGGTCTAATCCGCTTCACGATTTGAGGATTTTGACACCATAGCTGTCATATATAGCTGATGATCATGGGATTTGGTATCAATAGGTCGAGTCGGTCGATTTTAGCTCTTAAACACTTTGTCCCGCTTTCGTGCATGGTTTATAATCCTTAGCGGGAGGTTTATTGGGTATATTAGGGTCTTTAGTCAATAACCAGAATCAGAAGTTCATTGGATGTGTCAAGGGAGTCGACACCTAGGTGGTTCCTTATCATCATATCTAATCTTAGATCAAGTTTCTTGAGCCTGTCTGCTTGTCGAGTTTAGTCTTCTTTGTTGCGTAAGTTATGAAATCTTATTTTACCATTTTTCATATTTAATTGTTTAATAAGGTTAATAGAAAATCATAAAAACCATCATCAAAATTAGCTAGTTTCCATTGAGGTTTAGTATTGAGAGTTGCCCATAGTGTCCACAGATTGATATCCGGTCTTGCCATCTACACTACACTACGGCCAGTTCACTTACCAATTGTGTGTGGTTTAGTTAGCAATTCCATTTTTAAAACTTGTTTGAAATTAATATACACACTTTTCACACATCAAGTTTTTGGTGTCGTTGTCGGAGACACTAGGACTTTTGAGAACGATTCGAGTCGTTGATCTAGTTGTTTTACTTGCTTTCTTAGATTTTCTTTTGCCTTTAGGTTCCTTTGCTTGCAATTTGTGCCTTTACGTTTAGATTGTGTTTGAATTTGTAGCTTAGTGATCTTCCTTCATATATGCCACATACTCGTTCACAGGGACCGCCTATATTCGTTGCTTCTTTAGAGCCTGGGCAAGATCTTCTTGAGTGCCTCCGCGTCATCCGAGCTCGTAAAGTACACATTCCCCTTCTCACTTTCGATATGGATGCTCAGGATCAACAAGCTAGGAGAGTTGTCGCTGATTACGCCAAGCTGAACGCGACAGGTGCTCGGTCCAACATTACCATACCTGATGTTGTTGCCAATATCTAGCAACTCCCTTCGCAGATCATCTCCATGGTAACTAACACCATTTAGTTTCACAGGTTGCCTTCTGAGGACCCAAATGTAGGTGGGCAATGGCGGCGTTGGTGAAGCTGGCATGGTGTTGGTTATTTGTGGCTTTGAGTGAGAGGGAGAGACAGGGAGAAAGTGAGACTAGTGGTGGTGGTGGTTATAGGAATAAGATCATATACAATGGAATTAAATCTAAAAACAATAAAAACAATAGAATATTAACACATGGTGTATCTTATAACTACTCACTAAGGGTGTTTTTGTCTTAGACAATTTAAAAGGTTTTTAAGAATCCCCAATTTCATGCAATTCAATCTTAGACGATTTAAAAGGTTTTTAAAAATCCCCAATTTCATGCAATTCAAGTTTGTAACCTCTAATCTTTTAAATGGTTTTCATGTTTTACCACGTATATTTCGTTTTAAACTAATTTCTAAAGGAGATTAATCTTTAAACCCATTAGATAAAACATTCATCATCTTCAAACATTACAAAACATACGTATTGAAGAACAACAATAATCTGGTAAAATATATTTTTATAATAAGTTTTTGTTTTTATCATAATATTGTTTCATAATATTATATAACTAACACAATTTCATGTCTTTTTAATGTTACAAACAACACATACTACTAATAACTAGCACAAGCACAATTTCCTTTTTTGTAAACAACACATATTGTTATATACTAGCGCAATTTCATGTTTTTTAAATTTTTTAAACAACACACACTATTACATAACCAGCACAATTTCATGTTTAAAAAAAATATAAACAACACATATTATTACATAACTAACACATTTTCATGTTTTGTTTTAATTTTGTAAGCACATTGTTACATAACTAGCACAATAAATAACCATATTGTTAGATAACTAGCACAATTCCATGTTTTGTTTTAATTTTGTAAACAATACTTAGCGCTCGATTCAGACCCTAACCCCTAGATTTACAATTGTGTAGTGTAGGTAGGTGGCGATAGTGGCGTTGGTGATGCTGGCGTGGTGTTGCTTATTTGTGGCTTTGAATGAGAGGGAGAGACAAGGAGAAATTGAGACTAGTGTTGGTGGTGGTTATAGGAATAAGATCATATACAAATGGAATTAAATCTAAAAACAATAAGAACCAATAGAATATTAACACATGGTGTATCTTATAACTACTCACTAAGGGCATTTTTGTCTTAGACAATTTAAAAGGTTTTTTAAAATCCCCAATTTCATGCAATTCAAATTTGTAACCTCTAATCTTTTAAATAGTTTTCATGTTTTAACCATGTAGATTTCGTTTTGAACTAATTTCTAAAGGAGATTAATCATTAAACCATATAAGTCCCAATTTACCGGATCTCTCAATGATTTCAAACAAAACCACGTGATTAGGCGGAATCTAAACACGTAGTAATTCAAGAAAAACGAAAAAACAAAGAAATACAAAAAACACCGAAAACATTTTAACACGTTGCACACGATTCTATTACTATCAAATAGCAAAACCATCTAGTACCAAATGATCAAAACTCCAAATTGCATCCCTAGCTCTCTCTAGAATTCCTCCGTAACAATGAGGCTTAACCTTAACAATGAACTAAGCATAACATTAGATACGTTCCATATACGAATCAGCCCACATGGCCTAACCCAAGTCCACTAGAAAAACTAAGTCCAATAACCTATAAGTGTGTTTGATAATAACAAGCGTAAACCTACTCAGATTTTTTTTAAAATATCCCCATAGGTTTATGCTGTCTTTATCATATCTCTGTAGGGAGATACTTCATTTCTTCATTCTCAAACTTGGGTCTTTTGTTCTTCTTGAACATCATCAGCTTTTGCTTGAACATCTTGCTTAAAAGAATATGAGAGGAGGATTCTCAGCAACTCTTTTCTTTTTCAGTCCTTCAACTTCAAGCAGCTTCACAGGTTTTCCTTCAGTTGTACTTTCATTGTCGAAAGATGATGCACTTCAGTTTCTTTTGACTTAAGTACATCTTGTTCTTGTGGTGCTTCACGTTTGTCAGCAACTAGAACAAATCACTCTTCATCAACCCATGTTTCTTGATTTGGATCAAGTTCTGCACATTCATAGAAAATTATAAGCAAACATTTATATCTATGTAACAGAAGAAAGTACCACATGAACACTTGGTACATCCAAGTATTTGTACTCAAGTTCCACAATTCAAATTCATTCAACTTTTGATGATCAGTCAAATCTTTAGGAACGGTTAATTTTTAAATTTAGAGAAAAATAAACAAAACACTCTATTTTTGTATTTTTGAATTTTTATTTTTTAATTTTCTTTTTAGTATGAGAGCAAAAACAAGAAAGAAGAAACTAACTCAACAGTTACAATCACAATTGTGATGGGATCAAATTTTTTCAGGCAGACCAAGGAACACTTTTCGATGCGAACTTATTAAGGCTGGTCTATGTGATTGCCAATATGTTTATTCACGTAAACTTTAACGCTCAACTTTCATTTTTTTCAACTTCGTGATATGCTTAAGGTAAAATTATACTATAATACCCGTGTGTCCCATACATTCACATACCCCCGCGATCAAGGTAAGCACAACGATTCATCGTAGCATGTGAGTATACTGAGTTCATCCATTCGATTTACAATGTCCGACAATTGGTGAACAGATCAGTACTTTCGTACAACAAAGTAACAATATTTGTGTCCAATGAGGGTTAGAAAAATACCTTTTTGGTATGAATTTAGCTTTTAGCTCAATGGAATTCCCTCATTTTGCGTTTATTTTCCTTTAAGGTTTTTGGCATCTTTGGCTCTTTTAAGATATCCTGACTGTGCCTAGGTATGCATATAATCTGGATATAACAGAAGAACAACCATGATATCCCTTGATGACTCAACAGTATAAAGACCCGAAACCTCAGACGTTGGCTGTCCATCAACGCAAGATTTAAGACCATAAAATCATACGCCGATGGTATGTTACCCACATGGTACATAGTTCATTATGTTTGTATCACTTAGTATCTTTTATCACTTTGAGTGTCAAGCCTATCGACATATCACATTAGATCTTAGTCTTTTCAGCTATCGCACCTTACATGTGTCAGTCAAACCCTTTAACACGAACATTTATTTCATTTCCCTTATATGCATTGTTTTATGATTTTTCTCTTTTCAAATGTTTTTCTCTTTTTCTCATTTCCCCCCCTAAAACAATGCATAATATGCAACAAACTTTTTTTTTGCCTTTTTTCTCCTTTTCTCCCTCTAAAGCAAAACATATATACAGATATCTCTCTCCAACTTGAGATGTCTCTCTCTAACTTGAGATATCCCTCCCTCTCCCTCCTAAATTTGTGCATAAATCTTATGCGCAAATTTACCTTAGAAAGAAAGCTTTATGTACAAAGTAAAAAAAATATTTTTGGTTATCATTCTATCATCAGATAATCACATTCAAATTAAAGTTCACATTTAAATTAAAGTACTAAACTTAGATTGTACCTTCCATGCTGATCTTTTCTTACCTCCCTTATCTCATAAGAAGGAAACATGTCATCTGAAAAAATTTGAACCTTTTTCTAACAGTGAGATCTACATGTCATATCCCTAGAACAACTACTATCAACATTCCAAGGATTGTCAACAGCTCCTCCTTGGTTGTCCCTGAATAGAAAAGGAAATGAGTAAGACATTTACCCAAGCCATTGTGGTCTTGGGATTTCCTGAAGCATCAAAATATGACACTTCCTTCAAACACATGTCCCCTTTTGTTTCAATGATTGGTGATGTTGTTGCTTTATGTTTTGCTTTCCAAATTTGTTTAGGCTTTTCTAATTTCTTAGGTGCCTTTGGCAAAGCAGTTTGCTTTTCAACCTTGGTATTTTTCAAAACTTGTTTAGGTTTCAAGGCGCTTGTTTTCTTTTAGCTTTCGCTGCATTCCAATCCCCATCAGATGGTTTAACCTTGGGATACTTATTCATCATTGCCTTAGACTTTTCAACCTTCAAGGGCTTAGAATAAGATCTATCCTTTGGTGTAACCCTCTGATTTTGTGTATAATATGGGACATAAGGACGATGTGTGCAATTCCGTGGAATGTGGCCGGGTTTGCCATAGTTGTAGCATGTTTACTACTTTACATAAGGAGCATAACCCGATCCATTCGACCCAGGCGATGATGAATTTGAGTTATAAGATCTGTTGGATGATTTGTTTGCAGACTTTTCAAACTTTCTGCCCTGCTACATATGTCCCTGTCTACAATAGTTAGTACATTCACTTTTTTATCTTTAAAAACAGTGTTAAATTTGAAATTTCAGTTGGAACTGTTGGTTTTGGAGACACATATTTATTTGGCAGGCCTCTCAAAGCTGGCTCAAAAACAGTCTTTTTCACATACGGACGAGCATGAAAAGATAAATTGGATGTTTTCAAACAAACATCGGCAGTTTTTTGGTAAACAATATCATTCCCCTCAACCCAATCCTCTACTTTTACTTCATCTGCACACGAAGTAGAAACGTTAGTATCGTTCACACATTTAAACTCAGGGACTATTGGCCACACCACACTTGTACCAACAGTCTTGGACGAGGCTTCCTCACATTCTTTTACATTTTAAACTGGCCTTGTTGTTTCAATTTCAGATGTTGTGGCCTCAGTCACTGTTTCACTGCTTGATTCAGCTGAACCACTTGAGTTACTTTCCTTTTGGAGTGGCTCTGCGGAATCCTCTGTTGTTGATTTAGCTGCTTTAGAGGACTCACAGCTGGATTCACTAGATTCAACTGATTCCAATTTCTCAGAATCAGTTGCTTTAGGTGATTCACATTTGGTGTTAGATGCAGGGGCAGACCACCCTATGGCATGGGTGGGCGGTCACACCCCTTGAAAAACAAATTAGTGCTATTTTTCGCGAAAAATCCTGACCACACCCCTTGAAACTTTTCGTCCACACCCCTTAGAAAAAAAGTTGAGAATTTATATATATATATATATATATATATATATATATATATATATTTGTGAACACGGATTGAAACCCGACCCAATTATCTAAACAATTTTGCCCACTAACCCCTTTAATAAAACTCGAATTCAGTCCATGAAGCCCAATAACTTAATAAAATAATTTAGCCCAATACAAACAAACCCAATTAACAAAACAATTTAGACCCCTACAAACTATGAAACAAACCCAATCGCTGCAACCGGCAACTCCGCCCTCCCTCACTGCCAGCGAACTCGCGACACCCCAGCCCCAACCGGCGTCCGAGTTCCAACCCCCCCCTGCAAAATTCTAGCCATAAACAGGTATTTTGATATTATTTTTGTTATTTTGATGTTTATTTCATTATGTGATTTTGTAGTTGAACTCTTGAGAAAGGTTAAAAAAGTTCAAATTTTTATGTGTTTTGAGGTAATTTGGGGTTGTTCTAGTCTTTATAGGATGGGTTTGTTGTCTCTTAATCTATTATTGATTATTTGATTCTAGTATAGGGTTTGAAAAGTTGAAACTTAAAACTTGAAAATTAAGGTGTCACACCCCAAACGATGGCGGAATCATCGGGGCGAAGCACTAGGCGAATCAGATTGCTCAAGAGAATCCATAACAACTATTTAAGCAATAATATTTAAATGTTCAATATCCCATACTATCAAACATAAAATCCTCAAATAATCATCACAAATACCAAACAATCTCTCAAAAATATCCAATCCGATCTTCCCTAGATTTCTATTACATGCGTTTCTAAAGATAAAGTCCTGCGTCCATTGCAGCAAGTAGAAATCATTAACCTGCAACATACGTTAAAATAATATCAATACAAAAATATATTGGCGAATATATAGGTTTTGATATATATATATTAGCATAGTAGAGAAAAACGTTGCGAATTTCCACATACATGAACCATGATTCACGTAACATATAAACTAAACAAGACAAATTTCACATGTTAAGCTCTCAAAAAGGCTCGTAAGCGCGATGTGTCCTTCCTAACTAGACCTTGTCGGGTGTTAGCCAAACTATAGTACCATACTAGCTAAGGTGGAGTTAACGAAAAAGTGTCCTAGTTTACATGTTTCTTGTATCACGTGTATATATGTATAACAGATATTCGCGTGTGATAAATCAGTTTAGCGTGCGTTGTGTACTTTGATAGGAACGTATGTTACACCTAAAAAGTGTATTAAAGCGAAAATGAGTCAAGTATACTCACTGTTAGTGTTTGATAAACAAACACGAAGTGGTTCTGGATTGAAGAGAGCGTGGGTTCAGCCTGTAAACGCGAACAGAAGTGCATCAGTCTTTCGAAGTGCTGAAACGGTCAAAACGTGAAGGAGCAGAGGACAAGTTCGGGCGAAGTTGTACCAAATCTCTTGGATTTGGTACAAGTTCGGGCGAACTTGCTTGAAGTGATCTGGAATGTACAAGTTCGGGCGAACTTGGTACCTTTCCTTAGAAAAAGGTACAAGTTCAGCTTACAGATTGTACAAGTTCTGGCGAACTTCTCTAGTTTCCTTGGAAATTGTACAAGTTCGGCGAACTTGACTGATTTTCTTGAGAATTGGACAAGTTCGGGCGAAGTTGGTCATCGAATGATGACAACTTCGAGCGAACTTGCTCTTTTTGGAGCGAACTTGACTGTTTTGGTAACCAAATCGTGCATTTTCGTATCGTTTGCTGAGGAAATCGAGTGTCCATCCCTCCAACCTTAAGCTACTGAGCAAAATATAGGCTGGAGAGGTCTTTTGGAGCGAGTTTTAGCCACTTTACAGGAACTCGGGCTAATCCTGGCGAACTTGATGGTTCGTACGGGTTAGTCCAGTTCGTGTAAGGTGACGACATCGTCCTTATGCTTCCGGATCTGAGATCTTGCTTGACAACGCCTCGTTCCACTTCATAGTGAACGAAACACACGTCATTTGTCCGTATTTTGTGTAAAAATCGATACTTTAAAAGGTTTTTCTTAGATCTAACACTTGGTGAGTCGAAATCATAAAGATTTCTAGCTTGGGAAGCCAAAGCTAAGCCCAAATACACTCGTTTAGTGTAGATCTAAATAAAAAGAAGAAGTTTTATAGAAAAAGATGAAGATTTTCATAAACAGAAGAGTTTTGATGAAAACGAAGGTAATCCTTGTGCAAAATCGTAGTAAAAGCGTTGTTGTTTTGCATAAAATGGGTTGAGTCTTACTTGGAAATCAAGGGTTTGCGGTTTTGGGAGCTCTGGGGCGAACTCGCAGCAAGGGGAGCATGAACGGAGGTGCTGGGTTTTTATAGGTGAGGAGAAATTAAGCTGGTGGAGACCAAGTTCCGCGAACTTGGCCCAAGTTCGGGCGAACTTGGCACAAGTTCGGGCGAACTTGGCACAAGTTCGGGCGAACTTGGCCAGTTCTGTTGGAAGTTGTGCAAGTTCGAGCGAACTTGCTGAGTTTGGAGGAAAATCTTATTTGTTCACCACTGGTCAAGTTCGGGCAAACTTTTGATACCCAAGTTCGGCCGAACTTGGCCTGATGGCGAAGTTTTGTTCATTATTTTCGCGTTAGGTGCTCGTTTGACGATTCAGTTCGTATTAGATAGTTATGTCAAGCGTTTTAGCAAAGCTTTAAGCATATTAAGCGTTTAATTAGATTAAATCAGATAAATGAGCGAGATAGCATGCGGCTTAGTTCCCAAGTCTTGCGAGAGTCGCGTTGTAGTTTAAGCAAGCAGATAGCCTTGGAAACATCACGCAAAGTTTATAGTATTTAGCGAGTTCGATGCAAGCGTAAGCGTCGTGTGGTGCGATGTAGTGCGAAAATATGCAATGTAGCATAGTAAGCGATTTAGTTTACATTATGATCCGAATCTCTAGTGCTAGGCGTAACGAGAGTAACGAGCTGCGAAGAAACGGGTTGTTACATCTCCCCTACTGTTAGGAAATTTCATCCCGAAATTTATTCGAAAGGGAAACTTGAGAATTGACAGAATAGATAGCGATAGATAGCGGTAAGGCGTTGGCGTAAGTTGAGGATGAACGAGTGGTCGATCAAGGATTGACGAGTGAAAGCGTCTTGGGGGTGTAAGGAATCGATGAGTAAAAGCGGTTTAATTGACTCGTGGTTGATAACTCATGAATTGGCAATCCAAAAATGTTTTTTTTTTAGTTTTTGAAAAATTTTGTTAAAACTATTACGAAAAGGCCTTTAATTGAAACTCGATTTATGCAAATTTTCTCATAACTTGGCGCTAGGATGAGTTGATTTACACTCACATCGTAAGAAGGATTTTACTTGCCCAAAGGTTTTAGTAATAATCCAAATATTTAGAAAATTTTCCATTTATTTTCAAAACATAACGGTAAAATAAAATTTACACTACGTGAAAAAAGGGCTACGGCCACACTTTTAGCAAAACCGCCCTGCCACACATTTGAAAAAATGTGTGGCTAAAGGTCATTCATAACATTTTAATGCCACACATTTTATTATTAATGTGACCATTGTATACCAGTTCAGAACCTTTAGCCACACTTTTAGAAAATAATGTGACATTTATTAGCCACAACTTGAAATGTGTGGCCAGACGTGATCTATGGCCACATATTTTGTTATATGTGACGAAAAACACTGTCTTTGATACTTTTTGTCACACCCCGACCCGCAGCGGAATAAGAGTCGGGGCATAATTGGGTTATCACCAAAGCTCATGATGTTTACTAAAATGTTTCATATTTATTAAATTCAAATTACAACTTAAATATCCAAATCAAAATTCATACAATTACAAGGAAATGAAACTATTAATCCAAGGCTTAAACTGGTTTATTCTTCTAGGCCTTCCTATGTGTTTCTTGCCTCAGCTGGATCACCTGTATCATGTGTAAAACGGGGGATATTTTGGGTCAACAAAAGTTGGCGAGTGAACCTTGATAAAACATTGTTATTAATTTCTTGTTTTATTTAATATGGAAAATTTGTATAATATCACATGTGAGCAAACATATATAAATAAACAACACAAACCACTTTGAATGAGTATATGATATGAATGATGATGAATGTGAGATCAAGGCTCAATCAAACGGAGCCGATCTTATGAGGCACCTGATGCTCAACCCGTCTCCCACGGAGAACTGATGGGCCTAATGAAATGCGTGTACTGAAAATGATAAATCGAAACTACATATAATCCACACAACAATTGATACACATTTGATCACGGATATGATGTATGCACAAGTGTTTAAATATAATAAAGAATTAAACGACACATGATACACCCCAAAACATGATTAAAACGGGGAATTGATAGAGATTCACTCACATTGGGTGCGTTCTTTGATGACGTTGGATGCGCACGAATTTTAGGATTTGATCGACGAGGGAAAAACTAACCTAAAATAATAACGAAATGATTCGGTAAATAAATGGATTTTATTTGAGATTAATACTTTTAATTCATACTCTTAATGGGATTTTTAGATTTATTTTTGTGAGTTTAAGGAAATTTTCTAACTTTAAAAATCCTATTTTTAAGTATTTTTAAATAATTTTCTAATTAAATAAATAAATAAAAATAAATAAAAAAATTTGACTTTTTTTGACCGTTGACCGGTCGGACTGTGTTTTTATATGCGCTGAGTGAGGCTCGAACTCGGGACCTCTCGTATACGTGCACGCAGCTCTACCAACTGAGCTACGTGTCTAACCCGAAAAAATTCTCTGTTTTAATTATATTTATATACTAATTAATTTTAAACTTATTTGATTTTTTATTAAAAATGATTTATATGGCCGAACCGTTTGCAGGGACCCGGAGTCGAACTCGGGTCCTTTGGTTCGAGTGCGCACAGCCCAACCAGTTGGGCTGTGTGTCTAATCTGTTTAACTTATGGATTATATTACTCTTATAAACATTCTGTGACTTGATCTGATTAAGTTTTAAAAATGTTGGTTTTATTTCTGAAAGTCGGTAAAGTGTGCGATTCGAACCCGGGACGTGTGTATTGTTTGTGCACACAGTCCACCGCTGGACTGTGTGTCTAACCCGTTCGAATATCCAGTTTTAATTATATTTATACCTATACTCGACTTCATCTTCTTCTTTTAAAAAAACACAGAACAGTAAAGTCCGACTGTTCTGTTTATATCGATCATCAAGACTTATAATTGATTGGAATGAAATAGATAAAGAAGATTATGGAATAAAATGTACCAAAACAGAATGTTTTTCTCAGATTTCCGGCAAGAGTCGTCGGCTCTGATTGGTGACTTCCGGCTGAGTGAATTGATTAACAGTTTTGATCAATGTGTTGTGCAATTAAGTTACTAAACAAGAGATATCAAGAGGGTTTAGATGATTATACCGATCGACAGTGAGACTTCGGATTTTCAGTGATATTCCGGTGAGTGTGGGTTTTTCCGGCGGCGTAGTCTGAGACAGATTCTGGTTGAATGATTAAAGTTAGGACATGCCGAATAATGGATTACAAACAAAAGAGTCGAGAATTTTACCGAATTGAAGTAAGTCTCGGTTTTCCGGTGAAAGTCCGGCGAATGCAGAATATCTCCGGCGACGTGTTTAGGGATGAATAAAGCTTCGGAAACGATCGTGGTTCTGAGCGAAAGGATTTCCAGAGTGTTCAAGTGGGCATTTATAGTGGAAACAGGCTGAATTGGGTTTGAATTGGGTCAAGGTTCGCGATTGGAGATTTTCCGGCGGTTACGACCGAAATTGACTGCCGGCAACGGTTATAACTGGTGTCGAGATTAAATTGTGCGTTCCAGTCAAAGGAAAGGTAGCCAAAATCGCGGAACGTCGGTTTTTCCGGTGAGTGCGAGTTCTGGACGCGCTGATTGCAAATTTGACTTTTCGGTTTTATTATAAAACAAATTTGTTTCCGTGTTTATTACAAAAACAATGTGTGGCGGAGCGGTGTGTTGTGTGTTTGAGTTTGTGGGTGACCGGGTTCGAAACCCGGCGTCTCCATATTTTTTTTATTTCATTATTTTTTTGTTATTTAATAATTATGTTTTAAATTTCTAATATATATATTAATTATGTATTGTTTAAAATTAATACGAACCATAAATACGCAACGAAACTTATAACTGAGTATTTGATTGATAAACAAAGCGGGTTTGGAAACCCGTTTTTCGACGAATGTTACACTTTTAGCCACACTTTAAGGAAAAACTGTGACATATATAAGCCACTCTAGCAAAGTGTGGCCAAATGTTCTCTACGATCACAATGTTTGTTTTCATGTGACCAATAACATATGAATACAAAACCCTTAGCCACACTTTAAGAAAAAAATGTGACATTTATTAGCCACACTAAAAAAGTGTGTCGAAATGTGATCTACAACTACAATATTTGTTTCATGTTACTAAAAACAAATGTATTCGAAACTTTTAGTCACAGATTAAGATAAACAGCCACACTAGAAATTTGTGGCCAAATGTGATCTATGACTACATTTTTTTGTTTGTTTAATGATATCGCTAAATCTAATACATTGGTCACATATATTATATTGTGTGATTAAAGGTTAAACAATAGCAACACTTAAAATTAAAAAATTTCATGTGGCTTAACATAAACATTCGTCACACCATCGTTTTGTTTATATTGTGTGACGAAATGTTATTAGATTTAGTGGAAAAAATGTGTGACCAAATGTTAAACTTACCATATATTTAAAAATTCCCCAAAATATTTTATACTAAAACTTAAACTTCCCCCCAAAATATTCCATCCTAAAACTTCTCCCCAAAATATTTCATTATAAACTTAAACTTCCCCCAAAATATTTCATCCAAAACTTCCCTCTCAAATAATATTCTTATTTAAAAATTATATTAGTTTATATTAAAAAACAAAAGAAAAATCTTACAACGTATTTGGGGGTACATTATAAATTAAAATTATAACGTTGTTTGAATTATTTTATAAGGTTTTTTTATAATATTTGTTTCATAGCAAATAAAATAACTACGAATACCTATGATTCTTACAAATCAATTGTAAATACCTATGATATAATATACTATGATGTAAATAATGTCACAACTTTTTTTGGTACAAAGGAAAATATCATGTTAGATATGATGTAAATAATAATATCACAATTTTTTAGGTAAAAAGGAAAATGTCGTGTTATATCATGTACTTTAGGAAGTTATAAGATAATGAAATCAAATAAGATGACATTATAATAATAAAAATAATAATTATCTTTTTCATCATAATAATAATAATAATAATAATAATAATAATAATAATAATTGTAGTGAGAATAAGGATTAAAATCAATATTTTAATTTTAAAATAAAATATAAGTAAAAATTATGAGACTAAAGGAGAGAATGTCACGTGACATTAAATAAAATCATTTATTATAAGTTAGGTTACATTAGATTAGATTTGATAGATAAGATTGTTTAAATTAGAAAATGTATCAATGTTAAAGTTTGTTTAATTTAATTGTGTATAAGTTCGTCTTAAACTATACGTAATTCTAGGAATCTTTATAAGTTTGTCTTAATGGACCATATATGTCTTAATGGACCCATTGTGCCATAGTAGATCCCAAAGACAATAGTAGATCATATATCTCTTAGTGGAGCATATTAGACCCTTAATGTATCACAATAGACAATGATAGATTATATATGTCTTAATGGGCCATATTGTACCTTATTGGATTACAATGGACAATAGTAGATCGTATAAAGACTATATTGGGTCTTAATGGATCACAATAAACAATAGTAGATAGTATATGTCTTAATGGACCATATGGAGCCTTAATGGATCACAATGGCAAGTGGTAAATCATACACGTCTTAATGGACTGTGATGGGCCTTAATAGATCACAATGGATGATCATATATGTCTTAATGGACCTTATTGGGTCTTAATCAATCACAATAGCCAATGGTAGATCACACATGTCTTAATGAACCATATTGAGTTGTAGTGGATCACAATAGACAATAGTGGATCGCATATGGCTTAATCATCCATATTGCGACTTAATGGATCACAATAGATAATAATATATCATATATGTATTAATGGCCATTATGGGGCCTTAATAGATCACATTGGACAATAGTAGATCGTAGTTGTCTTAATGGATCATATTGGGCCTTAATGAATCTCAATGGACAATAGTAGATCACATATGTTTCAATGGGCCATAATGGGTCTTAATGGACCACAATGAACAATAGTAGATAAAATATGTTTTAAGTGGCCATATTAGGCCTTAATGGACGATAATGGATACTAGTGGATCATATATGTCTCACCGGACCATATTAGGCTTTATAGATCGCATTGGGTAATATTATATTATATATGTTTTAATGGACCATATTAGGCTTTAAGAACCGTTTTTCGTATGGTTTTTCCAATTAAAAGTAAAAAAATATACATGGTTAGGAAATGCCTTCGATGATCATGTTAAATGAGTTTTTTCTGACAAAAAATATTTATGAATGTAATTAGCAATAAGATAATAATTACATCGAGATAGAAGGTAAACGGGCAACAAGCTACCCCTTTCTGAATAGCAAAACTAAGTCTTTTAAAAACTACATCCGTAGATCTTGGGGTCATAACATTACTGTGCATGACCTTTGAACTCGGCTAAGTAGGTCCACAGCCTTTGGCGCAAGGAACCCAAAAGTATCAGGCAAATGGGATAAACACGTGTTGGTTGTCAAGGCACGCTTTCTCGTGTTTGGTCACTTTGCCCGAAGCAGCTTTTAAAACAGTCTGACCCACCGTTAAACCACTATCCCCTAAGCCCACAAGGGGGAAACCCTGTTAGATCCACACATGCGTGTTTTCCTCCTATCCATCCGAAGACCAAAATGTCGGCTGGTCTAAACGTATATCTTCCTTCCAGTGGATCAGTTAAGAAATTCACCGGTGCCTCTTTCTTAACAGAAATCCTAGCACATCTGAATAAAGATTAATGTAGTTTTAGGATAATACTTTGGTCACAATCCCCGTAATTAATCTTTATTAAATTTTGATTAAAGTCGACAATGATGCGATTTAAATCAGTTGCTGAAAAAATTAATTGACATACACTCGTTTAGTAAAAAAAATTATGTAATAAGTTTTTTGTTTGTATAAAAAATTTAAAAAATAAACTTTAATTTTCATTCCTACAACCCAAAAGTTTTGTATTTCCCTCTCGTTTTTCTTAACCTAGATCTCATAAGCTTGGCACCTCCTTTTCCTTTTGGTTTTGGCATTACGATCTAAAGGGTTTTCTTGTTTGCAAAAAGAAGTACAAAAGGGCTTTTCGTGGTTTTGCAAAAAGGGATCTTCAAACCCTACCTTTTGCTCTGTTGGATTTGCTCCCCGCGATTTAATTAGAACCAAAAGAAGAGGAACATAAAGCTGCTCAAATTAAAGGCGATGATCTGTTGATGTAGGCATTTTAGCCTTGTCGACGCTGTTATCGGCCGGAGTACCCGTATCGTCAACTATGGTCGCTGAATTGCTCTTTTCACACTTTTATTGGTCCAATAATGTGCCGATTACGTGGGTGTTTCTCGAAACCTGCTCAAATTAAAGGTGTTCGATGGAACGGAAAAGTTGCTCTATATTTGATTCGTTCGTGGTATGCACCATTATCGGTAAGTTTTGTATTTGGATTTTTAATTTTGCACTAGTTATATAATGAGCAAAATAAGTTTTACGGATTCCTTTAATTGAAACATAAGTCTATGATATGTTGCTACTAAAATTTAGCAATTCTTCTCCAACTTTATATTTAGGTGTTGACAAAATCGATGACATAAATTATACCTTTTTGGTTTGATGCTGTTTCGGATGTTGATGTGTACAAAGTTGTGCCTTGGGATCTTCAAGGTGAGTGTGAGTTCGATCGATTTTGTGTTAATTGTAGATTTGTTTGGTTTAAATAAAGCGAGATCTTAACTGTTAATTTAATGTTTTGGTACAAGGTGCATTAATGGAAGATCCATCAAACGGTTCAAGTTTCTGCGGAGGAAGACAAAGAGAGTATGGTCAGATGTATTGCAACAGAGAGTTCGGTGATGTGAAGATCATGTCTACCACAAGAAGCTTCCAACTACTGCTGTTGTGGTATTACTTGTATACATTGATTTAGTATAGAATAGTAGAAAATGTTGTTTTTTGGTTCTTGAAAAGTTTTGTTCTTTTCTATACTCTCGGTTGTTTTTATCATTATTTTATTAGTTTTTGAAGTAGCTACTGTTTTGGAGATTGTTAATTTGAAGGTGATGGTAAGGTACATTCATGGGGTAGAGTGATGATGGTCATTGATGATTTTGTTGCCATTCTTAAAGAGGTTAAGAGTACTAAGATGATGGGTCCGGTTTTGATTCATGTTATTACATAGAAAGGTAAGAGGATATCAATATGCTGAGAAAGCTGCTAATAAGTACCATGTTAAATAATCGGTTTTTAATGTTGTCTCTTTTAAAGCATGCATCCAGACACGCCCTATTAATTGACTTGCACGTTTATTTGTTAGAATGTAATGTAGGTGTGGCAAAGTATTACTCAAGCAACTAGGAAACAGTCCAAGTCAAGTGCACCAACTCAGTCTTATACGACTTACTTTGACGAGGCACTGATCGCTAAAGCTGAGGTGGATAAAAAAGTTGTGGGTATCCATGCTGCCACGGGTGGTGGGATTGGAAAGAACCAATTTCATCGTCAAAAGAAAGTCGGTGTTTTGATGTTGGGATTGCTGAACAGCATGCTGTTACTTTTCCTTGGGCCATGTTTTCTCTATAAAACTGCATAGGAAGCGTATAATTTTTGTTAATTACAATTTGATTAACAGGTGAAGAAGCACCATTTCTTCAAGAATATTAATCGGGACACACTCGCAAGGCAGAAGGTCATATAAAGTTTCAATATATTTTTATGTACAAAGTATTTGAAATTGTGTCATATATTGCAGGTAACAGTTATACCTGCTGCTGCTGAAGCACTTGATACTAGATATTATATGAGTAGCTATATCACATATTGATGGAGGTAGCGACTTTGATGACAAGTCTCGAGTAGCTCGGCTTGTTTGCACCCCTAGCTATCTGTCACATATTTTGTACAACTATATATTCTGCTTACTACATTAACATATAAGTGGTTTAACTAACTTGTTTTGTTACTTAAGCAAGGTGATGAATTCAATAACCTGGTAGACTTTGATGCTCCGCCTCTTAATGCCAATTATTCGTTCAGTGGCTTCTCACTTAAGGTTAGCTGCATGTTATCATAATAACAAATGGGCACATATGTCACAAACTAATACAAAATTTATTATTTATACATGTAATTTTGATTTTGTGATCAGAATTTGTCCCAGTTGGCTTCCATCAACTATGATATGTCACATGGTATGCCTCCCGAACATTGTGTCATGGCTCCTTCTGACGAGGCTGAGCTTTTTCATATGGTGGAAACTGCTGCTGCCATTGATGAGATAACTAGTTGTTTTCGTTATCCAACATGGAAACGGGATAGGTGTTCCTTTGGCACCCGACAACAAAGGCATTCCTCTTGAGGTACTCCAAAAAATTTCAAGTTAAAATTACCTTTTTTGCCGATACGAATCGTTAGGTCGTTACAGTAACTCGTGAAATTCTTCATTCAATAGGTTGGAATAGGTCGAATAATGCTTGAAGGAGAACGGGTCGCTCCTAGGATATGGGACAACAGTTCAGAGTTGCTTGCCTGCAGCAGTTGCTTGACTGGAGTAGACAGCTTTGGTAAACAGTTTATGTATTTAGTATTAAATTGAAAACTTACGTATAAATTTGTTTATTTTTGTTAAAATCGTTAATTTGGTTTGTTCATGGTTACTATTACTTTAATTTTGAAAAAAATAAAAATAAATTGTAATTACAATAAATTGGCCACATAGAACCATAAAAATGTGTCACCAAAGGCACACTTATGATAAATTCATGTGACTATATGATAGAAACTCTCACACTTACAGTGAATTCACGTGCCCGTTGATACCGTTTAGTCACACTTAATGTACCATTTGCTTAATTACAACAACATTTTTGCCACCATTTTTTAGATTGATGTGGCTAAAACCAACTTTTAAGTGACTACATAATATAAACCGACACACTTACAGTTAATTGTTGTGACTATATATTAGAAATAACCATAATTACAATATATTTATGTGGCCATTGATACCATTTAGCCACACTTAAAGGACAATTTGTTTGATTATAACAACCTTTTGCCACACTTTTTCAAAATTAACGTGGCTAAAACAAACATTTTAGTGACTATATAATAGAAATGGTCACACTTAAATTATATTCTTGTAGCTATATAATAGAAACAATCATAGTTACAATATATTCATATGGCCATTGATATCATTTAGCCACATTTAATGGACCATTCACTAGATTACAACAACCTTTTGCCACACTTTTTTAAAATTCATGTGACTAAAACACACCTTTTAGTGATCATACAATATAAATGGCCACACTTACAGTAAATTCATGTGACTATATAATACAAAATGGCCACCCTTACAGTATATTCATATGACCGTTAATACCATTAAGCCACACTTAATTGACCATTTGCTTAATTACAACCTTTTAGCCACAAATTTATAAAATTAATGTGGCTAAAACAAACTTATAAGTAACTATACAATAAAATTGACCATACTTATAGTAAATTAATGTGGCCTTTTCCACCCATTTAGCCACACTTATTGGATGAAATGATTGGTTTTCAGCAACACCTTTTAGCCACACTTTAAGTTGCTACGGCCACACATAAGTGAATGTGGCCGTATGATACCTATGATGACTCGACCTTTGGTCACACTTGAGATGGAAAAAAAAAGTGTGGCGAAAGGCGTGTGGTCACACTTTTTTATGTGGCCGTAAGCCATTTTTGACGTAGTGTTAACGGTATCAAAAAGTTTAATTAGCGTCGAACCCCATATGGCGTCTTTCCACGAAAGTTTATTAATATGGCTAAAACACTTATATATAGGAAGTACCAGCGGCGTATCCACCATGTTTTAGCCATTCCGCCTCCGTCAAGGGTTTTCGGTTTTGAGAGCTCTGGGGCGAACTTGCAGCAAGGGGAGCATGAGCGGAGGTGTTGGGTATTTAAAGGTGAGGAGAAATTAAACTGGTAGAGACCAAGTTCGGCCGAACTTGGCACAAGTTCGAGCGAACTTGACATAAGTTCGGGCGAACTTGGCCAGTTCTGCTGGAAGTTGTGCAAGTTCGAGCGAACTTGCTGAGTTTGGAGGAAAATCTTATTTGTTCACCACTGGTCAAGTTCGGGCGAACTTGTGATACCCAAGTTCGGCCGAACTTGGCCTGATGGCGAAGTTTTGTTCGTTATTTTCGTGTTAGGTGCTCGTTTGACGATTCAGTTCATATTAGATAGTTGTGTCAAGCGTTTTAGCAAAGCGTTAAGCGTATTAAGCATTTAAATTATATTAAATAAGATAAATGAGCGAGATAGCATGCAGCTTAGTTCACAAGTCTTGCGAGAATCGCGTTGTAATTTAAGCGAGCAGATAGCCTTGGAAACATCACGCAAAGTTTATAGTATTTAGCGAGTGCGATGCAAGCGTAAGCGTCGCGTGGTTCGATGAAGTGCGAAAATATGCGACGTAGCGTAGTAAGCGATTTAGTTTACATTATGATTCGAATCTCTGGTGCTAGGCCTAACGAGAGTAACGAGCTGCGAAGAAGCGGGTTGTTACATAAGGAATATTGATGGTTGAATACTCAAAGATCATTGTTTATTTTCTATGTGATAGGCACAATGAGTAAGGAAGTTATGGCGCGATTTCTCAACAAGAGGAAAGCAGTTGAAATTGAATCATCTTCTGATTTGTTGATGTGAATAATCTTCCCTCGGATCCTCATGATCGCAAGGCGATTACATCATACAACGTGAATCAACGAGATGATGTTAGAAGGGCATACCTACTAAGAGGACCATGTCAACCAATGGGTATGAAATTCCCACAATCAACATTTCAAGGTAAAGAGTTGAGAAAATTCAAGGAAGAATGGTATCACCGAAAGGAATATAAGGGATGGTTAGAGTATAGTATATAATCAGATCGTGTGTTTTGCTTATGTTGTTACTTGTTTAGGTCCGAATTTGGTGATCATAGAGACACATTTGTTGTGAACGGATATAAAAATTGGAAAAAAGTACATGAGGTACTTACAAAACATGGTGGCTTAGTTAATAGCGCCCATAACAAATGTTTCCAAAAGTGTGCCGATTTACTTAACGAAAAGCAAGCGGTACACACACATTGGGACAAAAGGACCTCTAAGGAGAAACTTGATTACAAACTTAGATTAAGTGCTTCTACTTTGCTTGGAAAAAGGTTGTTAAACGACGGTTTGGCGTTTCGTGGTCGTGATGAATCAAAAGATTCATTAAATAAAGGAAATTTCTTAAAGCTTCTAGAACTAATGGGTGAAATGAAAGAAGAGCTTGGTAAGGTTATCTTAGAGAATGCACCGGCGAATAACCAAATGACTAGTCCCAAGATTCAAGCGGACATTAAACATTGTTATGCTCAAGAGGTACTTAAACAAATTTTTGAAGATCTTGGTGATGATGTTTTTTATTTATTAGTTGATGAAACATGTGATGCATCAAAAAAAGAACAAATGGCAGTTGTTATTCGTTATGTTGATAAATTTGGGATTGTTAAGGAGTGTTTTATTGGGTTTTTTTCATGTCAAAGAGACATGCGCATTAACACTTAAATCGGCTATTGATGATATGTTGGCACGTTATGGGTTGAGTTTGAGAAGGATTAGAGACCAAGGTTATGACGGGGCAAGTAACATGTCGCGTGAGTTTAACGGCTTAAGAGCTCTTATTTTAAAGGAAAATGTTTTGGCTTTCTATATTCATTGTTTTGCACGCCAACTTAACTAGTTATTGTGGTGGTTGTACACAAACGCACACCTATTTGGAGAGTATTTGAAACGATAACATGTTTAACAAATGCCGTTTGTGCATCTTCCAAACGACAAGACATGCTTCATGAAAGCCAAAGAAGACAGTTGGAAAAAATGGAAGACGTGCTTTGTACCAGAAGTGGGTTGAATCAAGAATGACACTTTTAAGACCCGGAGATACACGTTGGAATTCCCACTACAAAACGATTTCGCGTTTGATTACTTTATATCCAAACGTTGTGGAAGTTCTTGGATGGATAGTAGAAACGGGTCAACCTCTTCCTTGTAGTAGACAAGCAGACGGACTTCTAGAGGATATGAAAAAATATGACTTTGTATTTTACATACACTTGATTGAGCAAATTCTAAACATCACACACACATTGTCCAAATGTCTACAAAGAAAAGAACAAGATTTGATGAATGCGGTTAAATTGGTTTCTTCCACTAAAAACCAACTTGAAAAGTTTCGGTTGGAAGGATTTAATGAGTTCTTAGTGAAGGTTAACTCTTTTAGTGACATATATGAACTTAAGGTGAAACATTTAGATGATGAATATATTAACCCAAGGTGGCCAAAAATCGGCAATATTATGAGTGTGATTGCTTCAATGAGGTTCTAGATTTGCAAATTCAAGAATTTGGGAACCGTTTTAATGAGGTAAAATCGGAACTACTTCTTTGTATGAGTTGTTTGAGTCCGTGTGATAATTTTAGTGCATTTGACATTCCAAATATACTAAAACTAGCCGAAAAGTATCCATATGATTTCGACGAAGCTAAAAAACGAAGGCTTCCAGTTCAACTCGGAAACTACATTGGTTTTGTGAAAAAAGATATACGATTTGCCAACTTGGATGGTTTGTCAAGTCTTGTAAGGTTAATGGTTTCAACAAATATGCACGTATGTTTTACATTGGTATATTGTTTATTGAAGCTTGTTCTCGTATTACCCGTCGCAACCGCAACCGTTGAAAGATGTTTTTCGGCAATGACGATTGTGAAGACCGACTTGCGTAATCGGATTGGCGATGAGAATTTAAGTGATAGTTGTATATGTTATATAAAGAAGGACTTGCTTAAGAAAGTACCTCTAGATGATCTTTTGGATAGATTTCAAAAAATGAAAACCCGTAGGGCGACATTTTAAATATGTCTGTAACAACGTTTGACGTTTTTTTATGATTATATAAATTTTAGTTTGATGTTCTTTGTTTTACATGACCTGACTCGACCCGAGCCGAATTTTTATTTATATATCTAGGCGGCCTAAAATTTTTGAAAATATTCCGCACTCCCATGGAAAAATTCTTGGGTCCGCCACTGGTTAGATGGTGCAGCTGGCTCAGTCGGTTCATTCGCCGATTCTTCATTTGAAAACTGACTTTCAGGTTGGTTTTTAAAAACCCTTTGTTCATTATGATTTAAAACTTGAAAATGTTTATTAATCTCTGCATTTTTCTTAACAAAAATAGTTGTTCGGTTTTCTTTGTTTCATTCCTTTTAGGCTTTAAGATTTTAATTTGTGTGGTCTTAACTGGCTCAACTTTTAGACCCTTAACCCCATCATAAGCCATGTCAGGAATGTTAGCAATCTCCTCATCAGTCATAGGAATAGTGATGTAGGAATGATTGTATGGTGGAGGAATACTCACACATCCCATACCTTTATTCCTAATTTTTTTCTTACTGAAAATGAATGCTTATTTATCATTTTCAACTTTATCACTAGAAACATCGAATTTTCGAAAATTGAAGTTTGCATTTTCAAAAGTCGATTTTAATGAATCAAGTTCAACAGTTAATTTTTTGGAAAGTACTTTAAAATGGAGATGCCTACATTTCTCTTCACTCAAATCCTTTTTTAATTTTCATATATCACGTTTTTGTGACTCCACCATATCCTTGTATCCTTTAGTTTTCTTTTTGTCTGATATAAATCAGATTTGGATAATTGAAGTTGCATGACTAATGAATTAGCCTGTTCCTTGTACCCACTTACCTTTTCCCGACAAGCATCAGTGCAAAAATAATTATCTACACATACCTCAGCTGGGAATGGGAGTGAAGTCATGAATCTGAACCATGAAAGATTGATGCTGAGTGCCGGCACAGCAACCTGATTCTGAATTCAGCGATAAATCAGCAGATTTGATGACTGAGCTCAATATACCAAACAATGGAGCAACAAGAGTGGATAAGCAAACTGAAGCAGATGTGTTACCTTGAGCCTTTTGGCTTGTCAGTCTTATCATATGATCTGATGAGTGAGATTAGCTCATCCGGCTTCATTTTGTAACAGTTGGTTGTTACCAAAATCTGATTAACATTTTTAAACCAGCTACTCTTTGCCTGATCTGGAATACCTTTTAGAGCATCTAGAAGCTTCTTGTTGCCCCAAAAATTAGACACCACAATTTCTACATTCTCATTTTAGAGAGTAGTTCAGCAAACCAGCCAATTAGTGCTTATACGGATTCACCAGGAATGTAGCTGACACCTTCAAGTTTCTGCTTTAGCACACCAATTTGAGAACACATTTCTAAGTCGCTAAACTGTGATCCCCCAAAAAATCCAAACGTAATCCACAACTCCAATCGTACACAGAAGTATGGGTCGTACACTTGTTATTTGGGCCACACACACCGAAGGTTGCACACTATATTTGGGCCGCACACACTTAAATCGTACACTTAAGCTTGGGCCGCACACCACCTTTTGTCACATGAACTTGGGCCACACAGTGTTGTCTGGATCGTACACCTGTCAATTGGGTCGCACACACCAGACAAGTTGGGCCGTTCAAAGTTTCACCGGGTCGCACACTAAGTAGATGGGCCTTAGATGAGAGGTCAGTCGTACACCCAATTAAATGTAGCACACTCCAAAATTTAGCACACTCCAAAATGTAAATAAGTGTTTTATAAACAAGTTTCGAAACAGCCCCCTTTTTTTCTTTGCAAACAAATTTTTTTTAAATATCCTAAATAATTGGAATTTATCAAATATTTTTAAAAACTTTTCAAAATTGTAGAGTTATTTTCGGATATAACAAATCTTTTTGAAAACACCAAAGATTTTTCTTTTGATCTTCAAACACTTTTTCAAAAATCAAAGCACCAAAATATAATAATTTTCAAACAAAATCCTATAAACACGATGAAGAACGCAATGAATACCAACCAAAAAATACCGAAAATCTTGAATCTTTGATATCAAAATCGAGCCTAGAAACAAGTTCTAAAGGCTCTGATACCAATTGTAAGTCCCTATTTATCAGATCTCTCAATGATATCAAACAAAACCACGTGATTAGGCAGAAACTAAACACGTAGTAATTCAAGAAAAACGAAAAACAAGAAACACGAAGAACACCGAAAACATTTTAACACATTCACACGATTCTATTACTATCAAATAGCAAGAACGTCTAGTTCAAAATGATCAAAACTCCAAATCGCCTACCTATCTCTCTCTAGAAATTCTCTGTAACAATGAGGCTTAACCCTAATAATTGAATAAGCAAGAATGGGTCCACTACGAATCAGCCCACATGGCCTAACCCAAGTCCAAAAAACTAAGTCCAATAACCTATAAGTGTGTTTGATAAAGATAAGCATAAACCTACTCAAATTTATGGCCTTACAAACCCAGTAGATAAAACTTTCATCATCTTCAATCATCACAAAACCTACGTATTAAAGAACAACAACAATCTGGTAAAATATATTTTTATGACCATTTTTTGTTTTTATCATAGTATCGTTGTTTGATACTGTTATATAACTAGCACAATTTCATGTCTTTTAATGTTACAACAACACATACTACTAAATAACTAGCACAAGCACAATTTCCTTTTTCTTTTTTGTAAACAACACATATTGTTATATAACTAGGGCATTTCATGTTTTTTTTAATTTTTTTAAACAACACACACTATTACATAACCAACACATTTCATATTTTTTTAAATTGTATAAACAACACATACTATTACATAACCAGCACAATTTCATGTTTAAAAATATTATGAACAACACATATTATTACATAACTAACACAATTTCATGTTTTGTTTTAATTTTGTAAGCACATTGTTACATAAATCGCGCAATTTCATATTTTGTTTTAATTTTATAAAAAACACATACTATTACATGACTATTAGGCTCCTAATAATATCATAAAAGAAAAGAATAGCAACACATAAGAATTACGCAACAAAATAAGAATATACATATAAATTTAAAAATCAAAACAATACATTTTTCATACTAGCGCTTTATAACTACATAACTAGTACAGACTTAAAACATATTTTTGTAACTTTTTTTAGTGTCACTTTTATATATAAAAAAATATAGCAATATGGTACACATTTTAAATATAAAAAATACTTAATTTAATGGTATAATTTTTTTAAAACAATACTGAAGTATATAAAAGTTATTTTAGTTTTAAAAACTTGGTGAAATTAGTATGTAATGGAGAATAACTCAATGAGTAAAATACTCATATATCTCATTATATAATATAGTAATTGTTGATGATGATTTGTAATCAATCTTAGCAGTTGATTCAGTTAATCAACAACTAATGTTTGTTGTTATTGTTTTTAGATACCATGAGGTTTGTACAAAATCTTAACTCGGTGGCTATATATGAACACCATTCTTTTATATATAAATGGTTTATAAATAATTTAACTAGTAAAAAGTCTAATTTGCTCTTATGTGCGTTACACACAACCTAACTTAACTAGGGTTTTCTAATCTAGATAGTGGAAAGCATAACCTGTATCAAACTACGAAAAAAAAGTACGTGTAAAATTAAAACCTTTAAAGGATTTAATTCATAATTTTGAGGTTAATAAAAAAACACTAAGTGTAAAATTAAAACCTTTAAGCACAATCAGCTTCTACTCACCAAAGTCGACTCATACATGATACATATAGATTGCCATGTCGATAAGCTATAGAAAATATTTCTTAAAACGTCTAGTGATAATCAACCACAACTTCACATCTTTTGCTGAGGTGGGTTTATCAATAAATTTGTAGATGATACACGTGTTCATGTAATCCTTGGTTGTCTTATTGTGTAATGAGATGCGTTACATATTTTATAAAAAATGTGTACTCGTGGATATTTATGTCCGGTTTGATAAGTCAACGCTACCGACCGAGTCTTGATCCATAAGACACGTGGGCAACGGAACTAAAATCCACTTAAATGGTTTAACCGGTAATTACGAACGATATGCGAAACGGATCATAATTATATTTATGATCATGAGCGGATTTATATTATTAATACTCGTTATTAATAACATAATTGTTTATCTTAACTGATAAACTTGTTACGGGTATTAACTGAGAGACTGATACATGGACCGGGTGAGACGGGTATAGTCATCTCACCACTTGTCAAACATGCACCCATGCTACGCCACTTGTCGCGCATGCACTCTTGCATCGCCACTTGTCGCACATGCGTGAACTTCTTACCACTTGTCGCACATGCACGAGCTTCTCGCCACTTCTCCAACTTGAGCATGTATGTCTGCCACTTGGCAAGCATACATGCATCTCCATACTATATATAAAGGAAGGTATGGACTAGCTTTGGATGGTTGGAACAACTTGCAAAAGTTTTCATAACACCCATAGCTGCAATCACTATCGCCGTCGCCGGCCACCGGCTGCCACCGCCACCTCGCTGCAGCCAGTACCGCCGGCTACCGCCAGTGCTACGTAGCCTACACCCGCGTTTCGTTAGTTCGTGTCACTAGCACATGTTCGTTGAACCTCGGTGTCTCAACCGGTTAGTTATTAACCGAGGTATATCTTTCTAATCGGTAGTTAGATATTCTTATCACTGTGCTCGTATTTGCATGTAACCGGATCCTGTCGGGTTTCGTTTATTGTTGGTCGCTTGTTTATTTTCCCACTGCGTTTTATTAAATAACTTGCTTAATTAATTTACTATCATTTATTGAGTCGAGTTTTGATAAATAAAATTTTAACCGATCACCATGGAAACCCAACAATTAGCTATCGCGCCATAGCCTCGTATGGTATCCTATCGCGTCTCTCCACACCGTCCCTTGGGGCGCTACACCAATCAATCCAGATTCTCACGAAAATTATAACGACACGATGGGTAGAGTTTTAATATACATAAGCGTTGTGAACAGTCAAAAAGAATTAAAAAACAATTTCCTATAGGTATATACACACACATACTCTTTACCAATTGAAATAAACAAATCTCACACAAAATCCATTCTACATCCAATAATCTCACAAAAAATACTCTTTGCAATGTCTTCACCTCCCTCAGAAGTTTTGCTCATCGATCTCTACCAAAGATTTTTTCCTACAACGAATCCGCGGAGGAGAAAGAAGCGGTTACGAGTGCATGTGCCCTCGCGATTTACGCCATGCAACAAATTAACCATTTGAAGTTGGAGGCTTTGAAGATAGAGGTTTGGATGACGGAGATCACGAAGAAGAAGGCGACAATTGAGATGAAGAGGAGTAGTATTAAATATGTTTTATTGTAATGTTTTTTTAATTTAATGAAACGTAATTTGTTTTTAAATTTTACAAATTTAGAGATTAAATGAAAAATAAAAATAAATTAATAATTGGGTAATAATTGGTTGGGGTTATGGGATTCCATCAACTACATTTTTTTGTTATTTGTCACATAATCCCTGCTAAAGAGGCTTATGTGGTGTTGTCACTACAAATAGCCTAATTGAGTTATCAAAATCTGTTCGGATACTGTTGTTGGTCCCGAAGGGCTAATGACAACTGTGAAGTAAGTGTTGGGAGTTTAAAACATTTTTCTTGATACTATATGATCAGCGGATCTGCTGGTTTTTTGCTGGACTATGGGAAAACATGCTTGTGTGGATCTCACAGGGGTTTCCCCTTTGGTTGGTTTAAGGGAAAACAGGTTTGTAGCTGGGCAAACATCTAGAAAACCGGAATCAAAGAAAATGGGTAAGCACGCTAAAGCTTGCGCAGAGAACCAACATGTCTTTGTCCCTTTTGCTTTTAATACATTTGGCTCCCTAGCACCAGAAGCTATCCACTTCTTGACTAGGGTCTAACGGGACATTCAACAATTGTTCATCTCCAGGGGCAGGGGTTTGTCTTTGGAAGGTTAGGGTTTGCAATTCAGAAAGAGGTGGTGACACAGCTTGTTGCCCGTCTACCTTCTGTTTTAATGTAATTTAATAAGTTTTTTAGTGGAATTTTAATGTACACATTAAAAATAGAAAAAAAAATCTATAACTTTTATAAGACCGGTAGTACTTAATTTGTTTTTTTATCAAATGAATAATAATTACAATACTTGATAGCTAAAAATAAAATAAATTACTATCAACATCTACATATGCACCAAGGTCTACTCTTACATGTAGATTGCATAATGATGATAATATAGTAAAAGTTTCTTAAAAATGTTTAATGGAGATCAACCACAGCTTCACTTCTTTTTGGTGAGGTGGATTTGTCAACAAATATGTAGATGATTCACATGTTGACAGATATATTTGCTATGTTATGCCATGTTCATTGTTTAATGAAATGTGTTACATATCTTATAGATGAGTTATTAAATCGTTCGGATCCAACTGTTGGTCCCAAAGGGCTAATGACATGTGTTGGTGGGGGTTGGGAGTTTATAACAGTTTTTGGATATTTCTAATAACTAGTTTGTTTATTTATAGCCAAAAAGAAAATAAGTTAATCTAAATAATTATATCGTTAAAAAATGGGCTACTAAACTCTCACTATCAATATTTATATACACGCCAAAATCGACCTTTACATATAGGTTGGCCATGTTAATAACCTATAGTAAATGTTCCCTAAATTATCATAAGGGAAATAACTACGACTTCATTTCTTTTTGGGGAGTTGGATCTGTCAATAGATGCTTTCACCCGTTGGAGACAATTCTAAGGTTATTGTGTGCGGAGGGTAGTTCTCAAATAATGATTCGTCACGTAAGCGGGTGTGGAGATGAGTCTAAAGGGATGGACATAGAATGTAAGGATAGACCTCAGTACATATAGATGTGTGTATGTTATGTGTCTCTGTGTGGGTTATAGTATAAAGAGAAAGGAGAGAACTAGAGCATCGAGAACGGCAGGAGGCCGACGTGCGACCCGAAGGGGGCAGTGTTGACTGAGCTCGCCGCCAGGGACAAGCCCCACACCCAATAGTCTAAATACACCATACTCTATAATCCATTTACACCGTACTCTATAGCATTAATTAGGTTAGAATATAATAAACCAGTAAGAGTTTTTTTTTTTATTTTTTGAACGGTAAATTTGTATCACTGATGGACCACTGGAGTATTATCGTGCCATAAGAGGAACCACCCGATCATATCTATCTCCACTAGGCATAATGCCACCCCAATAAACATGGGAAAACCCCATTGTGGGAATCGAACCCAATACCTATTGCTCCCAAAGTCTTATTCCACCACCAAAATGCCACTAGGCTGTAAAACCATGAGCAAACCAATAAGAGTTCATCACTACTAAATCAAGTTTGCTGGAAATTAAGTCTGCATTAACAATCACTTAGTCTCCTTAATTACACTCTAAACGTAATTTATTAGTAATATTCGAATTTTTTTTCCAAATACACTCTAATTTCTTTAATAATTCAGCATCAGTTTTTATATTTTTTATTAGTTTATTACAAAATTAACTTAATAATCAACAAAAGTTATACCTACTATTTTCAAATTTATTTAACGTAACTTTTTATTACTATTTTTTATTAGTTGTCACAAAATTAACGTATCAACTCAAGAAAAATATGTTTCTGGAAAAAAATTTAACAAAAAAAAAGTTGTATATTTTTATCGTTAAACTTTTTTGTTGTATTTTTTTGTGTTTATTACCTTTTCTTTCTTTTTAACTCACGACCATTTTTAGAAAATATTATATATTTTAACTAGGTGTATAGTGGTCGCCCAAATATAAATATACAAATAACAATAACATTTTCTTTCCTCCACTTATAACCAATTTTTATAATATATAGAACAGAACCCGCTCACAAATATATAAGTAAAGGGATGTTAATGCACTAAGGGTAAATACACATGATATATTAATGTTTATTAATCATGAACTCGTAACAAAATTGAGAACTTAGAAATGTCTCTTCTTGAGTAAACTTAATCATACACAAATAAGTGACCTAATATGTGTCCCTGCAAATTAGTGTTTTTATTCCTCATAGAGTAAATTGCCAAAATAGTTCCAGAGATTTGAACATGTTTGTCATTTTTATTCAAAATAACTTTTTTTTTGTATAAATTCCTCATAGAGTAAATTGCTAAAATCATCCATGAGGTTTGAACAAAATATCCCAAATCTTAGGACGATTTTAGCAACAATAAAAAATCAGACATTTGGATAAAAATGAAAAAAAATCTCAAAAGTAAAAGACTATATGGTTCAAAAAAGTTGTTTTTAGGGGGGAGGGTTAGGTTGTTAATGGGGGTTAAGTTTAGGGTTTAGTTTTTAGGGGTTTTTTAGGGGTGGGGGTTGGGAGATTTAGGTTTTTCTTATTTTTGCACATTTGTAGTAATAAATAGTATTATTGAAAAAACTACGACACCTTAGATCTTTTATGTCCTAAAAATATGCTCGAATATACTAGAACGAAAGTTTAAAAGATTTTGATCTTATAGTGCCATTATTATATATATAATTAAAAAAGTTGTTAGTTATACTAAAATTATATTGACAGATAGGTGACTCACCAGCATAATCTTATCTAATCATGTTTCATGTGACGTCATCTCATTAATTCATACATATTTTACATGAAAAATCTAAATTGATATTTTTATAATTTTCATGACTTCTTAATTTACTTAATAAATTAAAATTTTTAAGGTATCATATATATATATATATGTGTGTGTGTGGGGGGGGGGGGGTAAGGTTCATGCGAGAACCACCCTTATTACGATAACTATGAGAACTATTGTGAAAATAACAAAAAAAACCTACCCCACCACCATCTAACAACATAAACTCCAACCCCCACCACACCACAACCCAATAAACCTAAAACACCCCCCCCCCCCAACATAAAAAACAAAATTAATAATAATAATAATAATAATAATAATAATAATAATAAAACTATACTTCACCCAAAAACCGTAAACCCCCCCCCCCCACACACAAGCTAAATGCTAAAAACTAAATCATAAAGCTAAAACCTACAACTAAGTGTTATTTTTTTAATAAAAACGCAAGTTTCGTAACTATAAAAAAAGTTGAACAACAGTACTGTATGCACATGTGTAGCAGTACTGTTGTTCAAATAAAAATTTAGTTACGAAATTTAGCGATTTTTATTAAAATAACAAAAAAATTGTGTCTTTTTAATTTTTTTCTTAGGTATTTTTTGTTGTGTTCACACTGGTTCCACAATAAACGGTGGTTCCTAACTGATTCTTATCATATATATATATATATATATATATATATATATATATATATATATATATAGGGTAGGGATCCTATGAGAAGTCCACCATATTTGAAAGACTTAAGAAACATTCTGGACCACACATTTTCACTAATCTTTTCGTGATATGCACATATGTATAGTTACATTTGACTATATAGATATGTGTATAATTCAATATTATGGTTAGGATCGTGTGAGAAGCACTAGGCTATTTGAGAAACTTGAGAAGCATTCTTGACCACACATTTTTCCTAAGCTTTTCATAACATACACTTATGTATAGTTTAAAATTGATTATATACATATGTGTATATTACGAAAAACCTACGGAAATGTGTGGTCCAGAATGCTTCTCAAGTTTCTCAAATAAAGTGGACTTCTCTTAGGATACCTAGGATTAAGATCAAGAGAAAACCCCCTTGAGTTGTGAGAACCGCGACTTCGTGCGAGTTTTGCCCCAATTTTTTGAACACACGTAGATTAAAAGGTTATAAAAACAGTTGTAAAAAATTCGAAGTGATGTTTTCAACCTTTTTACCCTGCAGTAAAAAGTTGCTGACATCATTAATCAGTATTTATACCATCTGTAAGCGTTTTTTGTTTTTAAGGATGGTTTAAATCAACAAAAACAATTTTTATTTTTGAAAAATTTAATTTTTTAGGACTTTTGGTAAAAATTGTTACTTTTGAAAAAAACATTTTGTAAAACCGAATTTTCTAAGTTCTCACAACTCATAGAAGTTTTTATCTTACGCTAACCCTATATATATTATCACTCCTATTGAATAATAATATTAAACAATAATTTAACTAAATCTAATTTAGATTATTACTATTAAATAATAATATTAAACAATAATAACTAAATCTTATTTAGATTATTACATTAACGTATATGACACTTAATATCAAATAACATTTTTTAATATAACCCAACTAAAAAATATCGACAGTTACACCCAAAGTACGAGCTTAATAATATAAAATATATTATTTGACTATAAACAATAATTACTAATAAATTATCGAATAACATGTACACATACTTATAATTTTACTAATAACATAAATTATTTTCTCCAACTATTTTCTTTATTTTTTTCCACTTGTTAATGACCATTTAATATGTTATTGATCTAACCCCATATAATGCACATGTTATTAACTTAATAATAAAGAAAAAAAATAATTTATAATGTTATATTAAGTGAACAGTACATCAAAGTTCAATTTTAAAGACATGTTTTAACGATGGTATATGTTAACTGAATACATTATATTTATTCAAACCATGAAATACAAAAGTTTTTTTTATTTATTATTTTATTAGTTTGATAATACACAAGTTCTAATCTGTCTAGTAAACCAATAAAAATCTATTTCTTAAAAATACTTCATCAACTAAAGAAACAATAATTAACAAACTATAATACGGTCCAAACAAATCCCTAAAAAGTAAAAAAAAAAAAAGAGTACAGTCCTAACTAACTACAAAAGTACAAATACAAAATATTGGTCTGGATCTCGAACAAGACAATTGAATCGAATCCTGCGAAGCATACACGAGAATGAAGGCGTGACAAGTGTTGGAAGAAAAGATAATTCTGTCTTTTCTCAAATGAACTAGTTTCCCCCTTAATTTCAAACGGCTATAACTTGTTCATAACTTAATATTTAAAAAAAAATATTACACTTTATTACGAACATTTTATTCTCTTTAATTTAAACAGTCTATTGCTATAGTTTTATTATTTTTATAGGATTCGTGATTATACATTCAACATAAATCATTACGTGATTATACATTCAACATAAATCATACGTGATTGCGCATTCAAAATAAATCGGTTATGTGATTACACATTCAATAAGATACATTATGACCGATGTTATTACAATTATGCTTATTACGTGATTACACATTCAGTAATAACAACTTGATTGTTTATACTTTATTACGTGACTAAATCTATAATATACGATATTATGTGGTTATTATTGGTTGATTGACAAATGTTTTGTATTGCATTTATACTTAATACTTGATTAGACTTGAAGTATTACGTATTCCATGAAATATTATGTCACATTATGTATTATGTGTTACATATTTGTTTTTACGTAATTACGTAATCACTTACATAAATACTATAATGAAATCACATAATCAAGAAATCGGTATTCAAAATCAAGTAGTCACGTAATAATACATAGTTAACCATCGTTACTTAATTACGTAATCACTTGATGGGGTTTCACATAAAACACAGTAATAAAATCATGTAATCACGTAATGGGTTTTAAAAAACATGTGGTCATGTAATAGGCATTCAAAATCAAAATCACGTTATAGGTATTCAAAATCATGTAATTTTTTTAAAGAAAACTATAACAACAGTCTACTCGAATTAATAGAATGAAATGCTCGTTAAGACGATTTATATTAAAAAATATTAACTTATGAAAAATTTATAGCCGTTTGAAAATCAAAAGTGGAGGTTCAAGTGAAAAATACTAGAATACCATTCTGTATTTATTTTTTTTAATTTTTTGAACCTGATATTTACCAAAATGTCATCGCTTTATTTTATGACATTAATCAATTGAAATCAACAATTTTCCTTCTCAAGTATGCTTGCACAATTGAAATGTCATGTACATGGTCCAGACACACACAATGCTATATGCTTCGCAGTTAAGTATGTGATGAATTTTAGTTGCTCATTGCCCCCACAAACTGACTCTTCTTCTATTTATTACTTAATTTATTTATTTATTTATTTTGCAATATCCGGTGTTTGAATTAACACCAAATATCGAATTGTCATTTTCGTTGTTCGATTTTGGTTCTCCCTTTTTATGGGGTTTTGTTAATTATTATTTTTATAATAAAAAATGATTGAAATCGATGATTACCAAACTCATTTCATTCACGACATCTGGCGGTGGCGACCAATAATATTAATGGCACAAACTGGAACCTCGTCTTCCAATTTATCGTGGTAGGTGACAGAATTTATTGAGAGCAGCATATAATTGAATAATTGATGACACTTTCTAAGTTTCTAGAACGCTATTGTACTATTGTATTTGTACATCTTGCTTACGAATCTGTACATTTCAAATTATAGGGTAACCCTATTAAATCTTGGTCTCACCTATTATGATAAACAATGAAGAATAACTTAAGATGTTAAACAATGAATAATAACTCAATATGTTTTTACATTTTCTTTTCTTTTTGGAAATACCACAACGGAATAAAATGAGAGTAAAAAAATTAGAAATACTGGGTAGAAATTGTTGGGTTTTTTGAACCCGGAACCGGTTCTTCTATACGTCGGGTAGGAACTGGAACCGGTTCCAAGTCGGTTCTACCGGGTCGGGTTTGGAACCGGTTATTATGCCCATCTCTACTTTAAGGGATGTAGACTTGTAACACCAAAAAAACGAGTTTGGTAATTTAAACCAAGTTAATTGGGATGAGTGGGTAAATTACCATTAGCGGTAAAAGTTAACCAGATAAAAATTAGGATCTATTTAAATAAACCTAATGTGAAATAAACGATATATAAATGCTTTTAGTAAATAAAGTTTGTAAAAAGCCCGGGTTATCGAGACTTAAAGTAAAACGGATTATAACCTCTTTGAACCTACTGAATTAATAGGAATGTTAACCTAGTTAATAAGAGGCAATATTGGTGGAACTAAGTAGGTTGTAGCCTACTTAATAACTAACAAAACAGGGAGGGACTAAAATTGCACATCCTACCTTTGTGAATACATAAAAGGAAAAAGAAAATAAAACACACCCACATAGTGTGTGTGTGTTTAGGTCGTGTATAGAGAGAGAGGGGGGGGGGGAGAGAAGATTATTCCAAAATCTCAAAAATTGAAGAAGGATTCGGAATGGAATCGATGCATAATTCCAAATCCGTGATCATCTAAGCTTACCAAGTACAAGGTATGTTGTAAAACTTGATTGCGTGAATTTCATGTGAAGAGGAACTTGAAGGTGATACCTTGAGTTCAATATTATTGTTAGTTTGGTAAAATTGATGATGCATTTGTGTTTATGATCGCTATACTTACTAGTGTAGGTGAAATACTTGAACAATCTAGAGACTAGGTCAAGTGTTCATACATGACATGAAATGGGTTGTGATGATAGGAAGAATTTGATGTTATAGTGATGTTCAAGTGTGCATATAACATCATAATTACAAGAAAATATGAGATACTTGACTAAACTAAATGTTTGGATGAATGTCCAATTGTATGATGAAATGAGTTTTTGCATAAAAGATGAACACCCAAAATTTTAGTATGATTGTTTGATGAATTAGCATACGATGACTAAAAACTATGAATTAACATGATATTAATAATCATATGAACTTGTTAAATTGCAAGTAATGAGATGAACCTGGTTGAGGAATTTAGTTAAAATGGTGGCCTAAATATGATGCACGCTAGATGTTTGATAAAGTACCTAAATGAGTTTCATTGATCTTGTTAGTGCATATTGATCGGGGTGTCGTGCTCCGGTCAAAGATAAAAATTATAGTCCCAAATTACCCTTAACAATGCGTTAGTGGTAGTAAGGGATCTAACCACGAAGAATCTGTTGTTTGCGATCGGATGTGATTGACTTTAACTAAGATTGTCACTTTATGAAGCTTGCTATGAAAATAAATGATTTGGTTGTTTAAGAAAGGTGTTGGAATGAACCAACAAGTTTGGTTTGATTAACTACTACTAAAAAAACTGAGAATGATTGCAACGAAAGTGATTACGATTGTAAAACAGTGATGGGAAAACGAGGTTCACACCCGGTTCAACAATTGCAAAGCCTAGGGTTACTAAGTGTTTTAATTTGGTTTAATCAAAGTAGTTCATTAACGATTAGAATCACAAGGCTTAGGTGCCAATTGTTATCAACGTCATAGACAACAGACTACAATGCACTTCGTTACCTTGGACAATTAAAATCTATCAAAAGATAAAGCATAAATATGCATATTCATTTCACAAAGACAAATTTCATAACTCATTCGTCAATTCACAAATACAATACAAACATAGGACAATTATCTAATGATCAAATGCAATTCAGTTTGTCACAAACCAAATGTTTACAAAAAGTAAACCCTAGAACCTTACAAAATCTACATTGGGGTGAAACCTCCGGGAATTAGCCGCTCATGGTGAACGGAACACGATCAACGATGAATTGAAGCTCGAACGTGGTCATCTTGAAGCTTGGTAGTGAAGGTGGATGATGATTAGGGTTTGGGGTAGTGTGTGGAGGTGAGTGGATGAAAGTGATGATGATGATGATAAAGGATTAGGGTTTTGATTGGTAGATGATTCCATTGATTTGAATCGATTAGGATGATGGAAGGTGATGATTGTGGATGATTATGGCTCCAAGAACTCCCTTTGACATTGAAAAACTCGTAACTCCAAAGAATAGGTCAAGAAAGTGTGTTATACCCCGTCAAAACTCAACAATTCACAAAATTCGCGACTCAGAAAAAGAAGGCTCGACGCCGACGGTACGAGCATCTTCAAGTTTTCTCCGACGCGCTAACCTGCTGTCTATGGACTTTTTGGAACGACAGAACATGTATAGGGCGTCGCCGACGGCGGTGCCCCTAAATCCAACTTTCTGCTTTCTTGATTTCTTGATTCCGGTTAACTCAGTTCGCATCCCAGTGCTCCGTTTTGCTCCCGATTAGCTGCTTAAACTCCAAAATACCTGCAAAACACAAACCTCATTAAAAGTAGGCTATCCGGGATTAAAGTCACATAAAAATGAACTTAAACCATAACGAACACCGGTTTTCAACCACGTATCACATATATATGTCAATTGGCAGTTATAATAGATTCGAATGCGAAATATGGTAGAAAAATCCATAATAGTGATGGTCATGGTATTGATGACTAATCTAACCATCTTGTGGATATTGTATTATAGTTTGACTCTTGACAAGCTAGGTGGAAGCTTTGAAAGGAGTGGGTCAAGCGGGTCAAAGACACAAAAAAACATGATCGGATGCAAAGTAAGTAAAACTTACACCCTCATAATAAAATATGAGTTTTGATGATAAATACTAGTTGACGCCAACCGAAACGGGTCAAACAAGTAAAAATGAGTTTTGATGATAAATACTTGCTAAAGCGAACTGAAACGGTTCAAACAAGGAAAAAAGAGTTTGATAATAAATACTTACTGACACGAAACACGACGAGTCAAATGAGTAGAAATATGTTTTTGAATAAATACTTGTTTACACAAACCGAAATGGGTTAACAGAAGTAAAAATATGTTGTTTTTGATATAAATGCTTGCTGACGCGAACCGAAAAGGGTAGAGCGAGTAAAAAATGTATTTTGATATAAATACTTGCTGACGCGAACCAAACTGGGTCGAGCGAAAAAGAATATGTTTTTTTATTTAAATACTTGTTGGCGCGAACCGAATGGGTCGAGCGAGTAAAAATTTGTTTTTGATATAAATACTTGCTGACACGAACCAAAATGGGTCAAGCAAGTAAAAAATATATTGTTTTTTATTTAAATACTTGATAACGCGAACCAAAATGGTCAGACAAGTAAAAATATGTTTTTGATATAAACCACTTGCTGACGCGAACCGAAATGGGTCGAGCGAGTAAAAAGGTCAAGTAAATGATATGTTAATGATTATACTAATGAGTGAAAAAGGAGACCCTATGATGTAAGTCATAACGGGTCAAATAAGCGAATTTGCAAGTATATCACTTGTGTAACTGTCTAAAGAAACCAATAATGGTTAACATACCAAACGAGTCATACGGGTCAAATGGTGATCATATCACCATTTGAGTGTAGTACTTAACGCTTGTTATTGTTAAGTGTCATACTTACACGTAGGCTTACATTATGGGCAAATATTGTCGTGACTAATAAAAAGAATTTGAAACGTATTGAAAAACGGGTCATGGCTTTGAACCTCGCCAGGTATGTAAAATGGGTTAGGCTCTCGGTGAGGACTTATGATCCGCCTAGAGTCGGTCAAGTCAAGGATGGACATTAGACCACTCTAAGTGAGTTAGGTCTAGTATTTTTGGTACAACGGCTATTAGAGCCACAGATATGTCCATGATGTGAATATTTGACTAAAACGCCCCCGAATGATATATCTGGCAAATTTCCCTTAAGAGTAGATTAAAAAAAATAACAACAATGATGGACATTAGACCACTCTAAGTGAGTTAGATCTAGTATTTTTGGTACAACGGCTATTAGAGCCACAGATATGTCCATGATGTGAATATTTGACTAAAACGCCCCCGAATGATATATCTGGCAAATTACCCTTAAGAGTAGATTAAAAAAATAATAACAATGAATCCCATATTTGGATTAGTCATTTGGTAACACAAAAATGGGAGGCATAGACTTTTTGGTTAATGTCTCTTAACGTGTCGTTTTTGTAAAATGTAAAACCGAAGGGTAAAGTCGGAATATAAAAGTCTCCTATAATAACCCATTGCAAATGAAATTGTGGTGATAGATAAATGAAAGTCTTTGTGTGAAAATAGAGGGTACGAAAAGAATACAAATGATTTAAGCTTAAGTGCTTAAAACTCATAATAGGTCGAATAAACATATGCGCGAACCGGGTAACGTGTGCGCGAAACATAAAAATTGTTTATCCGAGTTATCGATTATGGTTTAAATATGTTAATTAATGAATCCCAAGCGATTAAAAAGAGTTTGGATGGATTCAGATGCAAATTGGGTGAAAAGAAATTGCATGTTCAACTGACACGGCCGGATGGAAACCTAACTAGGCTGGGGAGGGTTCTGAGAAGAAACACGTTGGTCGGGTGGAAACCTGACCCAGCCGGGTGACGGGGCTAATATATATATCTTATGTCTTCGTTCAAAAGTTTCGATTACTAAGCGTTTGACTGATTAACTTAAACACTAATTGTTTTTAGTGTTTATGATAGGCTTTTGCAAAGGCGAGAACCGGACGGATGACTAAGCACGCGAAGAACCGAACACTATTAAATTGCTAACTTTTTCGAAAGGATTATCAAAAGGTTGAAGCATGGTCATGCACAACAAAGTTTTCGAGTTTAAAACTTTAATGCTTTTAAACTGTGATTAAGTGTAATAGTTCGTTACGTCGAATCATCTGAGTTATCAGTTAACCCAAATGTATAAGTTCTATGTTTTTAAAGAAAAAAAATCTGGGACCAATCACACGCATTTATTAAAATATTATAGAAATCGGGTTAGAGTGTTATACTCGGTTCGATTCGAACCGAGCACCTTTTTTAATCGAGTTGAATCGAACAAGCAAATTACGAACATTTTTCGATCGAGCATCGAACAAGTTTCGAGCGTCGAGAAATTTGAACAGCCCTACAACCGGTGTCTCGGGTTCCTTTTCCGGTCAACTTGCTTGAGTTTGGGCGATTTAGTGTGTTACAATATTTTAAGAACACCTTTAGTTTTTAGTCTTCCATATGTTGCCCCAACACTTCTCAAGATTTTAAAGGGAAAATTCTTTGGAGTTTAATTAAGGGTGATCACTAAACGGGTTGGACTGCAGAACCTGAGAATAATATCCGAACCGACCTGAAATACCTATAGTTAGTGCGGTCCTCAATCCCAGAAGTTTAATGTAACTAATCTGTTTTAGGCCGGTTTGGTCCAAAACCCTAAAACCGAAGCGTGTTTGTAATAATTAACCAAAATATTAAGCTACTCATTATACAAAATATTTTTACAGCCAATTATTGATACATTATTGATCTCATTCAGCATAATATACTAGTCAATATACAAAATTCCAGGCTCGATTTGATTTGAAATACGTATTCACTAAACATCAATATAATTTCTCTTATCTTGAAGACTTAGCTAACTTTTCTTATCCACATGTTTGCCTCGTTAGAGGGAAGAAAGAACTATAGCTTCAATCAATCCGTTCATAACTAAATGGGTCGAGCACGGGTCCATTAGTATTTATTTTGTTACACCATGCGCTTATGGAAGTATATTTTTAAGAGATGAAGGTTTTAATGATGTTGCGTGGAGATATGTTGTCAGAGACAAATATGATGGAGAAATGTAAGAACACCATAGCTAAGAGTGTTCATGATCAAAAAATGTCATCAGAAGTCAAACCCGCAGAGGCTCCATTAGGTTTAAGATAATGGGTCAAAAAAGAGGGTTTATTCAAATTAGGTTAAAGATAATGGGTTCAAAAGAGAAGGGTTATTCAAACTAGGTTGAAGATAATGGGTTAAAAGGAGAGTGTTTAATAAATGAATTTTTAAAATAGTAGAAAAAGATGAAATTGCCCTTGACTTAAACAGAGTTCATGGATGAGATTAAGTCACTTGAATCAAAATAGCAATGGTAAAAAGTTTTTAACCCATGGCTATAAATAAAACCTTTGCACTATACGTGCAAAACTGCCCCAAACCAAGTGACCAAATGACACTTTACTCTTTTTTAACAATAATTCTTAGATTTTTTTATGATAAATACATTAATCTCATTTTTTTATGATAGGCTTTTTGTAAGATAGATACATTAATCTCTGTATCATTTTAAAACTTTTAACACTTTAATTATAGAGCACAGAGCACGCTACTTAATTCGCATATCATCATCATCATACTTAGTAAATCCCACCAATAGCAAAAGCTAAGGTAGGGTGTGAGGAGGGGAAGATGTAGACAGCCTTACCTCTACCCCGTAGGATAGAGAGGCTGCTTCCAATGAGATCCACGACTCGATTGTAGTGGACATAAGGCACATAACATTTAGCAACCGGGACAAAGACCGATTGGTGCATGTACCCTTATCTTTTGGCTATCAAAGCCACTACATGATGAATGATTAACCATCCATCACTGATAACGTTATTTTCACGAAATTAGTAAAATAACGTTAAAATTAGTGCAATTTCACTTTTGCCCCTAAGCGCCCACGCATATATACATTATATGTGCACACCGCAAGCGGGGCGTATACTTAATTAGCATAAAGTTCTCTTAATCTTAAGGACCGCTATGAAAACACAAGAAAGAAATATCGTCAAACCCTTCTGTTAAGTCATCATCCAGTACCACCACCTTGTCACCTTTCCCAACTGACCTATTAATGAAGCACAACCACCTTTAATCACACAGTAGTCTTTGATTTGTATACTTTTGACAATACAATATACACACTAATTGGACACGATGGCGATGAACAAGATAAAGGAGATGCTTTAATCGACTATTATAATCACTTGGTGGGTTATATGACGGTTCTGGACTAACGTAGTGCTTGATAAAAGTAGTCATATGAGAAAGGTTATTTGCAACTCAATTGTTAATTATTCGTATACAGGTTGCCATTCAGGGCCGGCTCGATCATTTTGGTGGCCCAAACCGAAGCTAAAATTTGGAGCTTTTCCTGAATAAAAATATGGGTTAAATTTCCTATTTGTTTGCTTGCTTAGCACCTTTAGTTTCTCCCCTAAAAGAAAAACCACATATTTGTGAGGATGATGTTCTAAAGAGGTTTTACAAAAAAGCTTTTTTTCTAAACTGCTCCGCACTTGCAAGATACCTTAATTGATTCAAGCCCAATAAAGCATCATGGTCTTGTAGGGTGAGTTAGATAGAAAACGGAGGGAAGTGGTATCAAATAATAACAATAGATTTATAACCAATAAAACATCCTATAGATATGTTTTTTCTTAGAGAGAATCATAAGTTTATCCATATTTGACAGAGAAATGATAAAATATGTGGGTCGATTAATTGGTAGTTAAAATAACTAAAAAATTCAAGAAGCAGGGACGGGACAGATACGGGAATAAAAACATATAAAAAATAAATATATATCAAAGATAATGTAAAACAAAACCCCAAAATAGTTATATATTGATGTAAAGCTCAAAATTCCCATTTCTTCCTAATCCAATGTAAGGTAGTGAAAATAGGGGGGGTTAAATGTTAAAATACAAAAACTAATTTTACACTTTTTATGTAAGTTTTACAAGTTTTAATGACTAAAAGTAACCTAATGAAAGATAGAGGGGTTAATGTTAAAACTTATAAACTTATTTAACCCTATAAGCAAAATTGTATTATATCTATATAATATAACAAATTTTTTTTATAAGTTATATTAATGGCTACATACCGTGATAAAGCTTTCTTGTTGACAACACGAGGGTGAGTCTGAGTTCCTCTTCCCACATTAACATCACCCAAAATTCTCCGGTTATCGCCTCGGAAGCACGGAAACGCCTGGGAGGTGCCGTCACAAAAAGGCAGCCGCTCTTCTTCTTCACAGTTTCCAGCAAGTCTCCAGCAAGTTTCCGGCAGAAATTGCAGGTTTCCGGCCAGAAGTCGTCGTCGGAATCCGCTATTTTCACGCTATTCAGTCGAACTATGACCGGAAACTTGCAGGAAACGTTTCCTGCGCGTCCCCATACACCGTCCCTTCTCCTGCACGCTTCCTGGCCGTTTCCTACCTGTCGGGGACGTTTCCCAGCCGTCCCCGTGCCGTTTCCGTCCCCTAGCAGTCCCCGGGACGGGAGACGGCACCTCCCAGGCGTTTCCGTGCTTCCGAGGCCACGGGTGGTTGGATTGGAATGAACCAATTTCATCGTCAAAAGAAAGTCGGTGTTTTGATGTTGGGATTGCTGAACAGCATGCTGTTACTTTTCCTTGGGCCATGTTTTCTCTATAAAACTGCAAAGGAAGCGTATAATTTTTGTTAATTACAATTTGATTAACAGGTGAAGAAGCACCATTTCTTCAAGAATATTAATCGGGACACACTCGCAAGGCAGAAGGTCATATAAAGTTTCAATATATTTTTATGTACAAAGTATTTGAAATTGTGTCATATATTGCAGGTAACAGTTATACCTGCTGCTGCTGCTGAAGCACTTGATACTAGATATTATATGAGTAGCTGTCAGAAAGGGAAGTCAAACCTCGGAGGAAATCCTTAACAAAAATAAGGTGTTGACAGCTGCAAATTGACAGCAAATCAACCGCCTAATCCCAGCTAATCAACAGTCGAACCTCAGCTAATCAAACAGCCAGACCAGCCGGATCTTATGCAATTTTTCCTTTTTACGTTTCTCTTGTAAACCATATAAGTAGCCCTGCATTTGTACCTTAAAAGATATACAATTATGAAAGAATAGTTTTCGGTAATCCACTCTGAAACTCTGATTATTAACATGGTATCAGAGCGGGTTATTTAGTCTGCTCATCATCTACCCAAAACACAACCGAGCCACAACCGAGTCACCATGTCCGGAGACGGTAACTCGAGTAGTGATCTCACCGTACAACTAGCCAACCTTCTCAAAAATTCCCAGTCAAAAAGCCCAAAAATGTCCGATAGTTTACAGATAAATCTGAAACTAAACGGCCAGAATTATCCTCTATGGACCCGAATGATTCGAGTCGCCATAGGCGGAAAATCAAAAACCTTGCTGAAACATTTAACCACAAATCCCCCATACCAAAATCATGAAACCCACGAACAGTGGGAGCAAGATGACCTAATCGTTTTTTCATGGTTAATTCAGAATATCGAACCTGTTCTTGCAGGTAACCTCACCGAGTTTCCCACAGCGAAATCGTTGTGGGATGCCTTGGTAGTCACATATAGCAGTGGACGGGACAAGCTCCAAACCTTTAATCTCCATGTCAAAGCGAATGATATCAAACAGAACAATACTTCTCTCGAAGAATTGTGGATCACCCTCCAAGGCGTATGGGGAGAAATCGACCGAATTGATCCGAATCCAATGACTTGTTCAACGGATATTCAAACATACTCCAAAATTCGAACTGAGCAAAAACTCTTCCAGTTCTTAAATGCCCTTGACCGGAAGTACGACCCTATAAAGAGGGAGATACTCCGGTCGGAACCACTTCCGACTGCAGAAGCCGCATATGCCACTGTTCGTAAGGAGGCCGCTCACCAAAACATTCTCGGAACACCTCTCAATGACGCACAGGGCATCGCAGCAGGTCTAATAGCCACAAAAATAGAAGGGGCAGGACTTGCATCGAAAGGGCTCCGACGGTTCGACGGAAGAAGAACTGGATCTGTAAGCAGAGATGACAAAACTCATCTCAAATGTGACCATTGTGGCATGTCTAAGCATACCAAGGAACAATGCTTCAGACTCGTCGGATATCCCGAATGGTGGTCCGATAGTCATAAGAAGGGCACAAAGGCTACCGCTCAAGAGAAAGGAAAATCACCCAGCACCGGCAACCGAGAGGTCCCAGGAGATAGAAGCCGGAGTAGAGTTGGTTTCGGCGGAATGGCCGACGCAACAGGCGAAGAAGATGAAGGGATAGGTAATGGCGGAGAGGATGAAGGAGAAGGTAATGGGTTTGGGGCGGATAACTCGAACCCGTGGGTATATAACCCTAACAAAACACTGAATATGTCACATTTAGTCCCTGAAAATAGTGGGAATGCTAATATGGCCCAAGAACATCATGAAAAACAAAAACGATGGATCTTCGATTGTGGCGCAACCGACACAATGACTTATGAGTCATCGGATATTATTTCAACAACTAAACCAGAAAAAACACATATTCAAACGGGGAACGGAGGAATAATGGATGTAAAATTGGGAGGGACTATTGAGATTTCACACACAATAAAAATCTCTAATTGTCTTTATGTTCCCTCGCTGTCACATAAACTGCTTTCCATTAGCCACGTCACAAAAGAACTCAACTGTATTGTCCTAATGTACCCTACGTTTTGTATTTTACAGGATATCAGGACGGGAGCGATCATTGGGCGTGGCACTGAAAGTCAAGGGTTATATTATGTGGACGAAGTAACTCAAAGTGGTGCTGTGATGTTGACTCATGGGACATCGGAACGAGAAGCATGGCTATGGCACCGAAGATTAGGTCATCCCTCTACAAGTTATTTGCATATTTTATTTCCAAAACTATTTCCAGTTAATTCTATGTCACATTGTGAAACATGCGTTTTAGCAAAGAGCCACAGGAAAACTTTTAAACCCAATAATACTAAGGTTGCTTTACCATTTTCATTAATCCATTCTGATGTATGGGGTCCTGCCCCCGTTCTTGGGGGGCAAAACCTTCGCTACTTTGTGATGTTCGTTGATGATTGTACCCGAATGACCTGGGTTTATTTTTTGAAAAACAAATCCGAAGTCTTTGAAAAATTCACTATGATTTACGCCATGATCCAAACCCAATTTCAAACAAACATCCAAATCTTCCGATCTGATAATGGCGGTGAGTTTGTTAATACCTCCTTTAAATTGTTTTTCCAAGACAAGGGAATAATCCACCAAACTACATGCCCAAACACCCCAGAACAAAACGGTGTCGCCGAAAGGAAAAATCGCATTTTGCTGGAAATGACACGAGCTCTCCTAATTGAATCCCAGGTCCCGAAATATTTTTGGCCTGAAGCCCTTGCTACCGCTACCTATCTTCTCAACCGACTCCCAACAAATATCCTAAAACTTAACACTCCATTACACACCCTTTCAAAATTCTTCAAACTACCCTCAGTTCTTACTCTTCAACCACGAATCTTTGGATGTACTGCTTTTGTTCACATACCTAAATCAGATCGAACCAAACTTGACCCTTGTGCTGAAAAATGTGTCTTTGTTGGTATGGAATGAATCAAAAAGGATACAGATGTTATAACCCAAAGACACGTCATATGTTCACCACAATAAACTGTGACTTTCTTGAAACCGAGTATTACTACAATTCCCAACTCAGTGGTCAGGGGGAGAAGGAATGTTTAGACACACTAAGTTGGTTGAAATATATTCCCTATGTACCAACTACAGAGTCACCAGAGTCCAATTTCAGTGCCACTGAAGGTCCTAATGTTCCTCCTAACCTGGTGTCCGAGGTAAGTAATACTCACCCTATTCAGTCTGGTGATACCTTTGAAGTTTCTAATGACTCCGAAGATACCAATACTTCTAACCATGCAACTGCCACAGAACAAGCTGAAACTTTACAGGCAGATGAATCCATACAAGAAGAATCACCATCAAGATATGTGTTACCCCCTAGAACAAACAGAGGGGTTCCTCCGAAACGGTATTCTCCTGGAAAAGAGCCAAGAAGGTCTAGTTATCCTATAGCTAATGTAGCTAATGGAAATCTCACTAAGGAAGCCAAAGCATTTATCTCATCTGTTTATTCTGAAGAAACTCCTACAAATGTGGATCAAGCTTTAAAGTCTAAACATTGGAAGGAAGCAATGAAAACAGAAATGGAAGCCTTAGTCAAGAACAATACTTGGGAAAAGTGTACTCTCCCGTTGGGAAAGAAATCCGTGGGGTGTCGTTGGGTCTATACGGTTAAGTATAAACCAGACGGTACAATTGAGAGATATAAAGCCCGACTGGTAGCAAAAGGGTATACCCAGACACATGGGATTGATTACGCTGAAACATTCTCCCCAGTTGCAAAAATGAACACAATTAGGGTTCTTTTTTCGATAGCTGCAAATGAAGGGTGGCCACTTCAACAGTTTGATGTAAAAAATGCATTTCTACACGGGGATCTAGATGAAGAGGTATTTATGGATGCTCCTCCAGGATTCACAAAAGATTTCAAATCCGGAGAAGTTTGCCGTCTGAAGAAGTCTCTTTATGGTTTGAAGCAATCTCCCCGGGCTTGGATTTACCGTAGCTATGAAAAAGTTCGGATATAAACAGTGTAATGCCGATCATACTTTGTTTCTCAAAAAAAAAGGAAAATTCGTAACCTGCCTAATTATCTATGTAGATGATATGATCATTACAGGGAACGATAAAGAAGAAATGGGAAAACTAAAAGAAAACTTGTTTGCCGAATTTGAAATGAAAGATTTGGGCAGGCTGAAGTATTTCCTCGGAATTGAAGTACTAAGGTCAAAACAAGGAATTTTCATTAGTCAGAAGAAGTATGTCTTAGACTTGTTGGCAGAGATTGGAATGATAGATTGCAAACCAGCAGACACTCCTATGAGTGTAAACCAAAAGCTCTATATGGAGGAAGGAGCAAAGTTAGCAAATAAAGAAAGATATCAACGGCTGGTGGGAAAACTAATATATCTCTCACATACTCGCCCAGACATTGCATATGCTGTAGGGGTGGTAAGTCAGTTCATGCACCAACCTCAAGAGTCCCATATGGAAGCAGTTTGGAGAATTATTAGATATCTCAAAGGAACAGTGGGTCATGGAGTCCTGTTTCAATCACATGGACACCTAAATGTTCAAATCTATACTGATGCAGACTGGGCAGGAGATAAGGGAAGTCGGAGGTCAACAGCAGGCTACTTCGCTCTAGTTGGTGGGAATCTTGTCACTTGGAGAAGTAAAAAACAAAAGGTGGTTGCTCTCTCAAGTGCAGAGGCTGAATTTAGAGGTATAGCTCGAGGTCTAACAGAAGCCATGTGGATGCGAAGACTCTTAGCTGAGATTGGCTTTCCTTCAAGAGAAACTAGTAAAATTATGTGTGATAATAAAGCTGCAATTCAGATTTCAGAAAATCCAGTACAACATGATCGAACTAAACACGTAGAAGTTGATAGGAACTTCATCAAAGAAAAATTGGAAGATGGTACAATTGAACTACCGTTTGTTCGATCAAAAGATCAATTAGCAGACATACTAACAAAGGCTGTCAATGGGAGAGTCTTAGGCGAATGCTTAGACAAGTTGTGTATTGGAAACCCCACTACTCAACTTGAGGGGGAGTGTCAGAAAGGGAAGTCAAACCTCGGAGGAAATCCTTAACAAAAATAAGGTGTTGACAGCTGCAAATTGACAGCAAATCAACCGCCTAATCCCAGCTAATCAACAGCCGAACCTCAGCTAATCAAACAGCCAGACCAGCTGGATCTTATGCAATTTTTCCTTTTACGTTTCTCTTGTAAACCATATAAGTAGCCCTGCATTTGTACCTTAAAAGATATACAATTATGAAAGAATAGTTTTCGGTAATCCACTCTGAAACTCTGATTATTAACAGTAGCTATATCACATATTGATGGAGGTAGCGACTTTGATGACAAGTCTCGAGTAGCTCGGCTTGTTTGCACCCCTAGCTATCTGTCACATATTTTGTACAACTATATATTCTGCTTACTACATTAACATATAAGTGGTTTAACTAACTTGTTTTGTTACTTGAGCAAGGTGATGAATTCAATAACCTGGTAGACTTTGATGCTCCGCCTCTTAATGCCAATTATTCGTTCAGTGGCTTCTCACTTAAGGTTAGCTGCATGTTATCATAATAACAAATGGGCACATATGTCACAAACTAATACAAAATTTATTATTTATACATGTAATTTTGATTTTGTGATCAGAATTTGTCCCAGTTGGCTTCCATCAACTATGATATGTCACATGGTATGCCTCCCGAACATGGTGTCATGGCTCCTTCTGACGAGGCTGAGCTTTTTCATATGGTGGAAACTGCTGCTGCCATTGATGAGATAACTAGTTGTTTTCGTTATCCAACATGGAAACGGGATAGGTGTTCCTTTGGCACCCGACAACAAAGGCATTCCTCTTGAGGTACTCCAAAAAATTTCAAGTTAAAATTACCTTTTTGCCGATACGAATCGTTAGGTCGTTACAGTAACTCGTGAAATTCTTCATTCAATAGGTTGGAATGGGTCGAATAATGCTTGAAGGAGAACGGGTCGCTCCTAGGATATGGGACAACAGTTCAGAGTTGCTTGCCTGCAGCAGTTGCTTGACTGGAGTAGACAGCTTTGGTAAACAGTTTATGTATTTAGTATTAAAATTGAAAACTTATGTATAAATTTGTTTATTTTTGTTAATATCGTTAATTTGGTTTGTTCATGGTTACTATTACTTTAATTTTGAAAAAAATAAAAATAAATTGTAATTACAATAAATTGGCCACATAGAACCATAAAAATGTGTCACCAAAGGCACACTTATGATAAATTCATGTGACTATATGATAGAAACTGCCACACTTACAGTGAATTCACGTGCCTGTTGATACCGTTTAGTCATACTTAATGTACCATTTGCTTAATTACAACATTTTTTGCCACCATTTTTTAGATTGATATGGCTAAAACCAACTTTTAAGTGACTACATAATATAAACCGACACACTTACAGTTAATTGTTGTGACTATATATTAGGAATAACCATAATTACAATATATTTATGTGGCCATTGATACCATTTAGCCACACTTAAAGGACAATTTGTTTGATTATAACAACCTTTTGCCACACTTTTTCAAAATTAACGTGGCTAAAACAAACATTTTAGTGACTATATAATTGAAATGGTCACACTTAAATTATATTCTTGTAGCTATATAATAGAAACAATCATAGTTACAATATATTCATATGGCCATTGATATCATTTAGCCACATTTAGTGGACCATTTACTAGATTACAACAACCTTTTGCCACACTTTTTTAAAATTCATGTGACTAAAACACACATTTTAGTGACCATACAATATAAATGGCCACATTTACAGTAAATTCATGCGACTATATAATACAAAATGGCCACCCTTAGAGTATATTCATATGACCGTTAATACCATTAAGCCACACTTAATTGACCATTTGCTTAATTACAACCTTTTAGCCACAAATTTATAAAATTAATGTGGCTAAAACAAACTTATAAGTAACTATACAATAAAATTGACCATACTTATAGTAAATTAATGTGCCTTTTCCACCCATTTAGCCACACTTATTGGATGAAATGATTGGTTTTCAGCAACAACTTTTAGCCACACTTTAAGTTGCTACGGCCACACATAAGTGAATGTGGCCGTATGATACCTATGATGACTCGACCTTTGGTCACACTTGAGATGGAAAAAAAAGTGTGGCGAAAGGCGTGTGGTCACACTTTTTTATGTGGCCGTAAGCCATTTTTTACGTAGTGTTAACGGTATCAAAAAGTTTAATTAGCGTCGAACCCCACATGGCGTCTATCCACGAAAGTTTATTAATATGGCTAAAACACTTATATATAGGAAGTACCAGTGGCGTATCCACCATGTTTTAGCCGTATCGCCTCCGTCAAGGGTTTTCGGTTTTGGGAGCTCTGTGGCGAACTTGCAGCAAGGGGAGCATGAGCGGAGGTGTTGGGTATTTAAAGGTGAGGAGAAATTAAACTGGTGGAGACCAAGTTCGGCCGAACTTGGCACAAGTTCGAGCGAACTTGACATAAGTTCGGGCGAACTTGGCCAGTTCTGCTGGAAGTTGTGCAAGTTCGAGCGAACTTGCTGAGTTTGGAGGAAAATCTTATTTGTTCACCACTGGTCAAGTTCGGGCGAACTTGTGATACCCAAGTTCGGCCGAACTTGGCCTGATGGCGAAGTTTTGTTCGTTATTTTCGCGTTAGATGCTCGTTTGACGATTCGGTTCATATTAGATAGTTATATCAACCGTTTTAGCAAAGCGTTAAGCGTATTAAGCATTTAAATTATATTAAATAAGATAGATGAGCGAGATAGCATGCGGCTTAGTTCCCAAGTCTTGCGAGAATCGCGTTGTAATTTAAGCGAGCAGATAGCCTTGGAAACATCACGCAAAGTTTATAGTATTTAGCGAGTGCGATGCAAGCATAAGCGTCGCGTGGTTCGATGAAGTGCGAAAATATGCGACGTAGCGTAGTAAGCGATTTAGTTTACATTATGATTCGAATCTCTGGTGCTAGGCCTAACGAGAGTAACTAGCTACGAAGAAGCGGGTTGTTACATAAGGAATATTGATGGTTGAATACTCAAAGATCATTGTTTATTTTCTATGTGATAGGCACAATGAGTAAGGAAGTTATGGCGCGATTTCTCAACAAGAGGAAAGCAGTTGAAATTGAATCATCTTCTGATTTGTTGATGTGAATAATCTTCCCTCGGATCCTCATGATCGCAAGGTGATTACATCATATAACGTGAATCAACGAGATGATGTTAGAAGGGCATACCTACTAAGAGGACCATGTCAACCAATGGGTATGAAATTCCCACAATCAACATTTCAAGGTAAAGAGTTGAGAAAATTCAAGGAAGAATGGTATCACCGAAAGGAATATAAGGGATGGTTAGAGTATAGTATATAATCAGATCGTGTGTTTTGCTTATGTTGTTACTTGTTTAGGTCCGAATTTGGTGATCATAGAGACACATTTGTTGTGAACGGATATAACAATTGGAAAAAAGTACATGAGGTACTTACAAAACATGGTGGCTTAGTTAATAGTGCCCATAACAAATGTTTCCAAAAGTGTGCCGATTTACTTAACGAAAAGTAAGCGGTACACACACATTGGGACAAAAGGACCCCTAAGGAGAAACTTGATTACAAACTTAGATTAAGTGCTTCTACTTTGCTTGGAAAAAGGTTGTTAAACGACGGTTTGGCGTTTCGTGGTCGTGATGAATCAAAAGATTCATTAAATAAAGGAAATTTCTTAGAGCTTCTAAAACTAATGGGTGAAATGAAAGAAGAGCTTGGTAAGGTTATCTTAGGGAATGCACCGGCGAATAACCAAATGACTAGTCCCAAGATTCAAGCGGACATTAAACATTGTTATGCTCAAGAGGTACTTAAACAAATTTTTGAAGATCTTGGTGATGATGTTTTTTATTTATTAGTTGATGAAACATGTGATGTATCAAAAAAAGAACAAATGGCAGTTGTTATTCGTTATGTTGATAAATTTGGGATTGTTAAGGAGTGTTTTATTGGGTTTTTTCATGTCAAAGAGACAAGCGCATTAACACTTAAATCGGCTATTGATGATATGTTGGCACGTTATGGGTTGAGTTTGAGAAGGATTAGAGACCAAGGTTATGACGGGGCAAGTAACATGTCGCGTGAGTTTAACGGCTTAAGAGCTCTTATTTTAAAGGAAAATGTTTTGGCTTTCTATATTCATTGTTTTGCACGCCAACTTCAACTAGTTGTTGTGGTGGTTGCACACAAACGCACACCTATTTGGAGAGTATTTGAAACGATAACATGTTTAACAAATGCGGTTTGTGCATCTTCCAAACGACAAGACATGCTTCATGAAAGCCAAAGAAGACAATTGGAAAAAATGAAAGACGTGCTTTGTACCAGAAGTGGGTTGAATCAAGAAATGACGCTTTCAAAACCCGGAGATACACGTTGGAATTCCCACTACAAAACGATTTCACGTTTGATTACTTTATATCCAAACGTTGTGGAAGTTCTTGGATGGATAGTAAAAACAGGTCAACCTCTTCCTTGTAGTAGACAAGCAGACGAACTTCTAGAGGATATGAAAAATATATGACTTTGTATTTTACATACACTTGATGGAGCAAATTCTAAACATCACACACACATTGTCCAAATGTCTACAAAGAAAAGAACAAGATTTGATGAATGCGGTTAAATTGGTTTCTTCCACTAAAAACCAACTTGAAAAGTTTCGGTTGGAAGGATTTAATGAGTTCTTAGTGAAGATTAACTCTTTTTGTGACATGTATGAACTTAAGGTGAAACATTTAGATGATGAATATATCAACCCAAGGTGGCCAAGAAGAAAGACAAACATCTCAAATCGGCAATATTATGAGTGTGATTGCTTCAATGAGGTTCTAGATTTGCAAATTCAAGAATTTGGGAACCGTTTTAATGAGGTAAAATCGGAACTACTTCTTTGTATGAGTTGTTTGAGTCCGTGTGATAATTTTAGTGCATTTGACATTCCAAATATACTAAAACTAGCCGAAAAGTATCCATATGATTTCGACGAAGCTAAAAAACGAAGGCTTCCAGTTCAACTCGGAAACTACATTGGTTTTGTGAAAAAAGATATACGATTTGCCAACTTGGATGGTTTGTCAAGTCTTGTAAGGTTAATGGTTTCAACAAATATGCACGTATGTTTTACATTGGTATATTGTTTATTGAAGCTTGTTCTCGTATTACCCGTCGCAACCGCAACCGTTGAAAGATGTTTTTCGGCAATGACGATTGTGAAGACCGACTTGCGTAATCGGATTGGCGATGAGAATTTAAGTGATAGTTGTATATGTTATATAAAGAAGGACTTGCTTAAGAAAGTACCTCTAGATGATCTTTTGGATAGATTTCAAAAAATGAAAACCCGTAGGGCGACATTTTAAATATGTCTGTAACAACGTTTGACGTTTTTTTTATGATTATATAAATTTTAGTTTGATGTTCTTTGTTTTACATGACCTGACTCGACCCGAGCCGAATTTTTATTTATATATCTAGGCGGCCTAAAATTTTTGAAAATATTCCGCACTCCCATGGAAAAATTCTTGGGTCCGCCACTGGTTAGATGGTGCAGCTGGCTCAGTCGGTTCATTCGCCGATTCTTCATTTGAAAACTGACTTTCAGGTTGGTTTTTAAAAACCCTTTGTTCATTATGATTTAAAACTTGAAAATGTTTATTAATCTCTGCATTTTTCTTAACAAAAATAGTTGTTCGGTTTTCTTTGTTTCATTCCTTTTAGGCTTTAAGATTTTAATTTGTGTGGTCTTAACTGGCTCAACTTTTAGACCCTTAACCCCATCATAAGCCATGTCAGGAATGTTAGCAATCTCCTCATCAGTCATAGGAATAGTGATGTAGGAATGATTGTATGGTGGAGGAATACTCACACATCCCATACCTTTATTCCTAATTTTTTTCTTACTGAAAATGAATGCTTATTTATCATTTTCAACTTTATCACTAGAAACATCGAATTTTCGAAAATTGAAGTTTGCATTTTCAAAAGTCGATTTTAATGAATCAAGTTCAACAGTTAATTTTTTGGAAAGTACTTTAAAATGGAGATGCCTACATTTCTCTTCACTCAAATCCTTTTTTAATTTTCATATATCACGTTTTTGTGACTCCACCATATCCTTGTATCCTTTAGTTTTCTTTTTGTCTGATATAAATCAGATTTGGATAATTGAAGTTGCATGACTAATGAATTAGCCTGTTCCTTGTACCCACTTACCTTTTCCCGACAAGCATCAGTGCAAAAATAATTATCTACACATACCTCAGCTGGGAATGGGAGTGAAGTCATGAATCTGAACCATGAAAGATTGATGCTGAGTGCCGGCACAGCAACCTGATTCTGAATTCAGCGATAAATCAGCAGATTTGATGACTGAGCTCAATATACCAAACAATGGAGCAACAAGAGTGGATAAGCAAACTGAAGCAGATGTGTTACCTTGAGCCTTTTGGCTTGTCAGTCTTATCATATGATCTGATGAGTGAGATTAGCTCATCCGGCTTCATTTTGTAACAGTTGGTTGTTACCAAAATCTGATTAACATTTTTAAACCAGCTACTCTTTGCCTGATCTGGAATACCTTTTAGAGCATCTAGAAGCTTCTTGTTGCCCCAAAAATTAGACACCACAATTTCTACATTCTCATTTTAGAGAGTAGTTCAGCAAACCAGCCAATTAGTGCTTATACGGATTCACCAGGAATGTAGCTGACACCTTCAAGTTTCTGCTTTAGCACACCAATTTGAGAACACATTTCTAAGTCGCTAAACTGTGATCCCCCAAAAAATCCAAACGTAATCCACAACTCCAATCGTACACAGAAGTATGGGTCGTACACTTGTTATTTGGGCCACACACACCGAAGGTTGCACACTATATTTGGGCCGCACACACTTAAATCGTACACTTAAGCTTGGGCCGCACACCACCTTTTGTCACATGAACTTGGGCCACACAGTGTTGTCTGGATCGTACACCTGTCAATTGGGTCGCACACACCAGACAAGTTGGGCCGTTCAAAGTTTCACCGGGTCGCACACTAAGTAGATGGGCCTTAGATGAGAGGTCAGTCGTACACCCAATTAAATGTAGCACACTCCAAAATTTAGCACACTCCAAAATGTAAATAAGTGTTTTATAAACAAGTTTCGAAACAGCCCCCTTTTTTTCTTTGCAAACAAATTTTTTTTAAATATCCTAAATAATTGGAATTTATCAAATATTTTAAAAACTTTTCAAAATTGTAGAGTTTTTTCGGATATAACAAATCTTTTTGAAAACACCAAAGATTTTTCTTTTGATCTTCAAACACTTTTTCAAAATCAAAGCACCAAAATATAATAATTTTCAAACAAAATCCTATAAACACGATGAAGAACGCAATGAATACCAACCAAAAAATACCGAAAATCTTGAATCTTTGATATCAAAATCGAGCCTAGAAACAAGTTCTAAAGGCTCTGATACCAATTGTAAGTCCCTATTTATCAGATCTCTCAATGATATCAAACAAAACCACGTGATTAGGCAGAAACTAAACACGTAGTAATTCAAGAAAAACGAAAAACAAGAAACACGAAGAACACCGAAAACATTTTAACACATTCACACGATTCTATTACTATCAAATAGCAAGAACGTCTAGTTCAAAATGATCAAAACTCCAAATCGCCTACCTATCTCTCTCTAGAAATTCTCTGTAACAATGAGGCTTAACCCTAATAATGAACTAAGCATAGAATGGGTCCACTACGAATCAGCCCACATGGCCTAACCCAAGTCCACTAGAAAAACTAAGTCCAATAACCTATAAGTGTGTTTGATAAAGATAAGCATAAACCTACTCAAATTTATGGCCTTACAAACCCAGTAGATAAAACTTTCATCATCTTCAATCATCACAAAACCTACGTATTAAAGAACAACAACAATCTGGTAAAATATATTTTTATGACCATTTTTTGTTTTTATCATAGTATCGTTGTTTGATACTGTTATATAACTAGCACAATTTCATGTCTTTTAATGTTACAACAACACATACTACTAAATAACTAGCACAAGCACAATTTCCTTTTTCTTTTTTGTAAACAACACATATTGTTATATAACTAGGGCATTTCATGTTTTTTTTAATTTTTTTAAACAACACACACTATTACATAACCAACACATTTCATATTTTTTTAAATTGTATAAACAACACATACTATTACATAACCAGCACAATTTCATGTTTAAAAATATTATGAACAACACATATTATTACATAACTAACACAATTTCATGTTTTGTTTTAATTTTGTAAGCACATTGTTACATAAATCGCGCAATTTCATATTTTGTTTTAATTTTATAAAAAACACATACTATTACATGACTATTAGGCTCCTAATAATATCATAAAAGAAAAGAATAGCAACACATAAGAATTACGCAACAAAATAAGAATATACATATAAATTTAAAAATCAAAACAATACATTTTTCATACTAGCGCTTTATAACTACATAACTAGTACAGACTTAAAACATATTTTTGTAACTTTTTTTAGTGTCACTTTTTATATAAAAAAATATAGCAATATGGTACACATTTTAAATATAAAAAAATACTTAATTTAATGGTATAATTTTTTTAAAACAATACTGAAGTATATAAAAGTTATTTTAGTTTTAAAAACTTGGTGAAATTAGTATGTAATGGAGAATAACTCAATGAGTAAAATACTCATATATCTCATTATATAATATAGTAATTGTTGATGATGATTTGTAATCAATCTTAGCCGTTGATTCAGTTAATCAACAACTAATGTTTGTTGTTATTGTTTTTAGATACCATGAGGTTTGTACAAAATCTTAACTCGGTGGCTATATATGAACACCATTCTTTTATATATAAATGGTTTATAAATAATTTAACTAGTAAAAAGTCTAATTTGCTCTTATGTGCGTTACACACAACCTAACTTAACTAGGGTTTTCTAATCTAGATAGTGGAAAGCATAACCTGTATCAAACTACGAAAAAAAAGTACGTGTAAAATTAAAACCTTTAAAGGATTTAATTCATAATTTTGAGGTTAATAAAAAAACACTAAGTGTAAAATTAAAACCTTTAAGCACAATCAGCTTCTACTCACCAAAGTCGACTCATACATGATACATATAGATTGCCATGTCGATAAGCTATAGAAAATATTTCTTAAAACGTCTAGTGATAATCAACCACAACTTCACATCTTTTGCTGAGGTGGGTTTATCAATAAATTTGTAGATGATACACGTGTTCATGTAATCCTTGGTTGTCTTATTGTGTAATGAGATGCGTTACATATTTTATAAAAAATGTGTACTCGTGGATATTTATGTCCGGTTTGATAAGTCAACGCTACCGACCGAGTCTTGATCCATAAGAGTTACACCGTGGGCAACGGAACTAAAATCCACTTAAATGGTTTAACTGGTAATTACGAACGATATGCGAAACGGATCATAATTATATTTATGATCATGAGCGGATTTATATTATTAATACTCGTTATTAATAACATAATTGTTTATCTTAACTGATAAACTTGTTACGGGTATTAACTGAGAGACTGATACATGGACCGGGTGAGACGGGTATAGTCATCTCACCACTTGTCAAACATGCACCCATGCTACGCCACTTGTCGCGCATGCACTCTTGCATCGCCACTTGTCGCACATGCGTGAACTTCTTACCACTTGTCGCACATGCACGAGCTTCTCGCCACTTCTCCAACTTGAGCATGTATGTCTGCCACTTGGCAAGCATACATGCATCTCCATACTATATATAAAGGAAGGTATGGACTAGCTTTGGATGGTTGGAACAACTTGCAAAAGTTTTCATAACACCCATAGCTGCAATCACTATCGCCGTCGCCGGCCACCGGCTGCCACCGCCACCTCGCTGCAGCCAGTACCGCCGGCTACCGCCAGTGCTACGTAGCCTACACCGCGTTTCGTTAGTTCGTGTCACTAGCACATGTTCGTTGAACCTCGGTGTCTCAACCGGTTAGTTATTAACCGAGGTATATCTTTCTAATCGGTAGTTAGATATTCTTATCACTGTGCTCGTATTTGCATGTAACCGGATCCTGTCGGGTTTCGTTTATTGTTGGTCGCTTGTTTATTTTCCCACTGCGTTTTATTAAATAACTTGCTTAATTAATTTACTATCATTTATTGAGTCGAGTTTTGATAAATAAAATTTTAACCGATCACCATGGAAACCCAACAATTAGCTATCGCGCCATAGCCTCGTATGGTATCCTATCGCGTCTCTCCACACCGTCCCTTGGGGCGCTACACCAATCAATCCAGATTCTCACGAAAATTATAACGACACGATGGGTAGAGTTTTAATATACATAAGCGTTGTGAACAGTCAAAAAGAATTAAAAACAATTTCCTATAGGTATATACACACACATACTCTTTACCAATTGAAATAAACAAATCTCACACAAAATCCATTCTACATCCAATAATCTCACAAAAAATACTCTTTGCAATGTCTTCACCTCCCTCAAAAGTTTTGCTCATCGATCTCTACCAAAGATTTTTTCCTACAACGAATCCGCGGAGGAGAAAGAAGCGGTTACGAGTGCATGTGCCCTCGCGATTTACGCCATGCAACAAATTAACCATTTGAAGTTGGAGGCTTTGAAGATAGAGGTTTGGATGACGGAGATCACGAAGAAGAAGGCGACAATTGAGATGAAGAGGAGTAGTATTAAATATGTTTTATTGTAATGTTTTTTTAATTTAATGAAACGTAATTTGTTTTTAAATTTTACAAATTTAGAGATTAAATGAAAAATAAAAATAAATTAATAATTGGGTAATAATTGGTTGGGGTTATGGGATTCCATCAACTACATTTTTTGTTATTTGTCACATAATCCCTGCTAAAGAGGCTTATGTGGTGTTGTCACTACAAATAGCCTAATTGAGTTATCAAAATCTGTTCGGATACTGTTGTTGGTCCCGAAGGGCTAATGACAACTGTGTAGTAAGTGTTGGGAGTTTAAAACATTTTTCTTGATACTATATGATCAGCGGATCTGCTGGTTTTTTGCTGGACTATGGGAAAACATGCTTGTGTGGATCTCACAGGGGTTTCCCCTTTGGTTGGTTTAAGGGAAAACAGGTTTGTAGCTGGGCAAACATCTAGAAAACCGGAATCAAAGAAAATGGGTAAGCACGCTAAAGCTTGCGCAGAGAACCAACATGTCTTTGTCCCTTTTGCTTTTAATACATTTGGCTCCCTAGCACCAGAAGCTATCCACTTCTTGACTAGGGTCTAACGGGACATTCAACAATTGTTCATCTCCAGGGGCAGGGGTTTGTCTTTGGAAGGTTAGGGTTTGCAATTCAGAAAGAGGTGGTGACACAGCTTGTTGCCCGTCTACCTTCTGTTTTAATGTAATTTAATAAGTTTTTTAGTGGAATTTTAATGTACACATTAAAAATAGAAAAAAAAATCTATAACTTTTATAAGACCGGTAGTACTTAATTTGTTTTTTTATCAAATGAATAATAATTACAATACTTGATAGCTAAAAATAAAATAAATTACTATCAACATCTACATATGCACCAAGGTCTACTCTTACATGTAGATTGCATAATGATGATAATATAGTAAAAGTTTCTTAAAAATGTTTAATGGAGATCAACCACAGCTTCACTTCTTTTTGGTGAGGTGGATTTGTCAACAAATATGTAGATGATTCACATGTTGACAGATATATTTGCTATGTTATGCCATGTTCATTGTTTAATGAAATGTGTTACATATCTTATAGATGAGTTATTAAATCGTTCGGATCCAACTGTTGGTCCCAAAGGGCTAATGACATGTGTTGGTGGGGGTTGGGAGTTTATAACAGTTTTTGGATATTTCTAATAACTAGTTTGTTTATTTATAGCCAAAAAGAAAATAAGTTAATCTAAATAATTATATCGTTAAAAATGGGCTACTAAACTCTCACTATCAATATTTATATACACGCCAAAATCGACCTTTACATATAGGTTGGCCATGTTAATAACCTATAGTAAATGTTCCCTAAATTATCATAAGGGAAATAACTACGACTTCATTTCTTTTTGGGGAGTTGGATCTGTCAATAGATGCTTTCACCCGTTGGAGACAATTCTAAGGTTATTGTGTGCGGAGGGTAGTTCTCAAATAATGATTCGTCACGTAAGCGGGTGTGGAGATGAGTCTAAAGGGATGGACATAGAATGTAAGGATAGACCTCAGTACATATAGATGTGTGTATGTTATGTGTCTCTGTGTGGGTTATAGTATAAAGAGAAAGGAGAGAACTAGAGCATCGAGAACGGCAGGAGGCCGACGTGCGACCCGAAGGGGGCAGTGTTGACGGAGCTCGCCGGCCAGGGACAAGCCCCACACCCAATAGTCTAAATACACCATACTCTATAATCCATTTACACCGTACTCTATAGCATTAATTAGGTTAGAATATAATAAACCAATAAGAGTTTTTTATTTATTTTTTGAACGGCAAATTTGTATCACTGACGGACCACTGGAGTATTATCGTGCCATAAGAGGAACCACCCGATCATATCTATCTCCACTAGGCATAATGCCACCCCAATAAACATGGGAAAACCCCCTTGTGGGAATCGAACCCAATACCTATTGCTCCCAAAGTCTTATTCCACCACCAAAATGCCACTAGGCTGTAAAACCATGAGCAAACCAATAAGAGTTCATCACTACTAAATCAAGTTTGCTGGAAATTAAGTCTGCATTAACAATCACTTGGTCTCCTTAATTACACTCTAAACGTAATTTATTAGTAATATTCGAATTTTTTTTCCAAATACACTCTAATTTCTTTAATAATTCAGCATCAGTTTTATATTTTTTTATTAGTTTATTACAAAATTAACTTAATAATCAACAAAAGTTATACCTACTATTTTCAAATTTATTTAACGTAACTTTTTATTACTATTTTTTATTAGTTGTCACAAAATTAACGTATCAACTCAAGAAAAATATGTTTCTGGAAAAAAATTTAACCAAAAAAAAGTTGTATATTTTTATCGTTAAACTTTTTTGTTGTATTTTTTTGTGTTTATGTCCGTGTATTTTTTAATTATAAGTATAAATTTTAACTCAAATCAATACTTTTCAAAAGTACGTTTTCAAAGTTATCATTTTAATTTTCATTAGACTTGCAGCAAAAAAAAAATAGAGGCTCATGATTAAGGAATAAATAGTTAGGTAACAATTAATGAATGATTAGTAAATTTTTCTAGATTTAGGTGATAATTAATAGATTATACAGGGTATGGTGTAGAGTGGTAGAGGAGGATGCAAATAGCTAGCTATGTAATTAATATTTTTTTTTCAAAAGGCTAGCTATGTAACCAATGATGTTGTAGCTCAGTGGTTGCAATGGAGGTTGGAAAGTTTACCACCTAGTGGGTTCCTGCCTTGGAGGCTCAGGTTTGAATCCCACTTCAACCGAGCTTTGGTCATATATAACCCTGACTGAGATAATGTTCAAAGAAAAAAATTGATAATGATAATTTACATATTTGATAATTATTTAGAATGTTATAATTTGATTACAAGGTTTCCATGTGCTGTATGTTCATTACATAAGGAGGCAAGTTAAAAACTAGCTTTTTTGTGTAACGGGTGTGATGGGTTTATCTTGGTTGTCAACAATTTGTGGTGGCTCAAGTGGGGTGACACATTTATGGAACACGAATAAAGAAGCTAGACAAAACTCAGATAACTAAAATGTTTTGTGTTTCAAATATATGTTTGGGTCGGGTCAAACTGGGTTGAAGATTAAGTAAAAGTTGATACAAGTGAAATATTAAATACACACTGATAAAAGATACCATGTACAGACCGAAAACGCCTAGGGTTTTATTCAATAGAAAAGCTTAAAGTGCAAATGAAGGAGATATACATATTATGTAGGCAGGCTATACGCTTACTAGCTAATGAGCCAAAGCCTACAATAAACTAAACATCTTTATTATGCTAGCATCCCCTCCTCAAACTCATAATGCAACCACGATAAGCATTGAGAGTTTGTCACATAAGAACCGAAACCGAGATGCCGACTGAGCCTTGGTGAAAACATCCGCAATATGCAAGGTTGATGGAACAAATGGAAACGATATCGTTCCAAGCTGAAGATGATGACGAGTAAAATGACAATCAATCTCAATATGTTTGGTTCGCTCATGAAATACCGCGCTCTTAGCAATTTGCATTGCACTTTGATTATCACAATGTAAAGGGGTCGGCTAAGAGATGGTAACCCCCAAGTCAGCAAGAAGCCATCTTAACCAAACAATCTTACATGTAGTCACACACGATACTCAGCCTCAGTAGAAGATCTTGAAACAACATCGTGTTTCTTAACTTTGCCATGAGATTACGAACCTCCGAAGAAAACACAAAACCAGTGGTGGATTTGCGATCATTACAATCACTATCCCAATCAACATCACTATAGGCACGTAACTCCAGAGAAGATGTTGAGGGAAACAGAAGACTCTTCAAGTGAGTGCCACAAAGATATCACATAAAACGAAGAACAACTCCCTAGTGAACAAAAGTATGAGCGGTAACAAATTGTCTAACCACATGAACAACATGAGAAATATATGGGCGAGTAAATGTAAGATAAACAGACTTGGATTAACCAAAGGAACACCACCAATGGGAAAGTACCATGCATTGGTATCAAGAGGAGTGTCTGCAATTCTTTTACGAGTTAGTCTTTCCGTTGAAACAAATCGGATAGATACTTTGTCTGTGAAAGAACATACCCTTCCTGAGATTGTGCAACCTCGATACCTAAAAGATATCATATCAAACCCAAATCCTTCATAGCAAAACGGTGAGCCAAATCACTCTTCAATGACTCAATACCATCATGATCGTCACCTGCGTTAATCTTATCATCCACATATAGAGATAGAAGAATTCGTCCTGAATTCGTGCATCGAACAAACAATGGGAATCGTGACTACTAGGAACAAAACCAAGGGAAGTAATCATTATAGAGAATTTCTCAAACCAACCACGAGGGGCCTGTTTGAGACCATATAATGTTTTCCTAAGCCGACAGACTTCACCTGGTTGATGAGCAATTCCTGGATGAGGAGTCCTGAAAACCTCCTCATGGAGATCACCATTCTAGAAAAGCATTCTTAACATCCATTAAACAAATCTCCACTGACAAACATATGCAACAGCGATGAGAGTACGAACTATAGTCATATTTACCACTGGGGCAAATGTCTCCTCATAATCCATACCATACTTTTGTGAGTATCCTTTTTGCTACAAGTCTAGCCTTATAGCGCTCAACAGACCCATCGCACAATGTTTTAATCTTATATACCAAACGACAACCAATTGCATGTTTGTAAGGAGGTAGTGGAATCAAATCCTATGTATGTGTCTGCTGAAGAGCAATGAGCTCTCCAGCCATAGCATTCCGCCAAAGAGGATTAGAGACAACCTCTTTATATGATTCATGTTCAGTTAGATAATGTATATTTGCGATAAAAAAATCAAACGAAGTCGAATAACTAGAGGAAAGAAAATTCTAGTAGCCTGGTGGACTTACATTCATGAGTGGATCTCATCAGAGGTGGAATTGTCTCAATAAACGAATGAGTTGTCTCAGACATAGTTTGACCTGAGGTTGTGTCTGACTATGTATGGGTATCTTGAACTAGCCCATCAGGTTCTACTGACCCATCATGTTAACAGATGTAGTAGGAACACTGTACGATGTTGATGCCTCAATATCACAAGTGAATGGATCAATGTTTACGAGATCAAGCTTTGTTACATTGTGTGCTTTGGAAGGAATCGAATAGAAAGGAATATGCTCGAGGAAGATAACATGCCTCAATACATACAACATCTTACTTACCGGATCAAAGCAACGATATCCATTTTATGCAGTGTCATAACATTTCGGACCACTGCCATATCCCAAGAATACACATAATGCTGACTTATTTGACAACTTGTCACGTTCAACATGAGGACAAAGAACAAAACAAGCATATTCAAAAACCCTAAATTCATCATAATGTAAGGGTTCTCCAGATAGCTTTTCAACGGAGACATCCCAGAATTATGAGCAGTAGGGATTCGATTGATCACATGTTGGGCGGTTAGGAGCGCTTCTCCCCAACAAATACCTTGAAAATCAGAAGATAGAAGAAATGAGTGGGAAGGTTCCATAAGATAACAGTGTTTCCTTTCAGCAACACCATTCTTCTGAGGGGAGTCGGTACAAAATGCCTTGTGTATAGTACCATATTAAGCAAGTAACTAGGTAAACTCATTGGAGGTATATTCACCCCCTTAGTCACACCGGAAACACTTTATCAAAGATGAATGTTGTGTCATGACATAGGCTCTAAAGTCTTTGTAAATGCCAAAGAATTCGTATATACATTTCAGAAGATACACCCATGTATAACGAGTATAATCATCTATAAAAGATACATAAAAAATCGACCCACCCTTAGTGGATATTGGTGATGGTCCCCATACGTACATCAGAATGCACAATATCAAAATGAGCAACCGAATGAGAGAAACTTTTTTCCAAAAGGCAAAGTAGAAAACTTAGCAAGTTTGCAACCACTACAATAAAAAATATCACAAGTGTTCACTTGACCTAGAGTACTTGTAGACGCTAAAAATTGTAAACGTGATACTGACGATGTCCTAAACGATAATACCACCGATAAAAACCAGGGGATGAACTACTCAAATGAAAGGATGATAAATTAACACTAGAATCAACAACATCAATTTCTTTGAAATTATCCAAGACATAAAGTTTACCTACCCAATGCCCGGACCCAATCACCTTTATAGAACGTACGTCGATTCATTACACAATAAACAGAATCAGACTAGAACATCTAGTTACCAAATTTGGACAACTAACTAACTGAAACAAGGTTTAAGCAAGATTTGGAATGTAATAGACATTAGAGAGAGAAATATGAGGAGTAACAACAGATCCAACACCCTCTACTAGAACTGATGTAGCACTAGCAGACATGACATAACTGGCGTAGATGAACCAGATGTTAAAGATACAAAAGATGACAAGTAGGATGACATGTGATGAGATGCACCCGAATTTAAAATCCAAAAGGATGAAGGAATACCGAAGGTACTAGACGAAGACATGTATGAATTTAGAAGCAATATGAACTACTCAAAAACTCTACGATCTGAAGCAGGTATTGGGATAGGATCAAAGAGTGCATTTGGATTTGAAACGTGTCATTGATGTTGTGCTGTCTTGTGAAGAAACAATGGACAGTGAGACTTCAATGGTTTTTCTGTTTGCAGTACGCACATTGATCGAAAACAACCTTAAGGCCAAGAGAATCATCCATGATGAAAAATAATTAAAACCCAATCAGAATAGCGACACAATTGTGAGCAACCAAATACGGAACTCAATTCAAACCAACCAAGTCAAACAAAGCCAAACTTTCGTACAAACTAACTTTCCCCACAACCCAACAAATCGCCAAAGTCAAGCAATTCAATAAACCTAACAATTCTCCAAAACCCAACAATTCGTCAATGTCAAACAATCGTTAGAGACAAACTATTCCCAAAAACCCGACTTTCCTCGGAAACCCAATAATTCGCCAAAATCTAACAATTTGCTAAAGATAAACCAATATATGGCAGCGATATTCAAGTACCAATGCAAATCTGAAACAAGAGAATAACAATGTCGATTCGATTAACCAATCAATCTATATTCAACGTGAGCATCAACAAATAGGAACCCCAACAACGGAAGCAAATACGAACCAGTAACAAACAACGACAAATACGAACTAGTAAATTAGTTACGAATGGGCGAAATCTAATAACCAAAACATCAACCTACTAGCTACTTTGTTTGTTGTATTAAAGAATGAATAATCCAAAAAAAAAAAAATGAATCCAAACGATTGTTGGTCATGATAATATGTAGCCAATTCAATTTTTCTTCATGGTAATACATCACTAAAATAACTATTCAACAAATTGATTATTCATTGTTAGATAATAATAAAAGACATCGGCCACCGAACAAATTGATTCTTCACAGTTCATCAACTTTGATTTAGATAATTATTAAATAATGAGTTTCAACCATAAAACATTCTTCAACAAATATTGGCCACCGAACCCAATTTACAAGAACAATTCTGAGACAGCGGTTAAAATCGTATTTCACCCCAAAAAGAAAACACACTTTCGATGAATAATTTCAATATGAACCGCCAAGCAAACTCATCGGTGAGTTCGATGCACGAAACTTGTACTTGCTACAAACTCTTCCATAATTAGATAAATTAATATGGAGGGTTTTATTCAATAGAGAAGCTTAAAGTGCAAATGAAGGAGAAATACGTATTGTATAACCTGACTACAAACTTACTAGCTAACGGGCCAAAGTCTACAATATACTAAACATTACATTATGCTAACACACACATGTTATAGTTCAGTTATCATATAAAACATTATATGATTGTCATCTTATATGGTGTCATAATCTATATAATATATAATGCATTAGACAAGGGTATTTTAAGATACCCAAAAGTTAAGGACTGTTTTTTTCCTTTAATGCATAAAGTGTGACATGGTAAATTAGTATTTCGAACACTAATTGCACTTTATTAATTTAATCAGTTCATCTTAGTGACACTTTAATTCTCCCATCTCTAACAAAATTATAGATAATGAACTATTAGTTACACTTATCCCCTTATAAAAAAACTATCAACCTTCATGATTTTCAAACAGGTATAAGTTTCAATTTCTCACAATTACTATAGGTCCGGTTACGGATCTTTCAGGCACTAATTTGGCAAACCTAAGATAAACGTGCGGAATCCGTTTTCTTAGGCGACATTGTAGACAAGTTTGTTTCTATTTAATCACTGTTTCATTGATTATAACACTTTACAGATTCTGAAAACACTTGGACAGAGCTCCGCCGTCCAGAATACACAATCTCTGACTGTTACAAATAAAAACTCAAGACACCTATTTATAGAGATCCAAGTTCGCACCAAAAGGCACAAGATCAAGTTCGTACGAAATGTACTTCGTGCGAACTTGTCCTTTACATCACAAGTTCGTGCGAACTTGGTCTCATACTAACATAAATTTCAACGATTCGCTCTTAAATACTGACTCGATGTTATACGATGACGAAGGCAACAAACATATGCACCAACAGACTCCCCCTTGGATGTTGCCGTAGTCATCAGTCTTCAATTAAATCTCCAGAGTCTTTAATATTCTCTTGATCTTTAATTATTGAATAACTTTAACATCCATGATCTTCAAATCTTCTTCAATCCTATTTTCTTTCTTGAGCTGGTCTTGATAAAATTCGATAGTCAACATGCTCCCCCTTACTTTGAGCTTTTTGTTATCTTCAATCAACGTGTTTATCCAGCTCCCCTTTAAAAATCTACTCATGTTTCAAAGAATCTCAAGCATTCAAATATACATTTCAGATTCAAACTTTGAAATCTCTCAAAGACATTATCATTTCAAATTTTAATCATCTTATCAGTTTTAAACCCTCTCAGATAAACAAGTCCAAATTAATGACCTTGAATATCTGATTTATGTATCAAGTTCATATTAATGATCTTGAATAAACATTTTGAAAACAAAACTGATGCATTTATTCAAATGTAAGTTTCAAATTAATGAACTTTTAAACTTTTCAGAATAGAGTTAATTACTATTTTCATCCATGTGATTTGTCAAAAATCACTATTTCAGTCTATTAGTTTAAAAATTGCGATTTCAGTCTCTGTGGTTTCACTTTCGTAACCATTTTAGTCCCTGTACTTACAGAATAAATGGATTGACGTGGTTACGAAAGTGAAACCACAGGGACTGAAATCACAATTTTTAAACTAATGGACTTAAATAGTGATTTTTGACAAACCACAGGGACGAAAACAGTAATTAACTCTTTCAGAATAAATCCAATCAATTTTTAGATTTTCTTTAGTAACTCTAGATTTTGAAAATCAGCTTTTTATCATATGTGGTCGAAACTAAAAAGATAGAATATTTTTTGGTTTTATGAAAATGAATATCAAAACACTAACTATGTACAAACATATTTACAAACATATTTTTGTTGAGTTTGAGTTAAAGGATCATATCAGTTTTCTTGAGACATATCACCAGTACCGTTGTCCTTTTTCATGACCTTAAGTTTTAAACAAATTTACCTAGATTGCCGATATATTTTTCCACTTTAAACTTCGACACATTTTTCAATTGTTCCAAGATATGTTATGTAGAATAAAGAAACTTGACTTAACTATGGTTCCCATCTCAGAATATACTCCCGTATCGAGATTCCCTAGATTTCATCTTACAGGTGAGTATAGCGTAACTGATATCTGTCTCTGGGTTGTGCGAGGCCTTGAGAGCTCAGGTTAGTACCACCATACAGACAAAGAGATGAAGGCTCTACTTTAAAGTGATGTTCCAATATGAAATCTTTTGACTGCAATTGATTAGATATTACGATTCCTTCAATTCGCTGCAGTTTAGGGTTTTTAGCAAAAGCATTATAGAAGTTCTAGGCCATTGCTTACGCAAAATCAGAAGAACTTGTATAATACCCCAGATATCGATCATCTATAAAGACCTCGTATCTCAGAATCATGCAATCTCTCAAACGAAATTTCGAAGTACTAAGTCCATATAAAGAGATGTTAATCCACAAATTAAGCAGTTTTAAAATTTATTTATATCCCGGAAACAATCTACCGAACGTATAAAGCCTATCAACACATCCACAGTAAGACTTGTTTAATCCTTTTAAACTTTACAAATCTTTAGCATACTGTGATAGTCCACTGATATACTATCATTTCATTTTTGTCATAAAAAAAACTGTTTTTGTCTTTTTCATGTTTTTGTACTTTTGCATTTAATATGTTTTTGGATTTTCTGAAAAAAAAAATTTCTCCCCCTAAAATTCAAAAACATATTTTTTAATTTTTTGATTTATAGAAAAACGTAGACCAACCGATGAGAATCACTCAAATTCGCCATCCATTACTGCTTCACAATTTTTCTTTTAAGATCTCCCCCCTCATGATGACAAAAACTTGACACTTTTGTGTTTATAAAACATTTATTCCCATGAATTTTGTCTGTTCAACAGTGAGGGTTCTGTGAATTTTTCAAAATTTTCTACCAAAATTTTGTAAAAATTTCAAGTAAACGTTAAAACAAATTTCAAATTTTCTCCAAAAATTTGTAAAAATTTAAAGTAAACGTTATTGGAATTTCAAAATTTGTAAAAATGGCCTTTATAAAAAACTTGATAACCCGGCCCCTCTCTTCATTGAGTGCCTCGGAACTCCACTCTCAATAATTTGCTTTTATCTCGGAAGTTTCTGCACAAAAAATTCAAACAATTAGTTGAATAATGACACCCAAGTCTTTTCAGTCTTAGGTATTATTTCTTCAACCTCAATTTTGACTTTCTTTTCTCACTCCGACTTAATCTGGACTTTCTCAAGTTTTGGAAAGTCCTTTAAACTTTCTATTTTCACTGACTGTTTAACTTTATCAACAATTTTTTCTTTTATCACCCAATTTCTGTTCAACCCTTTCTTGTTTCCTGGTTAACACATAACTCTTATTCTTTTCAAGAAAAATTCCCTTTTTCATCACCCACGTTTGATTAGACTTTGCTTGTTTGAAATAAATTGTAGAATCTTTTCGTTCAGTACTTTTTGAAGATTCACCAGTTTCAAATTTTGAAAACATAGAATTAACTGGTTTCACTTTATTTGTAGATTCTTTAACTTGATTCCAAACCTGTCTTGGTACAAACATCGGTGATTTATGCTTCAAAACTTTAAAATCTTTCTTAATTTCTTTCTTTTCAACAGGAACAGATTTAGGTTTAGGATGTGGACATTACCTAGCAATATGTCCAACATTGTTACATCTGTTCTTGTAGTAATTTTTTGACATCAAATTTAACACTTGAAAGTTCTTAATCTAAATTGTCGTTTTCTTTTGCTGAGCTTGTTCCAAAAACAAAGTTTATTTTCTTTGAAAAAATTGGTTTTTGGAACTTTTTATTGTTTTTCTTGGCAAATCTCAAACCTTTTCTTCTTTCTTCTGGATAATTTTTCGTTTTCTCTTTCTTCTTCCTTTTTATTATTACCGTGAAAGATATTTGGTTTGGAATTATCAGAAACCTTTTTACAATCCAGCTCAGACAAATTTATTTCAATTAGTTTGAAAACCTTATCAATTTTATCAATATTCCCGTTCTGAATCGGAAAGTCTTTATCAGAATATAGTTTGTCAGAACCTTTCATCATGTACATGATCATATTCAGGTCATCACTCAAACTGTGTTCCGATTTTGAAATATAATTCTTATGAAAATTTTCTTCATTTTCAGAACTAGAATTTGGATTATTCTTTTTATCCTCTGTGTTTTCTACCACCTTTTGAACCACTTTGGATTCACTGTCATAGGTTACATCAATGTTTTCAGGAAACTCGTCTTTCAATTCAGTTTTCAATTTTAAACTGAGCGCCATATCCACCCCGTCAAGTTTCTTTATAGCATAACTATTCCACATCGGGGGTGGAACACGATGACAACCCGGATCCTTTTTCTGGTTTTCAGACACATTTTCTTCTTTTTCAACTCTTGGAAGGATATGATCAATGAAATATGACGTTGTTAAATAGCTGATCAATGACTTGTTAACCCGTTCTGTCTCGATCTGCATATCTTCCAGCTCTTTCTTCAGTTTAGCAATCGTGTCAAGATGAGTATTTATATCCATCTGCTTGCTCATGACCGTTGCTTTTAACATGTCGATCGTAGCACCTTGTTCAGGATTTGCTTGCTCGACCATTTTATATGTTCTTTTCAATTTTTGTAAGCTTCTTTCATTTCTTTGTAATTATATGAAAAGATATCAGTATGACGTTTAAGCTCCATTATTTCTTATCTTTACCAATGCATGATTCACATGACTTTAAACATTTTGCTATCAGACTCTTTGTGTAGCATTTCAGTTCCTTAATCTTTTCATCCTTTTCTAGACAAGACTTGCACGGTTCAAGACATTTTGTGCACTGTCTTTCTATTTCAGCTATCTCAATCTTCACTTCTTCCATGATCTATGTCTTCTGATCATTCCTTTGATCACTGAATAGACCTGCGAAAGATTGATAAACTTCAGGATTATTAAAACTTTGACAAGTATTTTGAAGAATTTCATTATCAGTATAATAGCATTGAGTAGATTCTTCTAGTTCTTCATCATATACAACACTATTAACTTCTACACTTTCATTTTCCATTTTAATCACAAACTCACTTTCCTTCTTTAAAACTTTCATTTTTTCAATTACAGGAATATGATCTTTAGTCCTTTCAAAAAATTTACGTATTGACAAACTAGGCTCCTTTTCTAATTCTTTCAAATAGCTATCCCACTCTGATGGTAATGCATCTGCAAAATTCAAAATCTTCTCATGATCTTGAAATTGAAACACACTATCAAACTCTTTTAACTTGTTATCCATGACATAAAATCGTTCTATTAGATCATTCACAGATTCATCCTTTTTACATTTGAAATTCTCAAATCTTTTAATCCAAATATTTATACGTTCATGGGTATTCAAATATGAAGGCACCTCTTCCCAATCATTCATTTTTTCAAATTCAAGATCTTCCATTTCCAACAAAAAATTTGGTTTTCAAAAGCTTTATGCAAAATTCAACTTTTTAATCGACAATATTAACGAATCGGTTTGCTAAAAACGTTTAAAATTTTTCGAAAACCGTTTTTACCAGATTATAGCTTTAAAATCATCTCGTCGATACGAATCTAACGATGTATAATGTCCGATACGTTTTTCTATATTTTCATGCCATTTTTTAGAGAACCTTACTTCGTACGAACTTGGGATATCCTAGTTCGCAGAAAACTAGGTAACAACTTTAACAAAAACTTTAAAAACTTGAAAGTTTTATCAGTCTAAGACCTACTTCGTACAAACCTGGAATGCCCTAGTTCGTATGGACTAGATAACAATTTTTAAACAAAAACCTCTTAGAGCTACTTCGTACGAAGTTAGACAAAAACAACTTGTAAACTTTTGAAAGCAACTTCGTGCAAAGTTGATTAACCACTTCGGACAGAGGTGTTCCCCAAAACTTGATTTTTTTGTAAATTTCGACATGAATTCGGTTGATTTTAGGTCTCAAGTTCTCAAGGGTTTATCTATTATGGATTTTATGTATTTTACTTAAAAAATCAGTCCATTTTATCCGTGTAATGTCCAAGAAAAGCTAAAAATAGAAAGAATAAGTAGAAGATGAGATGTTTTAAGTCCAATGTCTTCAAATCAGGCCTCTCCTGCTCTGATACCACTTTTAGGTCCGGTTACGGATCTTTCAGGCACTAATTTGGCAAACCTAAGATAAACGTGCGGAATCCGTTTGCTTAGGTGACATTGTAGACAAGTTTGTTTCTATTTAATCACTGTTTCATTGATTATAACACTTTATAGATCCTGGAAACACTTGGACAAAGCTCTGCCGTCCAGAATACACAATCTCTGACTGTTACAAATGAAAACTCAAGACACCTATTTATAGAGATCCAAGTTCGCACCAAAAGGCACAAGATCAAGTTCGTACGAAATGTACTTCGTGCGAACTTGTCCTTTATATCACAAGTTTGTGTGAACTTGGTCTCATACAAACATAAATTTCAATGATTCGCTCCTAAATACTGACTCGATATTATACGATGACGAAGGCAAGAGACATATGCACCAACAATTACTCCTTGTGATGCAGCGGAACCTGGCAATTAGGATCTCAAGATGCAACAACACCTATGATGCAAGGAATAATAGACTTACATCACGATATCTTTTTCTTCCTCATGCTTATTTTGGTTTTCGTCTCACGGATCTTGGTTCGCGCTTTATGGCATTTCCAAAAGGAAAAAACCCAATCCTGTAAAGGATGTTCATGGAACTACTATCGAGATTCTTCGGACCATATTTCCTAGTATCAACCGGATGATTCGTACGTTAATGATTAAAAGAATACACTATAAAAACTAGCATTTTATTCTCCTTAATTTGAGTATAGTATAGTTTTTAAATTAAAAAACTAGTATTAAGCACCCCTGCATTGCGGCGGGGGCATAAAACCGTGCCAAATAGTATCAATGTCACACACCGCAAGCGACCATCAACACTGAATTTGCGTCGTGTTAATATGGAGCAATTAGACCAAAATGTAAAACATATAAAATAATAACTAACTCAATTGAGGACCCACACGTTATAACAAACTTGTCAAACGGGAAAAAATAAACGACGTAGAAACGTTGAACCACACACGCACGTTGTGTCGTGTTAACTCGGAAAACTTAGAACGAAAGGTAAAAACGTTGAACCACACACACACTTTGCCCCGTGTTAACAAGCGAAATTTAAAGTTTAGCATAAAACAAAAATTTTGTGAAAGATGAAAAATACAGAGACCAAAGTTGAATGTAAAAAGGTTGTAAGGTTAAATTGTAAAAGATGAAAAGTTTTGGGTTAAAAGCAAAAATCCAATTAGTTTTTGGTTAAAAGTAATTTATCAAAAACTGTAGGACTAAAGGTAAAATACTCAAAATATTTTTAAAAAACTCCCAAAGCTCTTGATACAACCCTTATATGCATATACATGTTACTAATTTATAGTATTGAAATTGATATGTTACATACTTAACAATGTCTAGGATGAACAATAACTGGATCGTTAACCAAAACTAAACTAAGATAGAAACTAAACCAAAATCAACCAAAAACTAATTAACTAAAAAACTGATTAACCAAAAACTAATCAACCAAAAATCGGTTATCGGTTTTTTGTACCATCGTTTAACCAAAACTAATTGAACCGGACCATCATATTTCCATATACTTCTAGCTTTTATACCTTGAGTTGATGTATTCATGGTAATCGAATCGACCGAACCATTTCATTTATTTATACCTTAATTTCATGTATTTCTAAGCAAAAGACCAATGACTTCGGTTTCGCCTTCAGTTGAAGATAGTGACAAAACCAACCTAAGCATGCACATCCTATATATTACCATAAAGGCTTAATACTCTTATTTGAGGTTAAATCATATTATTTTCTAGTAAATGACTATAATATTTATCCATATATTACTACAAAGACTTGCTACTCCTATTTTAGGTTAAATCATATTATTTTCATTGCCCACAATTTTACAACAAAAGGAAAACTAACAATCAAACACAATACATAGGCTGATTGCTAATATAAATGATGTGCTATTAGTTCAATTAAAAGCAACTAATTTAACCTAAATCTAGACTCAAAGTAATACTCTAGACTCACTAAGACACACTAAACTACTAACCTGCAAGTGTACTGATTGATTCTAGTATAACTAAAGTAAGTCCGGACATCGAACCCACGAGACTCTATTAATTACGTTAAAGACTCTATTTAGACTATGACTGATACGAACATACTAATTGTTTCATTTTTTTTGGGGGGGGGGGTTTCTAAAAATTCATAATAAAGCGATTAAAATAAACTAAATTAATTAAAGAGGTTAACTAAACGAATTTCTTTTAGACTTTTACTCTGATGGTGGAAAACACTACCTAGACTGGAATCCAGATTGCTTTTAGTAATGATTTTTATTTGGAAATTATCAACTATGAAACCGGGATCATAAAGTTCACGCCTTTCGGGATATCTAAAGGACTCCTAACCCTTCTCAAGAGCACGCTATGACACCCTAGATGTTGTTTAGTCTACCGGTTATTAGACTCTCTCACAAGACACCTAATGGATTTATGAAAATACCTTACACGATTCACTCCCTCACAGGATCTAAATCTAAGGTAAACTTGGACTCTTGACTAGACTTGTTAGACAATAGCCAAAAGGGTATACTTCTACGAAGCTCCTACCTTACGGTTTAATTACTTAGACCTAACAATAATCTCGCACCTCACAACTATTGATGATTAGTAGAACAGTTGATTTTATAAGATTACCGAATATTACTTCTAAGGTTAATTGCGCAATATCACCCTAAAGATTAAAGATTTATTACGTAATGTAGACACTCACCAAAATCTAAAAACTAGCAAGACTCTATTTTGTGATAAAGACCGTCACCAAGAATCAAGCGAAGCAACCAACAGTATTCAAACACTATCAAGCACGCATATACATCTTAACAATAGAACAAGTCGCCTACAATTCATAAACAATCCATGGAATTCATAAATCCATAATAAAAATCAAAACTTTATGCAATGAATCATCCAATCTAGGTAGTACAATGGATTTAGCCAAACAAAGTCATTGAAATCATTAAAAACAAAGTAAATTCAAGAGTTTGAAACATAGTATAAGAAGAGACGAAAGTAAGGACACCCGAACGGCAAAACTGCAACACGAATGATTCCCTAAGCTTCCCTTCTCCAACTAGCAGCTCCGAATACTCGAAATCATCGGTAAAGATGCCAACTTTTCGCCCAAAGAGTTCTCAATCCGCCAAGTTAGGGTTTTGGTGATGATTATGATGTTTATATAGGTTTGGAGGAATCATGCTGCAGCTGCAACCAACTATTCTCTGGATTATACCCCGTCGCGTCGCGCAATGGGATGACTCAAAGGGGGCCGCATAGCGCGGCGTGTTATTTTGCCCAAATTTTAACTTCAACACCTTGGCGTCACGCGTAGGTCTTCTAGCATCTGTGTCGCGTGGCGCCAAGGTCCATTTTCCACAGAATGTTTCGTTTTTCTCAAGTATTTCATCTCCAGCAATTTTCAATTCTCCCCGTTAGCTTCTTCTAAGCATATTGGTTTTAAGCACTTTTACTTCACACAGATTTAGTTTTAAAATGGGTTTTCAACTAAAAACTAACTACACACACAAATGGCAAGTGTACCCATCGGGAGGTAATATAATTTGTCGGTAAGAACCGGATATCAATCCGTGGACGCGTGTCTCAATACTAAATTTTTGTTACTTTAAAGCCTCTCCAATTGATGAGTTGGTTTTGTTCCTAATTTATCATGCAATATAATAAACTACTATTAAACTAGAGAATGACAATATCTAAGAAAGGGTTGCCTAAACTAAGTATCCACAATCAAACATGTGACAACTAAGTGGAGGATCAATGGTGATGCAAGCTCTAAGTTAACTAAGTCTCCAATCAAGGTTTCCTAGTTTAATAAACCTTAGGAAAACTAAAATGAAATAATCACTCTAATCACCTAAGAATTATTATTTGAAGCTCACTTGCTTAGTTAATGTTAACCTTTATACAAGAGTTATTTGTTTGTCAAAACTCCTAACTCTACAAGTTTGGGAAAATTACCATGAACAACATAACAATCACCCTAACTTGCTTTCTAGTAAGTAGCACTATCATCAAGTTCTTGACAAAAAAAACACAAGCATTGTCATGGTAGATAACAATCTTGGCCAAAAATCATCAATCTAACACAAAGACAACTACAGAATCCAAGTAACATTATTATGATTTTTCCAAATCTAAATGCAAGATTTCCTACACATGTTCAAATCATCATTCAAGTCATGTTAACAATTACCATTCCTAGTTTCATGTTATGAATCATGCTAACAAGTTACTAGTATTCAATAATCATAATCTTTACATGGGCTTTCCAACACAACATGTAAATACTTATGACCAAACATTCAAGAACAAGGACTTTAAGCATGTATAAGAACTCCAAGAACAAGATTCAAGCACTACTATGAAGATTAACAAAAACAATCACCACATCAACTTCCATGATTATCACATATTCATAAGCTTCAACTAGTTTAGACAACACCAAATGTTTAGCCTACAAGGCTCATGGTAACCAAATCAAACATACAAAGACAACAATTGTTCATAATGTAAGAAGTTTCTAACCAAGATTAAAGACAAGTAAATGGTAATTTGAGTGGATCTCTAAGTGTAATACTCCTCTTCAAGGGTTCCCCTTGACTCCTACAAGCTTCCAAGGCAGATTCTTGAGAGAAATCTTCACAAAAATGCTCCAACTCCCCTCCAAATGAGCTTAAACCACGTATTTATGCTACTGGGAGTTTGGCACGACCATGCCACCTTTTGGTACGGTCATGCTTGGTAAGTGTTAGAGTGCCTTTTTCGAGTGTTGACTTGCTTGCTAGCCATTTTGGGAAAAATCCCGCTCAAACTTTTCTGAGGTGGCACGGTCGTGCTTCTCGGTGACATATTGAAAAATGGCTGAAATGATCTCGGGAACAAGTTGATCTGAGACTGGTTTGGCTTGGCACCGTCGTGCCAAGCTTTGGCAGGGTCGTGCCAGTCTTCAAATCTTGCTGGTTTGCACAGAAAATGAGCGTGCTGATAGAGAGTACCGATCAAGGTTGGCCTGGCACGGTCGTGCCATATCTGGCAGTTTGCTGGAAAACTCCGTTTTTGCTCCTTTTTGCTCCAAAAGCCTCCATTTCAACACCGGGCCGAAGCCCGAACCTGTATTTTCACAAACAACTCAAATGAGTACCAAAATCAATGAAAATACGACAAGTTCTCGCGTAAACGGGGTCTATTTGACGTTTTAAAGATGTATAAATTCTTATACATCAAACATCCCCACACTTGAACTTTGTTTGTCCTCTAGCAAACTAAACAAACAAAACCTCTCTAAATGGCAATAACTCAACTAGCATTTTATAAGCACAAACAAACTACTAGGGTTATAACAACCAAAGACTACTCGACATGATGGAAAAAACCAACAAGGTATAAAATAAGTTTATGAGCAATGGTCCATCTTGGAAATCCCTACAAGTCTACCTCACATCCTCACAATGTTCACACACACTCGGCTAATATATGGGTGCACATACGATTTATGGAGTATGTGTTAAACACTCGATGCCACGATGATAACTATGTGATATCATAAGCTTGTGAAAGGGTCAAATCTAATCACTCGACAAAAACATAACATGAATCATGAGGTCTTATACGGGTTGAAACTTGGGTAGGGTCAAGGGTATGGAAGTGGATTTTTAAAGTGGCTAAAACGGTTGTAACCCGACGGTTTGACTAACTTGAAACAAAAGAAAATAAGAACTATACAATTTAATATTTTCTACTCGAGAGCTAGTCAACGGATTTAGCTTTTCCACTCCAAAATTGCTCTAATGAAGCCACTTGGTAAGGATTTTTCAACTATAGTCGTTTTTCTCGTTTTTTTACACATGCTTGAGAGGGAAACTAAGTACGTCTACTTAGATAAAAACTCTACCCCATGATGTTGCACTATAAACTAAGATACTATACAAAAGTAACAAGTTAATCACTAACCAAACCGTGCTTCCAACCAAAAATGGGTTAAAATATAAAAAGGCTAATTTGGTTAAGTGGCTAATATTTAGTGGTTTAAAAGAAATGAAAGAGGAAGGCTCAAATTGGTTTAACTAACGGAATTATTTGGGTGAGGGAATACATAAAAATTGGTTAAAAACAAAAGGTTTCCTAGTGCCTCAATCATTTTCATGCTATATTTTCGCTTTGCGGCCTCGAAATGTATACCTCACACAAGTTCTAAATAACAAAAGTCATCCGGCTCACTCAATCTTTGCCCGCAAAAACATGAGCAAAAATAACTAAAGCTACAAAGGCTCAAAAATAATGCACGGAAACTGGCGTATTGGGTAAATATGCAAGATAAACAAGTAGGTCAATCGCTTGATTTCTCATGCTCAAGTGTATACAAAAAATTACTTAGTGGTAATCCTCACGCGAGCGAGCCCTTTTTGCGTTCACCATGACCCAACTGCATGTGGGGAACCGTTCCCCCAGCGAATCCCTCATGCTCGTGAACTGGAGCATCCTGCATGTGAACGTCATCACCACCATCATCACTAGCATCATCCCCCTTGGGAAGCGGTTCCCAAATCCTACCTAACTTGTCGAAAAGCTTCGGGATACCGTTAACCTTACGTATCATATGCATGGAAGACAGCTGGGCAACGTCGAGCAGACCGTAATCACAAGCTTTGGTCAGACCATCTAATGGAACCTGATAATACTTCGCGAGTTTGGTTGCGAAAGCACCCCCGCAAATTTTTGACGTGGGCATCGAACCAATACCTCGGAAGATGGACTCCACAACGCTTTCAGCTACATTGCAATTTGAACCCGAAATGATGCAGTAAAGGTGGAAGAGGTCGCGGTTGGTGATGTTTCCGGTGCTATCACCGCGACCCCCGATCATGTGAAAGATGGCCCGCTCGATGACCCGATGAGGTGGGTCGAGTATCCAAGTAGCTTTAGCTTTGCGTGGGTCCCAAACCCGACCCGATACCGTGATTTGACCCTATAATGGTGCTCTATCAAACCCTGGCTCCCAAACTTGCAAACTACCATCAAACAGCTCAGTGTCGATTTCATCGTCCTCATACAACCCCAATACCTGTCCGAAGCGACTGATGGACTGGTGGTGCCATTTCCGCCCCAACCGGTAACTCACACCAAACTTTTTATCATATACGTCCGGGCATGGAAACGTGCATCTGAAGGATGCAAAGAACTCGATCACAAGCTCAACGTACTGTGGCTCAGCAATGTCAAACAGGCGGTTCCATGGAGGTGTCATCAAGTCCTCGAACCGCTCGGATTGACCGAGCAAATCCAAGTCTACTTTTTGAAGCCTCCTCATGGGCTCGATTTGGTTCCTCCGAGCCCATAATGAATACAGTGCCCTTCCTTGGCATTGTTGCTAAACCGCATGAACGGGTGAACCATCTTCAAGACAACCGGAATTAATCAGCAACAAAATGAAACAAAAACGGACCTCTTGACAGTTGGCATGGTCGTGCCTGGGTTTGGCACGGTCGTGCGTGGATGAACAATAGCAGATTTTATGAAGTTCTGGAAAAATTATGAAGTTCTGGGTTCATTCTTCAAGTGGCACAGTCGTGCCAGACTTTGGCACCCTCGTGCCTGACCAAACTGTGACAGATTTTCTGGGTGATTTGAGCGATCTGGTAACGTTTTATAAAGAGTACGGTCGTGCCAATGCTTGGCACGATCGTGCGTGGTGAAATTATGGGTAGGTTTTCCAGATTTATGAAGATCCATCATCAACTTATGAAGAGCACGGTCGTGCCAGATTTTGGCATCCTCGTGCGTGACGGAACCAAGAATCGCGAAATCACTTAAAACGCACCCAAAACCCCGATTTTTTCATCTTTTTGTTTAGGGTTTTGTAAATCGGTCACTTGTGGTAAAAAAACAACACAAAAAACACTAAAAATGGGCTTGAATCGATCGATTTAGACCAAGCCCTAAAACTAAAAAGAAACAAACTAAGAAGAACAAACCCTAGGATTCAAGAACTCAACAAAAAAGAAGAAAGATTGGTACCTGGAATGCTTGTTGGGATGGAAGAAACTGGAAATCTTGGAGGAAGCTAGGAGATGCAAGGGATTCGTGAGTGATCTTGATGGGTTCAAGTGAGGTGAGGAAGAAGAGTAAGGAGAAAGTGGTTGAGAGTATTATTGGTGGGTGCTATTATTGGTTCTGCAAAAGGCTGACACTAGCAGGTCTGGTAGTGCCAGATTTTTCGGTTGATAGTGCTCGATTCGGATTTTTTTTTAATTCCTAAAGTTTAACTTTGAAAACATAATTTGTATAAAAATTAATATAGAAACTAAAAGGTGGAAATAAAAATAAGAATTAAACGGACTCCTTGTACCCGGGACACTCACGAAGCATCTCCTACCAAGAAAATAGCCGAACTAACATACCTGAGAGCCGGCAACAAGCACTAACACCCCTCACGACCAGAACAAACCGAAACCTGAAAAATAAAAACAAACAACCAACACAATATATATAAAAAACGGACTAAGTTTATTTACGAGTCTTCAGGTAGACTCACCACCCCGCATTCATTTGTTCCTGGGGTGGAGGGTAACAACCTCCTCAATCTAATCAACGGACCCTCCAACATAAGCCTTTAACCTATGCCCGTTGACTTTAAACAACCGGCCATCCTCGTGACACATCTCCACTGTCCCATAAGGAAACACTGACCGTACAGTGTAGGACCTGACCACCGAGACTTCAGCTTACCCGGAAACAACTTCAAACGTGAGTTGTATAACAACAAACGATCACCCACTCGGAATTATTTCTTGTCCTTCAAGCGGCTATCGTGAAGAGTCTTAGTACGTTCCTTGTATAGCTTGGAGTTCTCATACGCATCATTCCTAAGCTCCTCAATCTCATGGATCTGCACAAACCTGTTTTCGCTCGCAGCAGCCATATCAAGATTAACTGTTTTCAAAGCGCAATAGGCTTTGTACTCGAGCTCTACAAGGAGATGACAAGACTTTCCATAGACAATTTAAACGGTGTGGTGCCTATAGGAGTCTTGTAGGCTGTCTAGAAAGCCCACAGTGCATCATGCAACTTCTCGGACCAATCCTTATGGCAAGAATTAACCATTTCTCCAAGATCCGCTTGATACCCTGATTAGTGACCTCGACTTGCCCACTCGTCTATGGGTGGTATGGTGTAGAAAACCGATGCTGCACACCATATCGGGACAATGCTTCTCAAGCTGTGCATTACAGAAATGCGTCCCACGGTCACTAATCAATGCCTTTGGGACACCAAAGCGAGCAAAAAACTTCTTCAAAAACCTAACCACTACCCTAGCACATTAGTGGGCAAAGCCTGTGCTTCGGCCCACTTGGAGACATAATCGACAGCAACTAGGATGTAACGGTTACCAAAAGAAGTCGGAAAGGGACCCATGAAGTCTAGCCCCCATACATATAAGATATCACATACTTGGATGCCGTTTCGTGGCATCTCATGGCGTGCTGAAATGTAGCTTGCCCTCTGGCAAGCATCACAAGACCTTATCCACTCATGGGCATCATGGAAGATAGTCGGCCAAAAGAATCCAGAGTCGAATACTTTCTTCCTAGTGTTATTCGCTCCATGATGGCCTTCCGTAGGTCCCTCGTGACAGTGGCACAAAATATCTCTTGCCTCGTCACCATACACGCAACGCCGATCATCTGATCCGCTCCTACCCTAAACAAGAAAGGGCCATCCCAAAAGTAGTACTTAACATCCGCAAAGAACTTTCGCTTTTGCTGATGAGTCATCCCCTTGATCAGGATGCCACTAGCTAAGTAGTTCGCGAAGTCAGCAAACCATGGGGAATCATCACTAGTCTCGATCCTCATAAGAAACTCGTGGGGGAAATTGTCATTGATGTTAGGCCCACGAATTTCCTTCCTCTCAGAATGCTCAAGTTGAGACAAATGATCGGCTGCAAGATTTTCAGCCCCTCTCTTATCACGGATCTCAATATCAAACTTCTGCAGCAAAAGAATCCATCGTATCAACCTCAGTTTAGCATCCTGCTTGCTAAAAAGATACCGAAGAGCTGCATGATCCGTGTACACAATGGTCTTGGAAAAGACGAGATAAGACCGAAACTTATCGAATGCAAAGACCACAGCTAGGAGCTCTTTCTCTGTCGTGGTGTAATGCTCCTGAGCGTCGTTCAAGGTCTTGCTCGCATAGTAAATCGGCTGAAAGTGCTTATCTCTCCTTTGACCCAAGACGGCCCCGACTGCGAAATCACTCGCATCACACATCAACTCAAAGGGTAGCTCCCAATCGGGAGCTACCATGATTGGGGCATTCACCAACTTTTCCTTCAACAACTCGAATCCCTTAAGGCATTCATCGGAGAAAACAAACTGGGCATCCTTCTCGAGGAACTGAGTCATGGGACGGGCGATTTTGGAAAAGTCCTTTATGAATTGCCGGTAAAACCTGCATGACCTAGAAAACTCCTAATAGATTTCACTGATGTGGGAGGCGGAAGCTTAGAAATAGTCTCAACCTTGGCTCGATCAACCTCGAGCCCCACCTGTGAAATCTTGTGCCCAAGCACAATGCCCTCCTTCACCATGAAGTGGCATTTCTCCTAGTTCAACACCAAGTTGGCTTCTTCACACCTAGCCAACATCCTTTTCAAATTCCCGAGACACTGATCTAAGGAACTCCCAAACACAGAAAAATCATCCATGAAAACCTCCATGGAGTCCTCGATCATGTCATCAAAAATGTCCACCATACATCTCTGAAATGTGGCCGGGGCATTACACAGTCCAAAGGGCATCCGCCGTAGGCAAGTGTGCCATAGGGACATGTGAATGTCGTCTTCTCCTGATCTTCAGGAGAGATGGGAATCTGAAAGTAACCCGAAAAACCATCAAGGAAGCAGTAGAACATCCTACCCGACAACCTCTCTAACATCTGATCAATCAAAGGGAGTGGGAAGTGATCCTTCCTTGTGGCATCATTGAGTTTGCGATAATCAATGCAAACTCTCCATTCGGTGATTGTACGAGTACGAATCAACTCGTTTTTCTCATTCATCACCACCATCATGCCTCCTTTCTTCGGGACTACCTGTACAGGGCTAACCCAAGGTGAATCAGAGATCGGGTATATCAAACCTGCATCAAGTAGTTTGATGACCTCTTTCTTCACAACCTCCTGCATGTTTGGGTTCAAACGCCTCTGATGCTGAACTACAGGTTTAAAGTCCTCCTCCATCAAGATCTTATGGGTACAAAAGGATGGATTAATCCCTTTTATATCCATAATATTCCACGCGATCGCCTTCTTGTGCTACTTTAAGACCTCTAGCAATCGATCCTTCTCCTCTCCCGACAATCCAGCAGAAATGATAATGGGCAAATGAGTCGCACCCTCCAAGAAAGCATACTCCAAGTGCTCTGGGAGCTCCTTAAGCTCAACTGAAGGTGGATCCTCAACAAAAGGGCGTGCTTTAGGCTCAGCAACGCGATCCATAACCTCAAAAACCTCTGGACACGGGGGAGACACATGACCTATCAGCCAGGTCGTATCCTCAACTAGTTGGTTCACAGCAGGTGAACCAAAAGTCTCCCCTCCAAGTAACTGCGTGTCCACCACATCCTCCTCAAATGTGTCACGAAGATGATTACTCACATATGTGTCGATAGTCTCAATGAAATATGAGTGTATCATCCTGACTCTGTGGATGCTGCATGGATTTACCAATATCAAAGGTCACCTCCTCATCGTTAACCCTAAGAGTAAGTCTGCCGGTGCAAACATCAATCAAGGCTCTAGCAGTGGCTAGGAATGGTCGACCTAAGATAAGCGGGACAGTTTTGTCCTCATCCATATCCAAAATCATGAAATCGACAGGAAAGACAAACTTGTCGATTTTCATAAGCATATTTCAACTATGCCTCGAGGATACTTCACTGAACGATCGGCAAGCTGAATGCTCATACGAGTGGCCTTGGGCTCTCCCAAGTCTATCTTAGCAAAAACCGCATATGGCATGAGGTTTATGCTAGCTCCAAGATCAGCCAATGCATTGCTGACCGACAAACTACCAATCAAACACGGGATAGTGAAACTCCCGGGATCATTCATCTTCTTCGGTAGTTTGTTCTGAAGAACCGCTGAACATTCCTCATTCAAGGTCACATGCGAAAGCTCCTCAAGTTTCTTTTTGTTAGATAAGATATCTTTCAGAAACTTGGCATACTTAGGCATTTGAGAAAGTGCCTCAACAAATGGTAAATTTATATGAAGTTGCTTAAAAAGCTCAAGGAATTTACCATAGTGTTCCTCCATCTTCTGCTTCTTCAACCTCCCCGAATATGGAATGGGAGGGACATACTCTCTGACTGGCTCCTTTGGTCGTGCTGTACTTGCTGGGACTCGCCTCTGTTGCACCTCACCCGGAGACTCCATCTCAATCTCCTCATCAACCTCATCATCAGTCGGCTTTGGTGGAGCAGCCGTAGTGATCGGTTCAATGGCCTTCACAGTAGCATTCGGATTAGGCTCCGTATTGCTTGGAAGGCCCCCCTGTTGTCTCTCAGATAACATCTTGGTAATCTGGCCAACTTGGTTCTCAATGGTCTGCATGGAAGCCTTTTGGCTTCTCAACTCACTCTCGTGCCTCATGAAACGGCCGTCATAAACCTTGTAACGCTTCTCATTCTCGGACTTTATGGAATTCTGACCGGCTATGAGCTGACTGAACATGTCCTGCACACTAGGCTCGCCAGTGTGAGACGTCTGCTGAGGTCGAGGCTGACCATACGCTCCTGGAGCTGTGGGACATGGAGCAAATCCGGGTGGATGCTGAGTAGACGCATCTGGCCTCCAACTGAAATTTGGGTGATTCTTCCACCCCGGATTATAAGTATTGCTGTAGGGATTATTCTAAGGACGGTATTGGTTTCCCATGAAATCTACATGCTCGTGTGACATCTCTCCCGTCGGAAAATCTCCTACATGATATGCTCCCTCACTCGAAGAACCACTCGAGTGTAGCTCCGTCACTCGATCAAATTTCGAAGATAGGGCATCCATACGTGCTGTCATGGCAGTGAAGTTGTCGACGTGATGAACTCCCTGTCGAGAACTCTTCCCTCTCGGCGTCTGTTGTGTACGATTGGCGCATCTCTCTAAAATCTCAAATGCCTCGGTGGCATTTTTCGTGCCGATGTCTCCGCCCGAATATGTATCGACCATCATCTACCCCGGACCATCTAAACCATGGTAGAAGATCTGACATTGTTGCCACTTGGGCAACCCGTGGTGTGGGACCTTTCGCATAAGCTCTTTAAACCGCTCCCACGCCTCGTAAACGGACTCATCCTCATCTTGACGAAAGTTGAGAATCTTGGTTCTCAACCGAACAATTTTCTATGGAGGGAAATATTTCTGGAGGAACTTCTCAACTAATTGATTCCATGTAGTGATAGATCTAGCTGGAAGTGAAAGAAGCCACTCTTTGGCTTCATCACGTAAAGAAAATGAAAAAGCCGAAGGCGTATCGCATCCAGTGATGCGTCACGAATCGTGAACGTGGCACAAACCTCCAGAAAACCCGCAATATGGACACTAGGATCCTCGTGATCCTTGCCATAAAACTGCACCGCATTCTGCAACATCGATATGGTGCCAGATTTGATCTCGAAATTATTATTATTAATCGTCGGTGCATTGATGCTCGCAGGTAAACCCTCAAGTGACGGCTTTCCTATCTCATTTAAGATCCTTGTTTCCTCCACGTCCTCCATTTCTACACGAACCTCGTAGAATGTGTCGTCTCCCCTCGCGTCTACCTCGATCGTAGCGGCTACCGTGCGGGACCGCTCCCGCAGTCTCCGATGAGGATTGCGCTCCGGCTCCGATGAAGGCTCAACGATTTCAGCGACTGGGGTTGAGGACATACACGACCTGTAGGGAAAAAGAATTAGCACAATGGACTATATATACAAAAATAAAAACAACTAGCAAATAATCATATTTTTTCAAATAATCATGCAAAAACAAATAAAATCAAGTAGATAAAAACTTTATACACTTTTCACAATGGCTAAATAAATAACTCGAACCGTTCTCAAGAAAACCGCGTCCCCGGCAACGGCGCCAAAAACTTGATGTGCTTGAATTATATATATTTTTAATTGGGTTATCTTCATACCGATTTAGTTTTAAAAAGGGGTTTTCACCTAAAAACTAACTACACACACAAAGGGGAAGTGAACCCATCGGGAGGTAATATAATTTGTCGGTAAGTACCGGATATCAATCCGTGGACGCGTGTCTCAATACTAAACTTTTGTTACTTTAAAACCTCTCCAATTGATGAGTTAGTTTTGTTCCTAATTTATCTTGCAAAATAATAAACTACTACTAAACTAGAGAATGAGAATATCTAAGAAAGGGTTGCCTAAACTAAGTATCCACAAACAAACATGTGACAACTAAGTGGAGGATCAATGGTGATGCAAGCTCTAAGTTAACTAAGTCTCCAATTAAGGTTTCCTAGTTTAATAAACCTTAGGAAAACTAAAATGAAATAATCACTCTAATCACCTAAGAATTATTATTTGAAGCTCACTTGCTTAGTTAATGTTAACCTTTAAACAAGAGTTATTTGTTTGTCAAAACTCCTAACTCTACAAGTTTGGGAAAATGACCATGAACAACATAACAATCACCCTAACTTGCTTTCAAATAAGTAGCACTATCATCATGTTCGTGACAAAAAACCACAAGCATGGTCATGCTAGATAACAATCTTGGCCAAAAATTATCAATCTAACACCAACACAACTATAGAATCCAAGTAAAGACTATTATGATTTTTCCAAATCTAAATGCAAGATTTCCTACACATGTTCAAATCATCATTCAAGTCATGTTAACAATTACCATTCCTAGTTTCAGGTTATGAATCATGCTAACAAGTTACTAAGATTCAATAATCATAATCTTTACATGGGCTTTCCAACACAACATGTAAATACTTATGACCAAACATTCAAGAACAAGGACTTTAAGCATGTATAAGAACTTCAAGAACAAGATTCAAGCACTACTATGAAGATTAAAAAAAACAATCACCACATCAACTTTCATGATTATCACATATTCATAAGCTTCAACTAGTTTAGACAACACCAAATGTTTAGCCTACAAGGCTCATGGTAACCAAATCAAACATACAAAGACAATAATTGTTCATAATGTAAGAATTTTCTAACCAAGATTGAAGACAAGTAAATGGTAATTTGAGTGGATCTCTAAGTGTAATACTCCTCTTCAAGGCTTCCTCTTGACTCCTACAAGCTTCTAAGGCAGATTCTTGAGAGAAATCTTCACCAAAGTGCTCCAACTCCCCTTCAAATGAGCTTAAACCACGTATTTATGCTACTGGGAGTTTGGCACGACCATGCCACCTTTTGGCACGGTCATGCTTGGTAAGTGTCAGAGTACCTTTTTCGAGTGTTGACTTGTTTGCTAGCCATTTTGGGAAAAATCCCGCTCACACTTTTCTGAGGTGGCACGGTCGTGCTTCCTGGTGACATATTGAAAAATGGCTAAAATGATCTCGGGAACAAGTTGATCTGAGACTGGTTTGGCTTGGCACGGTTGTGCCAGGCTTTGGCATAGTCGTGCCAGTCTTTAAATCTTCCTGGTTTGCGCAGAAAATGAGCGTGCTGATGAGAGTACCGATCAGAGTTGGCCTGGCACGGTAGTGCCAGTGGTTGGCACGGTCGTGCCATATCTGGCTGTTTGCTGGAAAACTCCGTTTTTGCTCCTTTTTGTTCCAAAAGCCTCCATTTCAACACCGGGCCGAAGCCCAAACCTGTATTTTCACAAACAACTCAAATGAGTACCAAAATCAATGAAAATACGACAAGTTCTCGCGTAAACGGGTCTATTTGACATTTTAAAGATGTATAAATTCTTCTACATCAACCATTCTTGAGGCAATCTAAGTCAGAGTCACTATACCCAACGAAGATTACATTGGCCTGACCTACTTTTTCCAATGAAGCTCACTTATTCTATTTTTTTTCGTGATTATAAATTCTAAAATTTTTAGCTTATAACGACATTCTTTATACTATTTTCGGCGGTTTCGACTTCCCATTTTTCCTAGATGAGCACCCACTAGCAAACGACATGTAACATTCGTCGAAAAACGGGTTTTCAAAACCCGCTTCGTTTATCAATCAAATATCCAGTTATAAATTTCGTTGCATATTTATGGTTGAAATTAATTTTAAACGATACATGATTAATAAATATATTAGAATTTAAAAACCGTAATTTATAATTACTAATAATAATGAATAAAAAAATAAATGGAGACGCCGGGTTTCGAACCCGGGTCACCCACAAACTCAAACACACAACACACCGCTCCGCCACACACCTTCTTTGTGAAAATACTGAAATAAATAAGACTTAAGGTAAAACTAGAAGATCAAATCCGGTAATCAGCGCGCCAGAATTCGCAATCACCGGAAAATCCGGCAATCCGCGATTTTGGCCATAATCCTTTTGACTGAACCGCACAAATTGATGTCGACGTCGGTTATAACCGTTGCCGGCAATCAATTTCAGTCATAAACCGACGGAATCTTCAAACGCGAACTTTGACCCCGATTCAAACTCAATTCATCCAGTGTCTCCCTATGAAAACCCACTCAATCTTCCGGAAATCCTTTCGCTCAGAACCGCACACTTGTTCGAAGTTGCAATTCCTCAAAGCACATCGCCGGAGATATTCTGCATTCGCCGGACTTTCACCGGAAAACCGAGACTTACTTCAAATCGGTAAAATTCTAGACTCTTTTGTTTGTAATCCATTATTCGGCATGTATTAACCTAAATCGTTCAACTAGAATCTGTCTCAGACAACGTTGCCGGAAATTTCAACACTCACCGGAAAATCACTGAAAATCCGAAGTCTCACTCTCGATCGGTACAATCATCTAAACCCTCTTGATATCTCTTGTTTAGTAACTTAATTGCACAACACATTGATCAAAACTGTTAATCGATTCACTCAGCCGGAAGTCACCAATCAGAGCCGACGACTCATGCCGGAAATCTGAGAAAACATTCTGTTTCGATACATTTTATTCCGTAATCCTCTTTATCCATTTCATTCCAACCAATTATAAGTTTCGATGACCGATTTAAACAGAACAGTCGGACTTCACTGTTCTATGTCTTTGTAAACGAAGAAGATAAAGTCGATTATAGGTATAAATATAATTAAAACTGGATATTCGAACGGGTTAGACACACAGTCCAGCGGTGGACTGTGTGCACAAACAATACACACGTCCCGGGTTCGAATCGCACACGTTACCGACTTTCATAAATAAAACCAACCTTTTTAAAACTTAATCAGATCAAGTCACAGAAGGTTTATAAGAGTAATATAATTCATAAGTTTAATAGATTAGACACACAACCCAACTGGTTAGGCTGCGCGCACTCGAACCGAAGGACCCGAGTTCGACTCCAGGTCCCTGCAACCGGTTCGGCCATATAAATCATTTTTAATAAAAAAATCAAATAAGTTTAAAATTAATTAGTATATAAATATAACTAAAACAGAGAATATTTCGGGTTAGACACGTAGCTCAGTTGGTAGAGCTGCGTGCACGTATACGAGAGGTCCCGAGTTCGAACCTCACTCAGTGCATATAAATACACAGTCCGACCGGTCAACGGTCAACGGTCATAAAAGTCAAAAAAAAATTATTTCTTTTTATTTATTTATTTAATTAGAAAATTATTTAGAAATACTTAAAAATAAGATTTTTAAAGTTAGAAAATTTCCTTAAACTCACAAAAATAAATCTAAAAATCCTATTAAGATTATGAATTAAAAGTATTAATCTCAAATAAAATCCATTTATTTACCGAATCATTTCATTATTATTTTAGGTTAGTTTTTCCCTCGTCGATCAAATCCTAAAATTCGTGCGCATCCAACGTCATCAAAGAACACACCCAAAGTGAGCGAATCTCTATCAATTCCCCGTTTTAATCATGTTTTTTTGGGGTGTATCATGTGTCGTTTAATTCTTTATTATACTTAAACACTTGTGCATACATCATATCCGTGATCAAATGTGTATCAAATGTGTATCAATTGTTGTGTGGATTATATGTAGTTTGGATTTATCATTTTTAGTGCACGCATTTCATTAGGCCCATCAGTTCCCCGTGGGAGACGGGTTGAGCATCAGGTGCCTCATAAGATCGGCTCCGTTTGATTGAGCCTTGATCTCACATTCATCATCATTCATATCATATACTCATTCAAAGTGGTTTGTGTTTGTTTACTTATATATGTTTGCTCACATGTGATTATTGCACAAATTTTCCATATTAAATAAAACAAGAAATTAATAACAATGTTTTATCAAGGTTCACTCGCCAACTTTTGTTGACCCAAAATATCCCCCGTTTTACACATGATACAGGTGATCCAGCTGAGGCAAGAAACAAATCGGAAGGCCTAGAAGAATAAACCAGTTTTACCTTTGGATTAGTTACATAGTTTCATTTCCTTGTAATTGTATGAATTTTGATTTGGATATTTAAGTTGTAATTTGAATTTAATAAATATGAAACATTTTAGTAAACATAATGAGCTTTGGTGATAACCCAGTTATGCCCCGACTCTTATTCCGCTGCGGGTCGGGGTGTGACAGATTGGTATCAGAGCCAAGACTATAGGGATATAGGATAGGTTATTAGACCCTTAGAGCCTATACTATAGTTGATTAAAAGTTTAAATTGTTTATGCGTTACATACAAAATTCATGATGTTTATATGCTTTATGTTTATTTTTACACTCAATGTTATGCAAGCATGCTCACAAATACATATTATTATACAATGCTCATCATAAATCATATCCTCATAACATATCATATCCATGAGAGCACACACCTCACAATTCCCATGATTTTTGCCATGATTTTTGTATTTTCAAATCACATCAAAGTGAGTTCTCATGACGGGCATGTAGTAACTGGAAGGGTACGAGTACCGGTAGTCGGAACGTCCTGTCTAGGCTTGGCATTCGTATAAATCCAAAATAAAGGACCAGTTTGCCTACCTGGGGACTAACGATGAGAGTACGAAGGACCTATTAGGCCAAAGCATGCTATACCAAACGTCGTGTGAGCTAACCCCACTTTGAGTTGTCATTGTGTCTACACCTGAACACCCTCCTACCATACATCTCGCAATCATATTTTACGGTTTTCATTCGGGTGATGCGAGTGTTAATCCGCCAACACCAATGTGAATCCTACCAAGCCCGATAGTCATGGGGGCCCACATGACTATACAGGCAATGGTATGGGGGACATTGGAGGCCCAAACATGAGCAAACCCAAGACATCCTATGGATGTAGTTGCATTATTGTTAGTTATGTTATTTTTATTCTTTTAACGACACACACCTAGAAACTTCTTAAACTCACAATCTTCCTATGTATGTCCTGTAGATGTCAGCTAGGCAACTACGTGGAGGTAGAAAGTCAGGAAGATCCAATGAACGCTTGGCCACTCAAATTGCTAAACAGATGGCTGCAATGCTTCCTGACATCGTAACTCAAGTTCAACAAGCTCTCACCGTGAATCCCATCAACCCTCCCAATCAAGAAGACCAGAGCGTCGCCAACCCTCCCTCCAAAAAGTGCTCCTACAAACACTTCAAATCTTGCGATCCCCCAAAGTATGATGGGACCGAAGGTGTTACTGCTCTCCTTCACTGGTTTGAAGAAATGGAGAACACTTTCCTCAATTACGATTGTCCCGAGGATCGCAAGGCACGTTATGCAACTGGAAGACTGTTTGGGGTAGCCCTTACCTGGTGGAACACGGAAAAGGGTAAACGAGGAGTTGAAGATGCCATGGCCTTAACATGGGAAGAGTTAAGGGAACTCATGACCAGACGCCTCTGTCCAAGAAGCGTAATCCAAAAGTTGGAAGATGAATTCCACACGCTAAAACAAAAGGAAGGAAATCACACTTCCTATAACAAAAGATTTCTTGAGCTAAACCAGATGATCCCTAATCTGTTCACCCCAGTGTACCGCTTGGTTGAACACTACAGTTGAGGTCTTCCTTCGAAAATTCAAGACTCGGTTCTAAGCACTTCGCCTGCAACACTTGAAGCCGCAATGGAACTAGCTACCGAACTCACTGAGAATCGCATCCGAAACGGCAAATTTAAGGATGATAAGAAGAAAACACCCATAGAGAACTCAACTACAAACCACTCAGTCTCCTCCTCAAGGTTTGCTGGTAAGAGGAAACGAAACATCAAGAATTTTGTTGTCACTCAAACCAACCCTCCTATCACCGCTGCACCAATCACCCAATTTGCTCCTCCGACTGCACCATTTAAAAAGCAATACACCAGCCCACACCCAAAATGCAACCGTTGTCAGTACCATCACCCTCCCGAAACTCCTTGCCAACATTGCACCAGCTATGGTCGTGCGGGTCACACCATTCAAACTTGTCGCACACTTCAACGATTGAACCGCAATCAACCCCCAACCCAAACCCACCATCAGATAGTGGGTCAAGCCCAACAACCTTTACTTCTACCATCTGCACAACACATAGCCCAATCCTACTACCAACCCAACTACCCCATGATGCAACCCATGCGGGCTTGTTACAACTGTGGAGACCCAAACCACTTCAGGAACACATGTCCACGCTTGGTGAACATCATCCATGCCCAAGCTCAAGCGAACCCAGTAAACCAAGCTAACCAAGCTTCTCCACCTGCCAGAGGAAGAGCTTTCAACATCAATGCCAACCAAGCTAGGGCTGACAACAACATGGTTAACGGTACGTTTCTCATCAATGGTAGTTATGCATCCATGTTATTCGATACTGGCGCGGATAAGAGTTTTGTGTCCTTAGAATTCGAACCTATCATCAACCAAACTCGTGATAATCTCATGGAATCTCTAACGGTGGAAGTTGCTGACGGAAAGCCCGTTTCATTAAATTCTATTATACGAAATTGTACCCTCACTCTAAACGATCACGATTTTCCAGTTGACCTCATTCCTATGAAGTTGGGAAGTTTCGATATTATAATCGGTATGGACTGGCTCAGCCAGCATCACGCTGAAGTAGTATGCCGTGAAAAGTTCATTCGCATTCCTCTTGCAGACGGTCAGACCCTACGTATTTTTGGAGAAACCCCTTCGAAAGGACTCAAATTAATGTCCTGCCTTCAAGCCCGAAAATATCTCCGCAAGAACTATGTCGCATTCCTAACTCACGTCATCAAAAAGGGAAACAAGGAGAAGAAACTCGAAGATATACCAGTTGTGAAAGAATTCCCACAAGTCTTTCCCGACGACATCTCAGGACTCCCTCCTGTGAGAGAAGTCGAATTCCGCATCGATCTTGTACCTGGCGCTACACCAGTCGTAAAATCTCCTTATAGGTTAGCCCCATCCGAAATGCAAGAGCTGGCCAGTCAACTGCAGGAACTGACTGACAAAGGATTCATACGTCCTAGCTCCTCGCCTTGGGGTGCACCTGTTCTTTTTGTGAAGAAGAAAGATGGAACGTTTCGCATGTGTATCGACTACAGAGAACTCAACAAGCTAACGGTTAAAAATCGCTATCCACTACCTCGCATCGATGACCTCCTAGACCAACTTCAAGGCGCCACCTGCTTTTCAAAAATCGACCTTCGTTCTGGTTATCATCAGCTCAGAGTACATGAAGAAGACGTCCCAAAGACCGCCTTCCGGACTCGTTATGGTCATTACGAATTCATGGTCATGCCATTCGGTTTAACCATCGCCCCCGCTGTATTCATGGATCTAATGAATAGGGTATGCAAACCCTACCTCGACCGTTTCGTCATAGTCTTCATCGACGATATCCTTATCTACTCCAAGTCTAAATCCGATCATGAGCGACACCTTCGACTCATCCTTACACTTTTAAGGACTGAAAAGCTCTACGCTAAGTTCTCAAAATGCGAATTCTGGTTAAGAGAAGTACAATTCCTTGGACATGTCGTCAATGACAAGGGAATACATGTCGATCCTTCAAAAATCAAGGCAGTACAAGAATGGCAAGCGCCACGTACCCCTACTGAAGTAAGGTCATTTCTTGGTTTGGCTGGTTACTATCACCGCTTCATTGCTAATTTTTCACGTATTGCTGTACCACTCACGGCTTTGACTCATAAAGGAAAACCCTTCATATGGGGACCTAAACAAGAAGAAGCCTTCCAAACTCTAAAGCAAAAACTTTGTGACGCACCTATCCTCACACTCCCTGAAGGTTGCGATGACTTTGTAGTATATTGCGACGCATCAGGGCAAGGGCTAGGCTGTGTATTAATGCAAAGAGGAAAAGTGATAGCCTATGCTTCTAGGCAACTCAAAGTTCATGAGAAGAATTACACCACCCACGACCTGGAACTTGGAGCCGTTGTGTTCGCTGTCAAGATATGGAGACACTACCTCTATGGTACCAAGTGTGAAATATACACTGACCACAAAAGTCTCCAACATATCTTCAACCAAAAGGAGTTGAATATGAGGCAACGAAGATGGGTCGAACTTCTTAACGACTACGACTGTGAAATTCGGTATCATCCTGGTAAGGCAAACGTGGTGGCTGATGCACTCAGTCGAAAAGGTTATGCGAACTCCATTCGTCTTCTATGTTCGCAAATCATAACCGACATCAAAGATCGAATCCGAGCAGCTCAACATGTTTCTGTAACAGAAAATGACGTACGCGATGAGATGTCATGTGGAGCTGAACTCAAAATCGAAACCAAATCCGACGGTATTCTATACTATTTAAATCGCATATGGATTCCCGATCGCGATAACCTTCGTGATTTCCTCATGAATAAGGTGCACAAAACACGGTACTCCGTACACCCAGGAGCCGACAAGATGTATCAAGACCTACGATACACCTACTGGTGGCCGGGCATGAAAAAGGACATCGCTGTTTTTGTTTCCAAGTGCCTTACCTGTTCCAAAGAAAAAGTTGAACATCAAAGACCTTCAGGACTTCTAGTCCAACCTGAAATACCAGTATGGAAGTGGGAAAACATAACCATGGACTTCATTACCGGGTTACCTCGCACCTCCAGTGGGTATGACACCATATGGGTAATCATTGATCATCTTACAAAATCAGCTCACTTCATACCGATTCGCGAGGACTTCAAAAATGAGAAGTTAGCTCGTATCTACATCAGCGAGATCGTAAGCCGTCATGGTGTACCTTTAAGCATCATTTCAGACCGTGATGGTCGTTTCACCTCACGAACATGGCGAGCCGTACAAACCGCCTTGGGTACACGATTAGACCTTAGTACCGCTTTTCATCCTCAAACTGATGGACAATCTGAACGCACCATCCAAACTCTTGAAGACATGCTTCGAGCATGTGTCATAGACGTCAAAGGGAATTGGGACGCTCATCTACCATTAGTTGAATTTTCGTACAACAATAGTTATCATTCAAGTATCGGCATGGCTCCTTTTGAAGCTTTATATGGTCGTAAGTGCCGATCTCCAGTATGTTGGCACGAAATTGGGGAATCACAAATCACCGGTCCAGAGTTAATTCAAGAAACAACTGACAAGGTCATTCAAATTCGAAACAATCTTCTAGCGGCTCAGAGTCGTCAAAAGAGTTATGCAGACAAACGACGAAAGCCCTTGGAGTTTGACATTGGGGATCAAGTACTTTTAAAAGTATCACCGTGGAAGGGAGTGGTTCGTTTTGGCCAGAAGGGCAAGTTAGCACCACGCTACGTAGGACCTTTCAAGATTCTCGAACGAGTAGGTCCTGTAGCATACAAGCTTGACCTACCAGAAGAGCTCAACAGAATTCATCCCACATTCCACGTATCAAACTTGAAGAAGTGCCTCGCCGATGAAAACCTCCATATTCCTCTAGAAGACATTCAGATCGATGAATCTATGCACTTCATTGAAAGACCAGTAGAAATCATGGACTTCGGAGAGAAGCGTTTAAGACGAAGTCGTATTCCAATTGTCAGGGTGCGTTGGGAGTCAAAATGAGGACCTGAGTTTACTTGGGAACGTGAAGACTCAATGCGCGAGAAATACCCGCATCTTTTTCCTGTTACCACTACTACTTAAATTTCGGGACGAAATTTCTAAAAGTAGGGGATACTGTAACATTCGTCGAAAAACGGGTTTTCAAAAGCCGCTTCGTTTATCAATCAAATATCCAGTTATAAATTTCGTTGCATATTTATGGTTGATATTAATTTTAAACGATACATAATTAATAAATATATTAGAATTTAAAAACCATAATTTATAATTACTAATAATTAATGAATAAAAAAATAAATGGAGACGCCGGGTTTCGAACCCGGGTCACCCACAAACTCAAACACACAACACACCGCTCCGCCACACACCTTCTTTGTGAAAATACTGAAATAAATAATACTTAAGGTAAAACTAGAAAATCAAATCCGGTAATCAGCGCGCCAGAACTCGCAATCACCGGAAAATCCGGCAATCCGCGATTTTGGCCATAATCCTTTTGACTGAACCGCACGAATTGATGTTGACGTCGGTTATAACCGTTGCCGGCAATCAATTTCAGTCATAACCGACGGAATCTTCAAACGCGAACTTTGACCCCGATTCAAACTCAATTCATCCAGTTCCTCCCTATAAAAAAACCACTCAATCTTCCGGAAATCCTTTCGCTCAGAACCGCACACTTGTTCAAAGTTGCAATTCCTCAAAAGCACGTCGCCGGAGATATTCTGCATTCGCCAGACTTTCACTGGTAAACCGAGACTTACTTCAAATCGGTAAAATTCTCGACTCTTGTGTTTGTAATCCATTATTCGGCATGTATTAACCTAAATTGTTCAACCAGAATCTGCCTCAGACAACGTTGCCGGAAATTTCAACACTCACCGGAAAATCACTGAAAATCCGAAGTCTCACTGTCGATCGGTACAATCATCTAAACCCTCTTGATATCTCTTGTTTAGTAACTTAATTGCACAACACATTGATCAAAACTGTTAATCGATTCATTTAGCCGGAAGTCACCAATCAGAGCCGACGACTCTTGCCGGAAATCTGAGAAAACATTCTGTTTCGATACATTTTATTCCGTAATCCTCTTTATCCATTTCATTCCAACCAATTATAAATTTCGATGACCGATTTAAACAGAACAGTCGGACTTCACTGTTCTGTGTCTTTGTAAACGAAGAAGATGAAGTTGATTATAGGTATAAATATAATTAAAACTGGATATTCGAACGGGTTAGACACACAGTCCAGCGGTGGACTGTGTGCACAAACAATACACACGTCCCGGGTTCGAATCGCACACGTTACCGACTTTCAGAAATAAAACCAACCTTTTTAAAACTTAATCAGATCAAGTAACAGAATGTTTATAAGAGTAATATAATTCATAAGTTTAACAGATTAGACACACAACCCAACTGGTTAGGCTGCGCGCACTCGAACTGAAGGACCCGAGTTCGACTCCGGGTCCCTGCAACCGGTTCGGCCATATAAATCATTTTTAATAAAAAATCAAATAAGTTTAAAATTAATTAGTATATAAATATAACTAAAACAGAGAATATTTCGGGTTAGACACGTAGCTCAGTTGGTAGAGCTGCGTGCACGTATACGAGAGGTCCCGAGTTCGAACCTCACTCAGTGCATATAAATACACAGTCCGACCGGTCAACGGTCATAAAAGTCAAAAAGAAATTATTTCTTTTTATTTATTTATTTAATTAGAAAATTATTTAGAAATACTTAAAAATAAGATTTTTAAAGTTAGAAAATTTCCTTAAACTCACAAAAATAAATCTAAAAATCCTATTAAGATTATGAATTAAAAGTATTAATCTCAAATAAAATCCATTTATTTACCGAATCATTTCATTATTATTTTAGGTTAGTTTTTCCCTCGTCGATCAAATCCTAAAATTCGTGCGCATCCAACGTCATCAAAGAACACACCCAAAGTGAGTGAATCTCTATCAATTCCCCGTTTTAATCATGTTTTTTTGGGGTGTATCATGTGTCGTTTAATTCTTTATTATACTTAAACACTTGTGCATACATCATATCCGTGATCAAATGTGTATCAAATGTGTATCAATTGTTGTGTGGATTATATGTAGTTTGGATTTATCATTTTTAGTGCACGCATTTCATTAGGCCCATCAGTTCCCCGTGGGAGACGGGTTGAGCATCAGGTGCCTCATAAGATCGGCTCCGTTTGATTGAGCCTTGATCTCACATTCATCATCATTCATATCATATACTCATTCAAAGTGGTTTGTGTTTGTTTACTTATATATGTTTGCTCACATGTGATTATTGCACAAATTTTCCATATTAAATAAAACAAGAAATTAATAACAATGTTTTATCAAGGTTCACTCGCCAACTTTTGTTGACCCAAAATATCCCCCGTTTTACACATGATACAGGTGATCCAGCTGAGGCAAGAAACAAATCGGAAGGCCTAGAAGAATAAACCAGTTTTAGCTTTGGATTAGTTACATAGTTTCATTTCCTTGTAATTGTATGAATTTTGATTTGGATATTTAAGTTGTAATTTGAATTTAATAAATATGAAACATTTTAGTAAACATCATGAGCTTTGCTGATAACCCAGTTATGCCCCGACTCTTATTCCGCTGCGGGTCGGGGTGTGACAGATTGGTATCAGAGCCATGACTATAGGGATATAGGATAGGTTATTAGACCCTTAGAGCCTATACTATAGTTGATTAAAATTTTAAATTGTTTATGCGTTACATACAAAATTCATGATGTTTATATGCTTTATGTTTATTTTTACACTCAATGTTATGCAAGCATGCTCACAAATACATATTATTATACAATGCTCATCATAAATCATATCCTCATAACATATCATATCCATGAGAGCACACACCTCACAATTCCCATGATTTTTGCCATGATTTTTGTATTTTCAAATCACATCAAAGTGAGTTCTCATGACGGGCATGTAGTAACTGGAAGGGTACGAGTACCGGTAGTCGGAACGTCCTGTCTAGGCTTGGCATTCGTATAAATCCAAAATAAAGGACCAGTTTGCCTACCTGGGAACTAACGATGAGAGTACGAAGGACCTATTAGGCCAAAGCATGCTATACCAAACGTCGTGTGAGCTAACCCCACTTTGAGTTGTCATTGTGTCTACACCTGAACACCCTCCTACCATACATCTCGCAATCATATTTTACGGTTTTCATTCGGGTGATGCGAGTGTTAATCCGCCAACACCAATGTGAATCCTACCAAGCCCGATAGTCATGGGGGCCCACATGACTATACAGGCAATGGTATGGGGGACATTGGAGGCCCAAACATGAGCAAACCCAAGACATCCTATGGATGTAGTTGCATTATTGTTAGTTATGTTATTTTTATTCTTTTAACGACACACACCTAGAAACTTCTTAAACTCACAATCTTCCTATGTATGTTCCTGTAGATGTCAGCTAGGCAACTACGTGGAGGTAGAAAGTCAGGAAGATCCAATGAACGCTTGGCCACTCAAATTGCTAAACAGATGGCTGCAGTGCTTCCTGACATCGTAACTCAAGTTCAACAAGCTCTCACTGTGAATCCCATCAACCCTCCCAATCAAGAAGACCAGAGCGTCGCCAACCCTCCCTCCAAAAAGTGCTCCTACAAACACTTCAAATCTTGCGATCCCCCAAAGTATGATGGGACCGAAGGTGTTACTGCTCTCCTTCACTGGTTTGAAGAAATGGAGAACACTTTCCTCAATTACGATTGTCCCGAGGATCGCAAGGCACGTTATGCAACTGGAAGACTGTTTGGGGTAGCCCTTACCTGGTGGAACACGGAAAAGGGTAAACGAGGAGTTGAAGATGCCATGGCCTTAACATGGGAAGAGTTAAGGGAACTCATGACCAGACGCCTCTGTCCAAGAAGCGTAATCCAAAAGTTGGAAGATGAATTCCACACGCTAAAACAAAAGGAAGGAAATCACACTTCCTATAACAAAAGATTTCTCGAGCTAAACCAGATGATCCCTAATCTGTTCACCCCAGTGTACCGCTTGGTTGAACACTACAGTTGAGGTCTTCCTTCGAAAATTCAAGACTCGGTTCTAAGCACTTCGCCTGCAACACTTGAAGCCGTAATGGAACTAGCTATCGAACTCTATCAATTCCCCGTTTTAATCATGTTTTGGGGTGTATCATGTGTCGTTTAATTCTTTATTATACTTAAACACTTGTGCATACATCATATCCGTGATCAAATGTGTATCAAATGTGTATCAATTGTTGTGTGGATTATATGTAGTTTGGATTTATCATTTTTAGTGCACGCATTTCATTAGGCCCATCAGTTCCCCGTGGGAGACGGGTTGAGCATCAGGTGCCTCATAAGATCGGCTCCGTTTGATTGAGCCTTGATCTCACATTCATCATCATTCATATCATATACTCATTCAAAGTGGTTTGTGTTTGTTTACTTATATATGTTTGCTCACATGTGATTATTGCACAAATTTTCCATATTAAATAAAACAAGAAATTAATAACAATGTTTTATCAAGGTTCACTCGCCAACTTTTGTTGACCCAAAATATCCCCCGTTTTACACATGATACAGGTGATCCAGCTGAGGCAAGAAACAAATCGGAAGGCCTAGAAGAATAAACCAGTTTTACCTTTGGATTAGTTACATAGTTTCATTTCCTTGTAATTGTATGAATTTTGATTTGGATATTTAAGTTGTAATTTGAATTTAATAAATATGAAACATTTTAGTAAACATCATGAGCTTTGCTGATAACCCAGTTATGCCCCGACTCTTATTCCGCTGTGGGTCGGGGTGTGACACGACAATTAGGTATATTAAGATCAAAGGGACCTAGAACCAAGTCGAGCCTACCCGCATATCCCAAACTAGACACAAGCTCGACTATATTAAACTCATATTATTATTATTTGATCCCGAACAAGAATCCGTCTTTTCTATCATTTTTTGTTCTTTATTTGCAAACTTCTTTATTCAAAAGACATTTTCTAATTTTTCATTTTTTCGGATTTTTTCGATTTTTAAAATTTTTTTTTTATTTTTCCAAATTTTATGACTTAAACTAACACTAAAAACTATGTATCCCATCCCCACCCTTAAAGATTGCATTGTCCCTAATGCAAGAACGAGACACGACCCAAACTACCTAACAAAGCGACTAAAAACTAAAAACTAAATAAATAAATATATACAAGTATACAAGTGGAAACGACTTAGGTGAATATATGCGAGACTGTCAAAGTGCCAGTCTATTCCACATATGCCCTCCACTCCGAACACGCTCAGCAAACAATTCCTAACTTTCGGACACGTTAACGGACGCGGCAAAACCAACACTAACCCTTCAAAGAATGAGCCCTCTTTATGCTGAAAAGTAGAATGAAACTCCACAACCAATTCATCATACTGTGGACAATCACAATCAACCATCTCTACCAACGTCGGACCAAATAACTCATCTACTCTCTCACGAGCACCCATTTGGCCTAACCATTCCCAATCAATGGTCCAATGTTCAAGAAGCTCTGTATTAATAATCTTTTGAAGTTTTACCCATTCTTTCGTATTAACCTGAAACTGAAGTAGCGGATGCTCTCTCCTTTGAGGAACCCAAGCATAAATCGTTTTCTTGTGACCTTCGTACTGGATACGTCTTTCTTTGCGTTGCGGTTCGTGAATAGGTGAACTTCTTTGCCCTGCTATCGGGCCTCTTCTGCCGCCTCTAGCTCCACTTGAACTTCCCTCACCTGACATATCTGCATAAACATGTTTAAACGAAGCCAAGAAAGCAGATAATTAGTGATCACAAACTATTTTTGGTATTTTTTTATTTTTTAATTTTTAGGATTTTTTTCTTTTGAAAATTTTATGAAAATTGGAACAACCGTATAGCATTCCATTCGCGGTTGAAACAGAAAATAAAGCAAAAGTAAAAATCGGGTTACCGTTTACATAAGCATAAGTTATAAACAACCTCGCCCGAATGGAGATTGAGTACGAGCGAAATGTTTTGTACATGTACGTGCCTATAAGTAAACCCAAGTCCAAACCTAAGACTCGACTCAATGTATACTACCCCTTCCCGGCACTTTAATTGTCCCAATGAAGAGCCAAGTGCCTACCAAACTGGACATTGAGTCCAAACTTGCAGAAAGATGGAAGCTTTAATGATAAAAATGAATTTAAGTCAAAAAATTCCGCCTAATGAAAGGAGGTTTTAACCGGTTAAACTCAAAACGCAAGTTCGGATTTTTTCGTAGCAATATGATATGGCAAAACAATCCAATGTCAAAAGTGAACCCAAACCATGCCTCCTACATCCATAAACTAGCAAGAACTAACCTAACCTAAGACCCGAAACTGACCCAACACGAACCGACACCTAAACTAGCAAAACCAGATTCAAAACTAGCTAATAATCGAACAATGTACAGAAAATTACATGAAAACATACCGGATTCGTGAAGAATAAGTGAAAAACTTCAACTTCGTTAGTGGAGAAAGGGGGTCCCATGGTTGGTGGATTTCTCGGTTAATCGGGTGAATTGACGGTTAAAAGTGTTGGGGAAGTGAAATGGGTGACGTGGGTGTAAAATGGGAGTAGAATGGTAAAGTTTGGTGGTGGTTATGATAAAAAATGGTGGTTTGCAGCTGTCGCAACCCCCGACCCGACCCCGGGAGCTGGAGCCGCGAACCAGACAAGTGGTACCAGTGTTTATTAATTTGGCAATGGAAATTAAACATCAGGATCGTAGTTAGGAAACATTCTCATAGTTTCAAAACACCAAACTTTTATAAATAACAAATGGGATAAAACCCATGTTTTCATTACAATACATTCGTAGGGGGTAAATCCCAATTTATGAAAAGCATAAACTCCTTTTTATTTAGGTAACTTTTATAGCCACTTTTCTAAGCCTTCAGTGCTCTCCAGCTGGCTTCTATTAGCTTCACCTTAAGTTACCTGATACGCGTTTTAAAAATATTTTATTAGCAAGAAATACTGGCGAATCCATCTCAGTTTTATCAAAATAAGTGATTATACTTTACAGTTATTGAGAGCATCCGCATTTACAATGTTTATATCTACACAATTACTCATTCAGTACTGTCAATCCTGACTTGTGGGTCATATTACTTTGGGTCCTGTCACCCAACAGTAACGGTTCCTGTCACATTCTCGTGATTGTGGACTAGTAATGTATACAAAACCCCAACATACTTGCAGTAATTGTAGAGTACATATACTCAATTACTGTTAAGCATAATTAAAACATTTGAGGTTTTGGTAAGACATTTTGACTCACAAAAAGATTTACAAAAAGAGAATGCACTCGCCTTGAAAACTTAGGTATTCCTATGGAGTTTCTGGTGACAATTTTTTATTACTTCCTGGAATTTCTATTTAAAACATATAATGAACATGTGTTAGTAAATTAACCCAAGTTACTTTAGCCATACAACACGAGACAGAACCCCAACGAACTTAGTCAGGCAGAGCCTCGACATGCGTCGGTGGGTCCTAAATCAATCGGGTAGGGTAATGAATTAGTGATCGGGGGTTAAGATACTTACAGCGGGTAGTGCTTCGCAGGTTTAGGGGTTTAGGGGGTGTTGTTCAGAGAAACGAAGATACGAGAGTATACGATCAGATAAAATCGATCCCAAATGAGCAACGAACTCAGTCCCAGGCCTGCCCTTATATAGGCCAGTTTGACCTCTCCCGCGCGTCGCGCGGATTCCTCGTCCCCTCTCGCGTGGCGCGACAGCAACCCTATAGGGCTAGGTAGGTTACGTGCATGCATAGCCTCGCCAGACGTCGCGAAACAGAGCCACGTCATCTGGACGCCTCCCGCGCGTCGCGGGAGATGCCATGGATCCTGCCCTTGTGGAAATTCTTCGTTTTTCGCGTCGGGTCTCATGGTGCGTCTCTGGTTCGTCGTTTACGATCCGATTTGGCGTGTTTTGGAGAGTTGTTACATCCTCCCCACCTTGGTTTAAATCTCATCCTCGAGATTCACTGGAATAGGTGTGGATACTTTCTTTGCATTTCTGACTCTAGCTCCCATGTATATTATGGTCCTCTCTTTGAATTCCATTTAACTTTGACCAGAACTAGTCTCTTGCGCTTGAGATTCTTGATCTTTCTATCTTCAATCTGAATGGGTTTCTCTACAAATTTAAGTTTCTCATTTACCTCTACATCTTGAAGAGGCATCACCAGTGATTCATCTGCTAAACATTTCTTGAGATTACATACATGAAATACATCATGTATCCCTGCCATTTCTTCTGGCAATTGTAGCTGATAAGCTACTGGCCCTATTTGTTTGATAATCTTAAAAGGTCCAACATGTCTTGGGCTTAGTTTTCCTTTCTTACCGAATCTTACAACTCCTTTCCATGGTGAGACTTTTAATAGCACTTTATCTCCAACTTGAAATTCCAAAGGTTTGCGTCTGTTATCTGCATAACTCTTTAGACAATCTTGAGCCGCTTTCAGTCTTTCCTTGACTTGAATAATTTTGTCAGTTGTTTCTTGCACAATTTCAGGACCTGATAGTTGCTTTTCTCCAATCTCTGCCCAACATACTGGTGTTCGACATTTCCGTCTGTAGAGTGCTTCAAAGGGTGCAGCTTTAATGCTGGAATGAAACTGTTGTTGTAGGAAAACTCTATCAAAGGCAAATGTTCATCCCAATTTCCTCCAAAATCAGTTACACAGGCTCTAAGCATATCCTCCATTATTTGGATTGTCCTTTCACTTTGACCGTCGGTTTGAGGATGGTATGCTGTACTTAGATTTAGACTGGTTCCCATTGCTTTTTGGAAACTCGTCCAAAAATGAGAAGTAAAACGGTTGTCCCTGTCAGACACAATAGATAAAGGAATTCCATGCAATGAAACTATTTCATTTACATATAATTTTGCTATTCCATACTGAAAGTTTCCTTCATTGGTAAGAAATGAGAAAATTTGGTTAATCTATCTATAATAACCCAGATTGTATCATTACCTTTTCGTATCCTGGGTAGTTTGGTAACAAAGTCCATTGTTATCAATTCCCATTTCCAAATTGGCATTTTCAGTTGTTGTAACAAGCCTGAAGGTTTCTGATGTTCAGCTTTAACTTGTGAACATGTTATACATTTAGCAACGTAGCTTGCTACATCCTTTTTCATTCCTATCCACCAGAAATTCTTTCTTAAGTCTTTATACATTTTATCACTTCCAGGATGCATTGTATACTTAGTCTTATGAGCTTCCTCTAAAATTCGATTTCGTAGGTCTCCATGGATAGGAATCCAAATCCTTTCCTTATGGAATATCCAAATTCCATCTGTTCCTTTCTCTAATTCCTTAATCATCCCTTTTAATCCTTTAGCATCGTCCTTGATTGTTGTTTCCTGTGTCTGATTAATTTGCTCATTTAAATCTATCTGCAGGTTTAGTCTAAGAGAGCGTACTCTTTTCGGCTTCTCATGATATTTCCGACTTAAAGCGTCTGCTACTACGTTAGCTTTTCCTGCATGATATTGGATATCACAATCATAGTCACTAGGGATTTCCATCCATCACCTCTGTCTCGTGTTTAATTCCTTTTGTCCAAAGATATATCTTAAACTCTCATGATCTGTGAATACCACGAACTTACTACCGTAAAGATAGTGTCTCCAAATCTTAAGGGCAAAAGTTATTGCTCCTAACTCTAGATCATGGGTTGTATAATTCTCTTTATGCTTCTTAAGTTGTCTAGAGGCATAAGCAATTACTTTTTGACGTTGCATCAACACACATCCATATCCTAATTTAGACGCATCACAATAAACTACGAAATCTTCAGTCCAGTTTCTGGCAAAGCGAGTATTGGTGTGTTGGTTAACTTTTGCTTCAAAATCCTGAATGCTTCTTCTTGCTTTGGCCCCCATTCAAACTTAACTAATTTGCAAGTTAGCTTGGTTAATGGGATGGCTATTCTAGAAAAATCTTGAATAAAACGTCTATAATATCCTGTCAATCCAAGAAAACTTCTTACTTCCGTTCGTGATTCTGGGACCTTCCATTTGGTAATTGCTTCGATCTTTGTGGGATCCACATGAATTCCTTCGTGGTTTACCAGATATCCAAGGAATTGTACTTCTTGTAGCCAGAATTCACATTTTGAGAATTTTGCATAAAGCTTTTCCTTCCTAAGCAATGTTAGGAGTATATACAAATGCTCTGCGTGATCTTCCTTACTCTTAGAGTAAATTAGAATATCATCTATAAAGACAATTATGAATTTATCCAGGTATGGTTTACATATCCTGTTCATCATGTCCATAAATGCAGCTAGGGCATTGGTTAAACCAAATGGCATGACAGTAAATTCATAATGACCGTACCTTGTTCTGAAAGCAGTTTTAGGAATGTCCTCTTCTTGTACTTTCAACTGATGATATCCTGAGCGTAAGTAGATCTTAGAAAAGAATCGGGCTCCTTGGTATTGGTCAAATAGATCGTCAATTCTTGGTAACGGGTACCGATTTTTTATTGTCACCTTGTTCAATTCTCGGTAATCAATGCACATACGCATTGATTTGTCTTTCTTCTTAACAAACAACACCGGTGCTCCCCATGGCGATGAGCTGGGTTGTATGAAACCTTTCTCTAGTAATTCATCCAGTTGTTTCTTCAGTTCTTGCATCTTTGTTGGTGCTAGGCGATAGGGTGCCTTGGCAATCGGTGTCGTTCCTGGTATTAGGTGAATTCTAAATTCAACCTCTCGATCTGGCGGTAATCCAGGAAACTCTTCTGGGAAAACATCAGAGAATTCAAATATTATGGGAATATCTTTTAATTCTTTTCTTTTAGTGTTAATGATTAGGGAAATCATATACACCATTCCTCCTTTCCGTATATAGCTTGCAGCTTTCATCACAGAGATGAATTTTGTCGATCTTGTCGACTTATCTCCTTTAATTGTGATCCTTTCGCCAGATGACGCATTTACTTCTACAGACTTTTGATCACATACTATTCGTGCCTGATTGGCTACAAACCAATCCATTCCTCACACAACATCGAATCCGGCTAGATCTATTGGAAAAAGGTTAGCAGTAAAATTATAACTTAAAATTTCTATCTTTACTCCTTGCAGGATTTCACTTATTTTGATAGAAGATCCATTTGCCGTTTCCACCAGACAGTCTTGGTGAAGTTTAGTTAATGGTTGATTAAGAAATTGCAGAAGGAAGTATTTATGAAACTTTGGTTTGCACCAGAGTCAAATAGTACTTTCTCATAAACATCATTAACTAAAAACCTACCGGCAATCACATCCGGAATCATCTTGGCTTCCTCGACGGTCAGTACGAAGGCTCTGGCATTTCTCTTGGGTCCTTCCATCGTCTTTGCTTTGTTGTTTGCTGCTGGAACTAGTTTCGGACAATTTGGTTTGATATGACCGGCTTCTCCGCAATTGTAGCACAACCTATTGCTAACTTTCTTTCTTCATTCTTCTTCCTTATGCCCCGGGAATTTGCAGAAATTGCAGTATGTAGAACATTTCCATAAATGTTTCCTTTTGCAGTACTTACACGAGGGTGAAGAAGAACTTGCCCCTTTCTCGCGATTGGAATTACCATAACATAGTTCCTGGGTGATCTTTTGAGCTAGGTTCCTTTTCTGGTTTTCTTCTTGCGTACGTACCAATTCATCTGTTAAGGTTTTTGCTAGCTCTACTACTTCTTCTATGGTTTGTGGTCTAGCTGCTTTAACTACATGTCTGATCTCACTGATTAATCCCCAGATGTAACGGGAGATTAATACTGGTTCTGGTGAGGCTAGGGTTGTTACAATCCTTGCATATTCAAAGAATGTGGTAGTATATTCTCTGTAATCTACCCCAATCATTCTATGATTTAGGAATTTATGAGCAATCTATTTCTTTTCATTAGGAGGACAAAATTTCCTTTTAACTATTTCCTTAAAGTTGTTCCATTCCATACTGTAAACCCTGTCACTTCCTCTGGACTGAAGAATGGTGTTCCACCACTCTAGAGCTGCATCTTTAAAAAGATTAGAATCATACATGACTTTATCTTGATTTGCTCATTTACTTATCTTTAAGACTGCTTCTGTCTTTTCTATCCAGCACAGGGCTGAAATAGCTCCTTCATTGCCGGAGAATTCCATTTGTTTGCATGATAAGAATTCTTTATAAGAACAACCATATGAGATGGTTCTTTTTCTTTTTGGAATTGGAGCTTGGATTAACAATTCGTGATTTCCATTCACGCTGTGATTTGGTTCAGGGGGTACATGTTTATTCCCGTTTATGGAATTATTTTCTGCCTTTTTAATAGTATCGATAATATAGCGCATAGCATCTATGATTCCTTGGGCCACTATGTGTTCGATAGCACTCTTATTCATTTGATTCTCGTTATTATCGTTATTCTGGACTTCCTGATTTACTTTGTCTGACATCTGAATTATAAACATTTATCAGGTATTAATATCACAAAATAAATTAAAAAACAATCACACCAACATAGTGAATCAAAATCGTCGAGCATTCTGACTTTTACTCTTTTCATATATATGCATCTAGTACAAATATAACTGGAATTCAAACATTACTAACCTCTGCATCGATATATTTATATAGGTGAATTACTTTATGTTTGTTTTAGTTTTTTTTTTCAAAGTAAAAAAATACACACACACACACACACACACACACATTATATATATATATATTATATATATATATATTAAGTTATGGATTCCTTAAAACTGCATTTCCCGCTCGTCATACTTCCAGACGAGCTTCTCTCCGATTTGGCGAATTCGGTTTCCTTCCTCCACCAGTTCATCTCCAAGCTGGCGGAGTTCTTCCACATGTTCTCTGGGTAGTATCGGGGCTGGCACTGGTTCAGGGTAAGGTGGAACTGGTTCTTCATAGGGAATTGGGTTTTCTAGCAGGTTCTGAATTGTCCAATTGTTAGCCCACCATTGATCTAAAGGGTTTGTTGCTGGAATTCTAGGTACCTCATTAGGATCAAAGGCTGGGATTAAAAATTGGTTTCCTTGGTTCTGTTCTAGGTTCATGGGCTGGTTAGGAAATAAAGGAAGTAACGGTGGTTCTGGATTTGCTATTTGGTTGAAATTAGGTTCTCCTCCTACATTTCCAAACATGTGAAAATTTGCTAATTGTCTATCCAATTCTTCTTACCATAAAGGTCTAACTTCTGGGTTGTGGGTGTTTCTCTCAGTTCTAGCTGTTATGGCTTGTTGTTGTGCTTGTCTCAGTCTTTTCCTTCTCTCTCCACTAGCTCTACTAAACCAACCTCTCTTTTTAGGGGGAAAAGGTTCTGTGGATTTGGCTTGAAAACAAAGATATCTTCAGAATCGGCGGTGTAGTCTGTGGTTGGCTGGGATGTTCCTTCATCCATGAGAGAATGAGGTAGGTGACGATAAGCGTCAGAAGTACCCTGATCACTCATACTGAAAACTAAAGAAGTTATTAAAATAACACAGGATAATATATATGTATATATATATATATATATATACATATATATTATCCTAAAGAAGTTATTAAATAACACAGGATAATATATATGTATAATATATATATATATATATATATACATATATTATCCTGTGTTATTTTAATAACTTCTTTAGTTTTAATAACTTCTATATGTATATATAAGTCGTAGGTATTTCCTAACACATTTGTTTAAAATTTAGGTATTTCAAAAGAACACCTAAATGGCTTAAACCAGTGGCTCTGATACCACCTTCTGTCGCAACCCCCGACCCGACCCCGGGAGCGGGAGCCGCGAACCAGACAAGTGGTACCGGTGTTTATTAATTTGGCAGCGGAAATTAAACAACAGGATCATAGTCAGGAAACATTCTCAGAGTTTCAAAACGCCAAACTTTTATAAATAACAAATGGGATAAAACCCATGTTTTCATTACAATACATTCGTAGGGGGTAAATCCCAATTTATGAAAAGCATAAACTCCTTTTTATTTAGGTAACTTTTATAGCCACTGTTCTAAGCCTTCAGTGCTCTCCAGCTGACTTCTATTAGCTTCACCTTAAGTTACCTGAAACGCGTTTTAAAAATATTTTATCCGCATTTACAATGTTTATATCTACACAATTACTCATTCAGTATTGTCAATCCTGACTTTTGGGTCATATTACTTTGGGTCCTGTCACCCAACAGTAACGGTGTCACACCCCGACCCGCAGCGGAAAAGGTGATCGGGGCATGATTGGGTTTTCATCAAAGTTCTTGACATTTATTATAATGTTTCATATTTATCATTTCAATTTTAAAGAGATCATACAATCATATCAAACAAATACAACATGTTCTATTCATCCTTCTAAACTTCATTATTTTTCTTCTAAGGCAATTTCCTATGTTTTCCTTGCCTCTTCCTGTTCACCTGTATCATGTGTAAAAATGGTTTTTGGATCAACAAAAAGTTGGCGAGTGAACCTTGTTAGAAAGCATTTATTATTTATTTCTGGTTGTATTTAATATGGAAAAATTGTGCAATATTCATATATGAACAAACGTAAATAAACATACAATAACAACAATTAGCATACAATAACAAACCATTAGCATACGATATCAAACAACAACAAACAATAACATACATTAACAAACCAACAGCATACAATCACAAACCATTAGCATACGATATCAAACAACAACAAACAATAGCATACATTAACAAACCAAACATACAATAACATATCAACTTGCATAAATATATAACATGAATGAAACTGTGCGATCAAGGCTCAATCAAACGGAGCCGATCGTATTGCATGTACTGAAAATGATAAACGTCTGTGCGATCAAGGCTCAATCAAACGGAGCCGATCGTATTGCATGTACTGAAAATGATAAATGTCTGTGCGATCAAGGCTCAATCAAACGGAGCCGATCGTATGTAGGCAACGCCAGGTTCACGCTCATAATGAAATGGGGAACTGCTCAACGCTCATAATGTAATGGGGAGCGGCGGCCTATGAAATTGCATGTACTGAAATTAATAAATTAAATCTAAACAATAATCACACAAACAGTTTACACAGGCTGGATACACATTTATTCATGATATGATGTATGCACAATGATTTATATATAATAAATAGTAAGACACATGATACACCCCAAAAACGTGATTAAAACGGGGAATTTGTAAAGATTCACTCACAGTGGGTGCGTTCGGTGAATGATGATGAATGCGCACGAGTTTAGAGGATTGATCGTCGAGTAATAACTAACCTAATTAATAAAGAAAAGTAAGGTAAATAAATGGATTTTATTAACAACTTTAATAGGATTTTTGGATATATTTTTTGTGAGTTTTAGGCTATTTTCTAACTTTAAAAATGTTATTTTAAGTATTTTTAATTGATTTTTAAATAAAATAAATAAATAAAAATAATAAAAAAATGTTGACTTTTTTTACCACGGACCGTTGACCTGTTGACCGGTTTTATTGTGTAAGTGTATGCGCCGGGTGAGGCTCGAACCCGAGACCTCCCGTACGCGTGCACGCAGCTCTACCAACTGAGCTACGTGTCTAACCCGAAATATTTCTGTTTTTAATTATATTTATATACTAATTAAATTAATCCGAAAATCATTTATTTTAAAAAGATTTTAATGTAACGACTCAGTGCACTCCACAGGTCTCGAACCCGGGACCTGTGGTTTAGTTTGGCACACAGTCCACCGCTGGACTGTGTGTCTAACTTGGTAAATATTCTAGTTTTTATTATACTTAACATATTACTGAATTAACCCGGTTCAGTTTTTTTTTTAAAAAGGCATTTTGTTACAGGGAATGAGGTTGGGACAGGAATCGAACTCGCGACGTGTATGTAATTATTTGCACATAGTCCACCGCTGGACTATGTGTCTAACCCGTTTATAATACCGATTTTAAATAATCTTATAACATAACTACTTCGTCTTCTTCGTTCAAAACTCAGGCAACGGTTATCTAACTGTTATTTGATTAATTCGGTTAATGAACAAGATGAACAATTGAAAAGTATTGAACCGAAGAGTTTGGGGAAAGAAAGTACCAAACAGATCGTCTTCTTCAGAAAATCCGGCGAAGCTCGTCGGCTCTGTTTTGGTGACCTTCGGCTGTTAGAATCAATAATTAGTTTGGATGAATTAGAGGTGAAATTGAATCACTGGGTAACGATTATCAGTAGATTACATGATCATACCGGTTATCAGCGTGATTCTGAAACTTTCAGAAATTTTCCGGTGAAAACAGAAAGTCCGGCAATGTCGTCTGAGGTTGATTCTGAGCGATGAATTGGTGTTAGAATTTGTCTTATAATGGAATGAAACAGAAACATCGAGCTAATTACCGTGTAGATGAAAGTCTCGGTTTTCCGGCGACTTGCAGAGAATTCCGGCGAGTGAAATTTCTTGCGACAGAGATTCTTCAGAGGTTTAAGGTGAGTGGGAGTGATGTCAGTACGAGTTCTATGATCTTATTTTTGGGTAAGAGAAAAGATGGATTGAATTCGGTTTTCCGGCGAAACTTTCCGGTTAATTTACAGAGAATTCCGGCGACTTCCGGCGAAGTTTTCTGAGTGAAATGAAGAGTGTAAGTTGAATAGCTTCGTGAGGTTAACTGATGAACAAGGTATAATCCCGGATTTGGGTTGTATTTTCGGTTTCAATAGAAATTTAAGGCAATGAATGTAATTGATGGTTTTCTTCAGTTATAACCGACCTTACTGTTAATGTTTACGTTATGACCAAAAAGAAACGGCAAACTTTGACGAAATTGTCGGGATTTCCGGCGTGAGCGGATTTGGGCGCGTTGTTAACTGGGTTTTGATTTCCAGATTTAATTTATGTATTAATTGTTTCAATATGTAAACAAAGATCACGAGTGGCGGAGTGGTTGAGTGCGTGTGAGTTAAGGCTGTGTTGACTCTCGGCTGACCCGGGTTCGAGTCCCAGCTTCAGCATATTATTTTTAATTCACTATTTTTAATACATTTTCAAAAATAAATTTTATATTCTAATATACTTATTAATTATGTATCGTTTAAAATTAATTTGGGCATTACATACGCAACGAATTTTTTAACTGGTTGTTTGGTTAATAAACGAAGCGGGTTTGGTAAATCCGGTTTTTGGCGGATGTTACAGTATCCCCTACTTTTAGAAATTTCGTCCCGAAATTTAAGTAGTGGCATATTTGTCTAAAAAGGATGGTGTTTTAATTTGACAATTACACACTTAGAAGAGAGTAAGAGTTTAAATTTTGTTTGAAGCGGTAACGTTCCTTGTAAGGGTTGAATACCCTGCTACAGGAATCGCTTTTTGTTGCCTAAAGTGTATGAATACGGAACATGGATACACAGAGTTGATTGACTAAGTATGATGTTATGCATATGAGTTTGGGTACGTTTGAAAGATTAGGTTATATCCTAAAACATAACTTTTACTACTAAAACCTACATAGAACTTCTCATAACCGCCTGACAATGCCTCTGATCATTTGAAAAGAATACTTATATATAGGAAGTACCAGCGGCGTATCCACCATATTCTTGTCAAATTTTCATTGGTTTTATCAGTAAGTTATGATTGGTTCTATGATGTGACTCTAGAATATAAATAAACACAACAACCAATATCTGAGTCCTAATTCTGATAGCATACATGTTTGATTGATGACACAATCCAATTCCTTTAAATGATGAGATGATATGAATGCTAAATCAGTGAGTATAACACAAACTTCAATCAATAGAATACTAAATCCTACATGGAACTTCTCATAACCGCCTGATAATTTCTCTGATCCTTTGACAAGAATACTTATATATAGGAAGTACCAGCGGCGTATCCACCATATTCTTGTCAAATTTTCATTGGTTTTATCAGTAAGTTATGATTGGTTCTATGATGTGACTCTAGAATATAAATAAACACAACAACCAATATCTGAGTCCTAATTCTGATAGCATACATGTTTGATTGATGACACAATCCAATTCCTTTAAATGATGAGATGATATGAATGCTAAATCAGTGAGTATAACACAAACTTCAATCAATAGAATACTAAATCCTACATGGAACTTCTCATAACCGCCTGATAATTTCTCTGATCCTTTGACAAGAATACTTATATATAGGAAGTACCAGCGGCGTATCCACCATATTCTTGTCAAATTTTCATTGGTTTTATCAGTAAGTTATGATTGGTTCTATGATGTGACTCTAGAATATAAATAAACACAACAACCAATATCTGAGTCCTAATTCTGATAGCATACATGTTTGATTGATGACACAATCCAATTCCTTTAAATGATGAGATGATATGAATGCTAAATCAGTGAGTATAACACAAACTTCAATCAATAGAATACTAAATCCTACATGGAACTTCTCATAACCGCCTGATAATTTCTCTGATCCTTTGACAAGAATACTTATATATAGGAAGTACCAGCGGCGTATCCACCATATTCTTGTCAAATTTTCATTGGTTTTATCAGTAAGTTATGATTGGTTCTATGATGTGACTCTAGAACATAAATAAACACAACAAACAATGCCTGAGTCATAATTCTGATAGTATACATGTTTGAATGATGACAGTCCCTCTCTCGTTTGTTGTGATGGAGAGGTTAGTCTATGTAGAAGTGAGACACAGCCCAACTTCTTTAGATAATGAGATTGAAATACGTTGAGATGTATGATGGTATGAATGTTGAATCAATGAGTATAAAACAAAACTAAAATAATAATTTGCATTAAAATCCTTGGATAAATTTCCAATTTAAAATTGAGTCACGTGAGAATTGAGATAACATAAAGAAAACATAAAACTAAGCGGTTGGAGTAGAATCTTGATTGTTGGTGAAGGGGACTAGTTGGGTGTTTTCGTTTGGGCCGTCATTATCTTCAACCGGATCGGCGTTGATGTTGAAAACTCTTCCTCTTGCTGGTGGCCTAGTGATTAGGTTTCCTTGATTTGCTTGGTTAACTGGGTTTGCTTGAGCTTGAGCGTTTATGATGTTAACCAATTGAGGACACGTGTTTCTAAAGTGGGTAGGGTCGCCACAATTGAAACAAGCTCGAACATATGGGAACATGGGGTATTGGGGTTGTTGATATGTTTGGATCATTTTTGAGTAGGGGGTGAGGTTTGGTTTTGAGGGGTGCGGCAAACCTTGCTCATATGGCCATAGCGTCCACAATTCACATATAGTCGACAAAGTAAGGTAGATGGATGGTGATAAAAACAGGTGTTACATCGAGGGTGAGGTCCAAGGTAAGGTTTCTTATTTGGGTAGGTTGAGTTGGGTGCTACTTGAGTGATTGGGATAGCTTGAAGGGGTACGGCTTGTAAGGCTGGTTGATTGCGTTGGGTGACAGCGAAAAGTTGCTCATCTCGTTTCCTCTTAGAAATGGGTTGAGTAGGGGATTCGGTTTGGGTGTAGTTGGTGGTTTCAGTCGATGCTTTATCCTTCTTCTTCTCCTCCTTGAAGTCTTTGTTCCGGATTCGGTTCTCGGTGAGCTCTGTAGCTAACTCCATTGCTGCTTCCAATGTTGCAGGTGTGGTACTTATTACAGAGTCCTGAATCTTTGAAGGAAGACCTTGAATGTAGTGCTCGATCAAACGGTAGTGGGGAGTGAACAAGTTGGGAACCATTTGATTTAACTCAAGGAATCTTTTGTTGTACGTGGTGTAGTCGCCTTCCTTTTGTTTCAACGAATAGAACTCATCCTCTAATTTCTTGATTTCGCTCCTTGGGCAAAACCGTCTTATCATGATTTCTTTCAACTCTTCCCAAGTCAAAGTCATAGTATCTTCAACACCCCGTTTGGCCTTCTCTGTATTCCACCAAGTAAGTGCTATTCCAAATAAACGACCAGTAGCATATCGCACTTTGCGATCATCGGGGCAATCGCAAGTTAGAAAAATGTTTTCCATTTCTCCAAACCAATAGAGAAGAGCGGTGACACCTTCAGTCCCTTCGTATTTTGTAGGGTCGCAGGATTTGAAATGCTTGTAAGTGCATTTAGTGGTATTTGGGGGAGGGTTAACAACATTTTGAACTTCTTGATTGACGGGATTAGCGGTAAGGGCTTGTTGGACTTGGACTATAATGTTGGGTATTACGGCAGCCATTTGTTGAGCGATTAGGGCAGCCATGCGCTCGCGGGCTTTTCCTGCTCTCATCTTCCTACGAGCGGAATTAGAAGAAATCTACAAGGAATACATATCAAGAGTATGAGTTGGATGCTTTTGGGATCATGTGTCGTATTTAGGAATGAACATTCATAAAATAAACATAGCAAAATAAATCTACTACATCCATAGGATGTCTTGGGCTTTGTTCGTAATTGGGCCTTGCATGCCGCCATACTTCACCTTCGTAATCATGTGGGCCCCCATGATTACCGGGTTTTTCATATGGTTCACATGTGTTTGCCTGGTTACGTACACTAAAACCCGGAGAAAATCGAGAAATATGTAACGTATGATATTCGGAATGTGTCCAGGTGTGGACATGGTGACACCTCAAAGTGGGGTTAGTTCGAACGACATTTGGTGTGGCATGCTTTGGCCTAATAGGTCCTTCGTACTCTCATCGTTGGTCCCCAGGTAGGCAAACTGGTCCGTTATATTGGATTTATACGAATGCCAACCTAGACAGGACGTTCCGACTACCGGTACTGGTACCCTTACAGTTACTACATGCCCGTCGCAGAACTCACTTTGATAAGATTTGAAAAATGAAAAATGCGACAAAATCTTTGAACAACGAAATTATGAAGATGATTTGAATATGTGAATATTGTAACATGTATGATGAATATGTATGTAAGTATGTATGTTTGACTGTAAGTATAATTCACTATGTATCACAAAATGTAATATTGGAAATGTTTGCATGCATTTGTGTATGTAATAAATATGAAACAAATAAATATCATAAGTTTGCATGTAACCACATAAACAATTAAAATCTAGTCAACTATAGTATAGGCTCTAAGGGTCTAATAACCTATCCTATATCCCTATAGTCAAAAGCTCTGATACCAATCTGTCACACCCCGACCCGCAGCGGAAAAGGTGATCGGGGCATGATTGGGTTTTCATCAAAGCTCATGACATTTATTATAATGTTTCATATTTATCATTTCAATTTTAAAGAGATCATACAATCATATCAAAAAAATACAACATGTTCTATTCATCCTTCTAAACTTCATTATTTTTCTTCTAAGGCAATTTCCTATGTTTTCCTTGCTTCTTCCTGTTCACCTGTATCATGTGTAAAAATGGTTTTTGGATCAACAAAAAGTTGGCGAGTGAACCTTGTTAGAAAACATTTATTATTTATTTCTGGTTGTATTTAATATGGAAAAATTGTGCAATATTCATATATGAACAAACGTAAATAAACATACAATAACAACAATTAGCATACAATAACAAACCATTAGCATACGATATCAAACAACAACAAACAATAACATATATTAACAAACCAACAGCATACAATCACAAACCATTAGCATACGATATCAAACAACAACAAACAATAACATACATTAACAAACCAAACATACAATAACATATCAACTTGCATAAATATATAACATGAATGAAACTGTGCGATCAAGGCTCAATCAAACGGAGCCGATCGTATTGCATGTACTGAAAATGATAAACGTCTGTGCGATCAAGGCTCAATCAAACGGAGCCGATCGTATTGCATGTACTGAAAATGATAAATGTATGTGCGATCAAGGCTCAATCAAACGGAGCCGAACGTATGTAGGCAACGCCAGGTTCACGCTCATAATGAAATGGGGAACTGCTCAACGCTCATAATGTAATGGGGAGCGGCGGCCTATGAAATTGCATGTACTGAAATTAATAAATTAAATCTAAACAATAATCACACAAACAGTTTACACAGGCTGGATACACATTTATTCATGATATGATGTATGCACAATGATTTAAATATAATAAATAGTAAGACACATGATACACCCCAAAAAACGTGATTAAAACGGGGAATTTGTAAAGATTCACTCACAGTGGGTGCGTTCGGTGAATGATGATGAATGCGCACGAGTTTAGAGGATTGATCGTCGAGTAATAACTAACCTAATTAATAAAGACAAGTAAGGTAAATAAATGGATTTTATTAACAACTTTAATAGGATTTTTGGATATATTTTTTGTGAGTTTTAGGCTATTTTCTAACTTTAAAAATGTTATTTTAAGTATTTTTAATTGATTTTTAAATAAAATAAATAAATAAAAATAATAAAAAAATGTTGACTTTTTTTACCACGGACCGTTGACCTGTTGACCGGTTTTATTGTGTAAGTGTATGCGCCGGGTGAGGCTCGAACCCGAGACCTCCCGTACGCGTGCACGCAGCTCTACCAACTGAGCTACGTGTCTAACCCGAAATATTTATGTTTTTAATTATATTTATATACTAATTAAATTAATCCGAAAATCATTTATTTTAAAAAGATTTTAATGTAACGACTCGGTGCACTCCACAGGTCTCGAACCCGGGACCTGTGGTTTAGTTTGGCACACAGTCCACCGCTGGACTGTGTGTCTAACTTGGTAAATATTCTAGTTTTTATTATACTTAACATATTACTGAATTAACCCGGTTCAGTTTTTTTTTAAAAAGGCATTTTATTATAGCGAATGAGGTTGGGACAGGAATCGAACTCGCGACGTGTATGTAATTATTTGCACACAGTCCACCGCTGGACTATGTGTCTAACCCGTTTATAATACCGATTTTAAATAATCTTATAACATAACTACTTCGTCTTCTTCGTTCAAAACTCAGGCAACGGTTATCTAACTGTTATTTGATTAATTCGGTTAATTAACAAGATGAACAATTGAAAAGTATTGAACCGAAGAGTTTGGGGAAAGAAAGTACCAAACAGATCGTCTTCTTCAGAAAATCCGGCGAAGCTCGTCGGCTCTGTTTTGGTGACCTTCGGCTGTTAGAATCAATAATTAGTTTGGATGAATTAGAGGTGAAATTGAATCACTGGGTAACGATTATCAGTAGATTACATGATCATACCGGTTATCAGCGTGATTCTGAAACTTTCAGAAATTTTCCGGTGAAAACAGAAAGTCCGGCAATGTCGTCTGAGGTTGATTCTGAGCGATGAATTGGTGTTAGAATTTGTCTTATAATGGAATGAAACAGAAACATCGAGGTAATTATCGTGTAGATGAAACTCTCGGTTTTCCGGCGACTTGCAGAGAATTCCGGCGAGTGAAATTTCTTGCGACAGAGATTCTTCAGAGGTTTAAGGTGAGTGGGAGTGATGTCAGTACGAGTTCTATGATCTTATTTTTGGGTAAGAAGAAAAGATGGATTGAATTCGGTTTTCCGGCGAAACTTTCCGGTTAATTTACAGAGAATTCGGCGACTTCCGGCGAAGTTTTCTGAGTGAAATGAAGAGTGTAAGTTGAATAGCTTCGTGAGGTTAACTGATGAACAAGGTATAATCCCGGATTTGAGTTGTATTTTCGGTTTCAATAGAAATTTAAGGCAATGAATGTAATTGATGGTTTTCTTCAGTTATAACCGACCTTACTGTTAATGTTTACGTTATGACCAAAAAGAAACGGCAAATTTTGACGAAATTGTCGGGATTTCCGGCGTGAGCGGATTTGGGCGCGTTGTGTAACTGGGTTTTGATTTCCTGATTTAATTTATGTATTAATTGTTTCAATATGTAAACAAAGATCACGAGTGGCGGAGTGGTTGAGCGCGTGTGAGTTAAGGCTGTGTTGACTCTCGGCTGACCCGGGTTCGAGTCCCGGCTTCAGCATATTATTTTTAATTCACTATTTTTAATACATTTCAAAAATAAATTTTATATTCTAATATACTTATTAATTATGTATCATTTAAAATTAATTTGGGCATTACATACGCAACGAAATTTTTAACTGGTTGTTCGGTTAATAAACGAAACGGGTTTGGTAAATCCGGTTTTTGGCGGATGTTACAAACTCAGTCCCAGGCCTGCCATTATATAGGCCAGTTTGACCTCTACCAGAGTCGCGCGGGATTCCTAGTCCCCTCTCGCGTGATGCGACAGCAACCCTATAGGGCTAGATAAGTTACGTGTGTGCATAGCCTCGCCGACGTCGCGAAACAAAGCCACGTCATCTGGACGTCTCCCGCGCGTCGTGAGAGATGCCAGGGATCCTGGCGCGTGTCGCCTGGGATGCCCTGTGGAACTTCTTCGCTTTTCGCGTCGGGTCTCATGGTGCGTCTCAGGTTAGTCATTTACGGTCCGATTTAGGGTGTTTTGGAGAGTTGTTACAACAGCTGGATGTTCGTATGGTAGGCTTTGGAAGAGTTGTGGAGAAGAAAGGGAATCAATAGGGTTTTAAACTGGTCCAGGGTCCGTCGTGTCGCGCGACGCTGAAGTATACGTGACCGTCGCGTAGCGCGACGTGTCACAAATGATAGTTTTCCTGGACATGGGCTACGCGTTGCGCGTAGGTCCCTTGTTGTTACTTGTCACGCGACGCCAATGGCTATTTTCTCCAGAAAGTTTCGTGAATTTGATAGTTTCATGCCTTAGAAAAATTTTGCAATATACCCAAACCTCCCAAAAACTACTTCCCAAAAGTTTCTAACACTGGGACTCCTGAAACTCTGTTCCCTTCGCAATTCTCGCACAATCACGGTGATGAATCCCTACAAATAACTCAAAAACACAAAACAAAGACCGACAAACTACGAAAAACAACCGTTAGCTATGAAAAATAATCGAAAATAAACGAGATTACAATCGGTACAAACTCTACTCTTGAGCTTTTACTCAAGACACTAAGTGGTGGTGTTTAGCATGTCTTCGAAAGGAGCTACCTCCTTCTCGGTTTCATCAATCGGGCCTCCTAAGTAGTGCTTCAATCTATGGCCATTCACTTTCCATAAGCATCCGTCAGCTTCATTTAGTAACTCGATGGTACCATACGGAAACACCTCCTTCACGACATACGGTCCCGTCCACTTGGATTTCAACTTCCCGGGAAACAACTTAAACCTTGAATTGTAAAGAAGAACTCGGTCACCGGCTTTGAACTCTTTCAACTCCTTAAGCCTCCTATCATGCAACGCTTTCGTTTTCTCCTTGATAATCCACGAACGATCATACGCCGCATCTCTAAGAGCTTCTAACTCATGAATTTGGAAAAACCTTCTTCTAGCCGCTTGAGTAAGATCTAGATTGACGGTCCTAAGAGCCCAAAGTGCTCGGTGCTCTAATTCTACCGGAAGATGGCACGCTTTGCCATAGACAATCATAAATGGCGTGGTCCCTAAAGGTGTTTTGTAGGCGGTACGAAATGCCCACAATGCATCGTCAAGCTTCTCCGACCAATCTTTCCTAAACTTTCCTACTGTTTTCTCCAAGATTCTCTTCACTTCTCTATTTGCATTCTCCACTTGACCGTTTGTTTATGGATGGTACGCGGTAGACAACCGGTGAGTGACTCCATATCTCTCTAATGCCTTCTCCATCAAGGCATTGCAAAAATGTGTTCTTCTATCACTAATAATGGCTTTAGGAATACCGAAACGCGTGAACAACTTCTTCAAGAATCTCACCACCACTCAGGCATCGTTTGTAAGCAAAGCTTGAGCATCCACCCACTTAGAAACGTAGTCGATCGCCACAAGGATGTACTTATTCCCACTAGAGACGGGAAAAGGTCCCATGAAATCAATGCCCCATACATCGAAAATTTCGAGAACTTGAATAGGATTTTGGGGCATCTCATTCTTGGATGAGATATTGTCGGTACGTTGGCAAGTATCGCACTTCCTAACGAATACTACCGCATCCTCAATTACCGTGGGCCAATAAAAACCACAATCAAAAACCTTTTGTGTGGTAGTGTGTGCACCATGATGACCACCTGTCAACCCCTCGTGGACATGCCTAAGAATCTCTCTACCTTCTTCCCTCGCTGCACATCTCCTAAGAATGCGATCTCCTCCTATCCTAAAAAGGAATGGATCATCCCAAATGTACTTTCTCGCATCCTTATACAACTTCCGCTTTTGTTGGGTAGTCATATCCTTCATCACATACCCATTAGCCAGATAATTTGCTAAGTCACTAAACCAAGGCAACCCCTCTTTCTCCGCCTCGACAAAATCTATAGACTCGTGAGGGAATCTATCTCATATCGCCTCCTCATGAATCTCCTCCCTACTCGGATCCTCTAAACGCGAAAGATGATCGGCAGCTACATTTTCGGCTCCCTTTTTGTCCTTATTCTCAATGTCGAACTCAGAAAGCAAGAGAATCCATCGAATAAGTCGGGGTTTGGCTCTGTTGCCTACGTCATCGTATAATATCGAGTCTATATTTAGGAGCGAAATGACGAAGTTTATGTATGTTAAAGATCAAGTTCGCTTGAAATTGTAAGGTTGAAGTCAAGTTCGGCCGAACTTGACTAAGCAAGTTCGCCCAAACTTGCACTCCCACCAGCGTGTCACACCCCGACCCGCAGCGGATAAGGTGATCGGGGCATGATTGGGTTATCATCAAAGCTCATGACATTTATTAAATGTTTCATATTCATTAATACAAATTAAATGAAAGTTTACAATGATTGCTACAACATGATCTAACTAACAATCTAACTCCTTTGTTCTCTTCTAAGGCATATCCTATGCTATCCTTGCTTCAACCTGTTCACCTGTATCATGTGTAAAAAGGTTTTTGGATCAACATAATGTTGGCGAGTGAATCCTATGGAAAACATTTGAACAATTTATTTAGATTGATTATGAAATATGTGCACAACCAAACATGAATAAAATTAGATGTAACTTGATCAACAATCATAAGATGTTAAATGAAACAGTCATGAATAATAATGGAACAATTAAAGGCACGCGATGCTCAACTCGTCTCTCACGAGGAACTGAGGGGCCTGATGAATGAATTGCATAAACATGATAATATGAATAACACAACTACAAACAATATAAACTCGATGAAAACACACATGAACAATAATGAATTTGAATTAAAGCACGCGATGTTCTACTCGTTTCTTACGAGGAACTGATGGGCTTAATGTATGAGTTTCATGTAATTTGACAAACGGAATATAAATAAATCACAACAATAAATCAATCTAAGTTTAAGTCATGATGTGGTATGGCACAAGTTTAAATAAATAAATTAATTAATTCATAACACATGACACACCCCAAAACGTGTAATTTAAAAGGGGGATTGTAAGATTCACTCACAGTGGGTGCGTTCGGTTGATGACGTTGAATGCACGCGAAGTGGTTTTAACCACGAGTGAGATTTAACCTAGATAAATCGCATTATGGTTTGGTGAGTAAACGGATTTTATTAAACTATTTTAGTAGGATTGTTGGGTGCATTTTTGTGGGTTTAAGGCTATTTTCTAATCTTAAAAATGTTATTTTTAAGTATTTATAATTGATTTTTAATTAAAATAATTAAATAAAAATAATAAAAAATATTTTATTTTTTTCTGCTACAGTGATTTGACCTGTTGACTTTGACTGGTCGTTGACCGGTTTTGAGGCATATTGTTGTGCGCTCGGTGAGGCTCGAACCCGAGACCTCCCGTACGCGTGCACGCAGCTCTACCAACTGAGCTACGTGTCTAACCCGTTATATATCCGATTTTAATTACATAAATACATTAATTAGAATTAACCGAAAATCATTTTATTTTAAAAATAGTTTTAGGCGGTTCGGCGGTGCGCTCCACAGGTCTCGAACCCGGGACCTGTGGGTTAATCTAACACACAGTCCACCGCTGGACTGTGTGTTCTACATGTTATATACTTTGATTTTTATTATACTTAAAGACAATTTAGATATTTCCTTTTCTGCCTTATTTAAAAAGAAGAGTTAATTGTCCGAGTCGGTGCTGAAGACCGGACTCGAACTCGTGACCAGTGATATAAACAAACACACAGTCCACCGCTGGACTGTGTGTCTAACTTGGTTATTATTCCGGTTATTAATATACTTAACATATAACTAAGGCGACTCCGGTTCAGTAACAAAAAATGCATTTTATTAAGGCAGCGTGTGTGAGACGGGAATCGAACTCGAGACGTTTTGCGTTTTATATGTGCACACAGTCCACCGCTGGACTGTGTGTCTAACCCGATTAATTTCATGATTTTAATTAAACTTATATGATAACAAGTCTTCATCTTCTTCACTGAAAGAATAACCAGAAATCGGTGACAGACTGGTTCGAGATTTTAAATCGGTTTCTTAGCGTTTTAGGTTAATTACTGGTAATATAGAAGTAAAAAGAAAGGAAAATAAGCGTGAGGTATACCGACTCGTTTTCCTCTGTTTTCCGGCAGAACTCCGGCGACAGAAAAACAACTCCGGCGTCTGGTGCCTTGCAGCAGAAAGTCTCCGGAAAGCTTGGAAAGAGTAAGGGTGACTTCGGTATAAACTTAGGAGGTTCAGTGAGGTTCAAAAATTAAAACTCGGTTTTCCGGCGAAAAACAGGAAAGTTCCGGCGAGTGGAATTACGCCGAGAAAAGGTGTGATTTTTGTGCGAAAGTGTTTGTCGTCGGTTGTGGGTCAATTTATAAGGGAAAATCGAAATGTATTTGGTCTGATTTTGGACTGTATTCATCGGGTTAAGTTTTCCGGCGGTTTTGAAAAGTGTCGCGGACTTCAAACATCGGTTATAACCGATATGTGATTAAAGGTTTACGTTATAACGTAAATCGTAGTTAAGACTCGCGAATATTCCGGGATTCCGACGACTGAATCGTTTGGGCGCCGGTTTTGAATTCGTAAAGACACTTTATGAATTAATTGATTCTATTATATCACAAACGGAACAAGTGGCGCAGTGGTTTGTGTGTGTGAAGATAAGTCACTGAGTGACTCGGTACAGACCCGGGTTCGAAACCCGGCTGAAACAATTCATTTTTATTTTGCGATTTTTGACAGTTTTTCAAAAACTAAATATATACCCCCGTATAATAATTGATTACGGATCGTTTAAAAATATTTTGGGCATTTAATTCGCAACGAAAATTTTGACTGACTGTTCGGTTGCTAAACGGAGCGGGTTTGGTAAATCCGTTTTTTGACGAATGTTACAGTATCCCCTGCTTTTTAGAAATTTCGTCCCGAAATTTAAATATGATATATTTTGACTAAAAGAATGATGATGTTTTGTTTGACAGTTGTATGCTTAGCAAAAATGAGGGTTTAAGTTTTTGTTCGAGGCGGTAACGTTCCTTGTAAAGGTTAAGTACCCTATTCAGGAATCGCTTTTTGTTGCCTACTGTATGAATATTGATAAACAGGAATGATTCGCTAAAAATGATATCATGCATAAAAGTTTAGATACATTTGGGAAAAATATGGTTATATCCTAAGGCAAAACTTCTAACACTACAATCTACATGGAACATAAATAAAAGCACAACAGCTGATATCCAAACATGAATGAACACATCAGCAAGTATTTGAACATGAATAAACATAACAGCAAATATTCGAACATGAATGAACACATCAGCAAATATTTGAACATGAATAAACACAACAGCAAATATTTGAACATGAATAAACACAACAGCAAAAATTTGAACATGAATAGACACATCAGCGAATGAATAAACACAATAGCCAATATTCGAACATGAATAGACACATCAGCGAATATTTGAACATGAATAAACACAACAGCAAATATTTGAATCCATATATGTTTGAATGATGGAAGTTCCTCTCTCGTTTGTTATGATGGAGAGGTTAATTTATGTAGAAATGGAACACAATCCAATCTCTTTAAATAGCATGATGATATAAATGTATCGCAAATTCCAACCAAGGCAATAATAAATCCTACCTGGAACTTCTCATAACCGCCTGATAATGCCTCTGATCCTTTGGCAAGAATACTTATATATAGGAAGTACCAGCGGCGTATCCACCATATTCTTGTCAAATTTTCATTGGTTTTATCAGTGAATTATGATTAGTCCTATAACTCTACAATCAATACAACAAACATAAATACTGAAATGAAACATATCTGTGCGATCAAGGCTCAATCGAACGGAGCCGATCGTATTGCATGTACTGAAAATGAAATTGTGTGCTCAAGGCTCAATCAAACGGAGCCGAACATATTGAATGTACTGAAATTGAAATTGTGTGCTCAAGGCTCAATCAAACGGAGCCGAACATATTGCATGTACTGAATATGAATAACTTAACCACACAAACAGCCTATGCATGGAACCTCTCATAACCGCCTGATAATGCCTCCGATTATTTGACAAGAATACTTATATATAGGAAGTACCATCGGCGTATCCACCATATCCTTGTCAAATTTTCATTGACTTTATCCGCAAGTTATGGTTAGTTCGATGCGACTCTACTACAAACACCACAACCACAAGATACTGATAATGAAATTGTATGTGTGCTCAAGGCTCAATCAAACGGAGCCGAGCATATTGCATGTACTGGAAATGAGAATAAATCTGTGTACTCAAGGCTCAATCAAACGGAGCCGAGCATATTGCATGTACTGGAAATGAGAATAAATCTGTGTACTCAAGGCTCAATCAAACGGAGCCGAGCATATTGCATGTATTGAAATGTAATATTACGTAACCGATCAAGGCTCAACAAACGGAGCCGATCGTGCGGGCACGCCAAGATCAACCACATAATAAAATGGGGATCCAACTCAACCTCGATGGATGGGGAGCCACGGCCTCGGCAAAATCGTATACTGAAAACAATATATAATATATAATTACTCTAACAGTCTACACATGTGATAAAGAAGACTAAACAATAGGAGTTGAATCTGGATCTTCGGCGAAAAGGACTAGCTGAGTATCTTCGTTTGGGCCGTCATTATCTTCGACAGGATTGGCGTTGATATTGAAGACTCTTTCTCTTGCTGGCGGCATAGCGGTTGGGTTTTCTTGGTTTACTTGGTTAACTGGGTTTGATTGGGCTTGAGTGTTGATAACGTTAACCAATTGAGGGCATGTGTTTCTAAGGTGGGTAGGGTCGCCACAATTGAAGCAAGCTCGAGCATATGGGAACATGGGGTGTTGGGGTTGGTGATAAGTTTGGGCCATGTTTTGAGTAGGGGAAAAGGTTTGGTCTTGAAAGGTGCGACAAACATTGCTCAAATGACCATAACGTCCACAAGTTGTACATAGCCGGCAAGGTAAAGTAAAGGGATGGTGGTAAAAACAGTTGTTGCATCGAGGGTGAGGTCCGAGATATGGTTTCTTATTTGGGTAAGCTGAGTTGGGTGCCACTTGGGTAATTGGGATAGCTCGGATGGGTATAGCGTGAAAAACTGGTTGATTTCGTTGGGTCGCAGCGAAAAGTCGCCTGACTCTTCTTCTCTTAGGTTTGGGTTGAGAAGGGGATTCGGGTTGAGAAGGGAATTCGGGTTGAGAAGGGGATTCGGTTTGAGAAGGGGATTCAGGTTGAGAAGGGGATTCGGTTTGAGAAGGGGATTCGGTTTGAGAAGGGGATTCGGAGGTTTCAGTCGATTCTTTATCCTTCTTCTTCTCCTCCTTGAAGTCTTTGTTTCGGATTCGGTTCTCGGTGAGCTCTGTTGCTAGCTCCATTGCTGCTTCCAAAGTTGCAGGCTTGGTACTTATCACAGGGTCTTGAATCTTTGACGGAAGACCACGAATGTAGTGCTCGATCAAACGGTAGAGGGGAGTAAACATGTTGGGAACCATTTGATGTAATTCGAGGAACCTTTTGTTGTAGGTGGTGTGGTCTCCTTCCACTTGCTTCAACGAGTAAAATTCATCTTCTAGCTTCTTGATTTCGCTCCTTGGACAAAATCGTCTGGTCATGATTTCCTTCAATTCGTTCCAAGTTAGGGACATAGCATCTTCTACACCTCGTTTTGCCTTCTCTGTATTCCACCAAGTAAGTGCTATCCCATATAGTCGACCGGTAGCATAACGCACTTTGCGATCATCAGGGCAATCACAATTTAGAAAAGTATTCTCCATTTCTTCAAACCAATGGAGAAGAGCAGTGACGCCTTCAGTCCCTTTGTATTTCGGAGGGTCGCATGATTTGAAATGCTTGTAGGTACATTTAGTGGCATTTGGGGGAGAGTTGAAAATGTTTTGGTTTACTTGATTGACAGGATTGTTGGTAAGTGCTTGTTGAACTTGGATTACAATGTTGGGTATTACGGCAGCCATTTGTTGAGTGATTAAGGTAGCCATGCGCTCGCGGGCTTTTCTTGCTCTCGTCTTCCTACGGGCGAGGTTAGAAGACATCTACAATGAATACATGACAAGGGTATGAGTTGGATGCTTTTGAGATCATGGGTCGCATTAGGGATGAACATTCATAAAATAATTATACAAAAATACTACATCCATAGGATGTCTTGGGCTTTGCTCGCTGTTAGGCCCGTCATGCCGCCATACTTTACCTTATGTAATCATGTGGGCCCCCATGAATTACCGGTTTTTCATATGGTTCGCACGGTTTCTGCCTGGTTGCGTACACAAAAACCCGGTGAAAATCGAGAAATATGTATACAACGTGTGATGTTCGGAATGTGTCCAGGTGTAGACACGGTGACACCTCAAAGTAGGGTTAGTTCGAACGACGTTTGGTGTGGCATGCTTTGGCCTAATAGGTCCTTCGTACTCTCATCGTTGGTCCCCAGGTAGGCAAACTGGTCCGTTATATTGGATTTATACGAATGCCAGCCTAGACAGGACGTTCCGACTACCGGTACTCGTACCCTTCCAGTTACTACATGCCCGTCGCAGAACTTACTTTGATGAGATTTGAAAATTGCATAAAATCTTTGGATAACGAGAGTATGAAAATAAATTGAACACATGAACATCGATATATGTATAATGAATATGTATATATGTATAATGAACATGTATATGAGCATGTATGTTTGACTGAAATGTAAACAAATATGAAACAAATAAATATCACAAGTTTGTATGTAACCACTTAATCAATTTAAAATTTTAGGCAGACTATAGTATAGGCTCTAAGGGTCTAATAACCTATCCTATATCCCTATAGTCATGGCTCTGATACCAATCTGTCACACCCCGACCCGCAGCGGATAAGGTGATCGGGGCATGATTGGGTTATCATCAAAGCTCATGACATTTATTAAATGTTTCATATTCATTAATACAAATTAAATGAAAGTTTACAATGATTGCTACAACATGATCTAACTAACAATCTAACTCCTTTGTTCTCTTCTAAGGCATATCCTATGCTATCCTTGCTTCAACCTGTTCACCTGTATCATGTGTAAAAAGGTTTTTGGATCAACATAATGTTGGCGAGTGAATCCTATGGAAAACATTTGAACAATTTATTTAGATTGATTATGAAATATGTGCACAACCAAACATGAATAAAATTAGATGTAACTTGATCAACAATCATAAGATGTTAAATGAAACAGTCATGAATAATAATGGAACAATTAAAGGCACGCGATGCTCAACTCGTCTCTCACGAGGAACTGAGGGGCCTGATGAATGAATTGCATAAACATGATAATATGAATAACACAACTACAAACAATATAAACTCGATGAAAACACACATGAACAATAATGAATTTGAATTAAAGCACGCGATGTTCTACTCGTTTCTTACGAGGAACTGATGGGCTTAATGTATGAGTTTCATGTAATTTGACAAACGGAATATAAATAAATCACAACAATAAATCAATCTAAGTTTAAGTCATGATGTGGTATGGCACAAGTTTAAATAAATAAATTAATTAATTCATAACACATGACACACCCCAAAACGTGTAATTTAAAAGGGGGATTGTAAGATTCACTCACAGTGGGTGCGTTCGGTTGATGACGTTGAATGCACGCGAAGTGGTTTTAACCACGAGTGAGATTTAACCTAGATAAATCGCATTATGGTTTGGTGAGTAAACGGATTTTATTAAACTATTTTAGTAGGATTGTTGGGTGCATTTTTGTGGGTTTAAGGCTATTTTCTAATCTTAAAAATGTTATTTTTAAGTATTTATAATTGATTTTTAATTAAAATAATTAAATAAAAATAATAAAAAATATTTTATTTTTTTCTGCTACAGTGATTTGACCTGTTGACTTTGACTGGTCGTTGACCGGTTTTGAGGCATATTGTTGTGCGCTCGGTGAGGCTCGAACCCGAGACCTCCCGTACGCGTGCACGCAGCTCTACCAACTGAGCTACGTGTCTAACCCGTTATATATCCGATTTTAATTACATAAATACATTAATTAGAATTAACCGAAAATCATTTTATTTTAAAAATAGTTTTAGGCGGTTCGGCGGTGCGCTCCACAGGTCTCGAACCCGGGACCTGTGGGTTAATCTAACACACAGTCCACCGCTGGACTGTGTGTTCTACATGTTATATACTTTGATTTTTATTATACTTAAAGACAATTTAGATATTTCCTTTTCTGCCTTATTTAAAAAGAAGAGTTAATTGTCCGAGTCGGTGCTGAAGACCGGACTCGAACTCGTGACCAGTGATATAAACAAACACACAGTCCACCGCTGGACTGTGTGTCTAACTTGGTTATTATTCCGGTTATTAATATACTTAACATATAACTAAGGCGACTCCGGTTCAGTAACAAAAAATGCATTTTATTAAGGCAGCGTGTGTGAGACGGGAATCGAACTCGAGACGTTTTGCGTTTTATATGTGCACACAGTCCACCGCTGGACTGTGTGTCTAACCCGATTAATTTCATGATTTTAATTAAACTTATATGATAACAAGTCTTCATCTTCTTCACTGAAAGAATAACCAGAAATCGGTGACAGACTGGTTCGAGATTTTAAATCGGTTTCTTAGCGTTTTAGGTTAATTACTGGTAATATAGAAGTAAAAAGAAAGGAAAATAAGCGTGAGGTATACCGACTCGTTTTCCTCTGTTTTCCGGCAGAACTCCGGCGACAGAAAAACAACTCCGGCGTCTGGTGCCTTGCAGCAGAAAGTCTCCGGAAAGCTTGGAAAGAGTAAGGGTGACTTCGGTATAAACTTAGGAGGTTCAGTGAGGTTCAAAAATTAAAACTCGGTTTTCCGGCGAAAAACAGGAAAGTTCCGGCGAGTGGAATTACGCCGAGAAAAGGTGTGATTTTTGTGCGAAAGTGTTTGTCGTCGGTTGTGGGTCAATTTATAAGGGAAAATCGAAATGTATTTGGTCTGATTTTGGACTGTATTCATCGGGTTAAGTTTTCCGGCGGTTTTGAAAAGTGTCGCGGACTTCAAACATCGGTTATAACCGATATGTGATTAAAGGTTTACGTTATAACGTAAATCGTAGTTAAGACTCGCGAATATTCCGGGATTCCGACGACTGAATCGTTTGGGCGCCGGTTTTGAATTCGTAAAGACACTTTATGAATTAATTGATTCTATTATATCACAAACGGAACAAGTGGCGCAGTGGTTTGTGTGTGTGAAGATAAGTCACTGAGTGACTCGGTACAGACCCGGGTTCGAAACCCGGCTGAAACAATTCATTTTTATTTTGCGATTTTTGACAGTTTTTCAAAAACTAAATATATACCCCCGTATAATAATTGATTACGGATCGTTTAAAAATATTTTGGGCATTTAATTCGCAACGAAAATTTTGACTGACTGTTCGGTTGCTAAACGGAGCGGGTTTGGTAAATCCGTTTTTTGACGAATGTTACACAGCGAACTTGTGATTCCTATAAATAGGTGTCTTGTCATTTCATTTGTAACTTTTAGAGATTTTGTCACGACATAGGCGAAGCTCTATCCAAGTGTTTCCAGGATCTGTAACGTTGAATATTAATGAAACGGTGATTAATAGAAACAAATGAGTGTATTCAATGTCGCCTAAGCAAACGGTTTCCGCACGTTTACCTTAGGTTTGTCAGATTAGTGCCTGAACGATCCGTTTAACGGACCTACAAGTGGTATCAGAGCAGGATTGGCCTAATTTGAAGACATTGGACATAGAACATCTCATCTTCTACTCATTTCTTCTATTTTTAACTTTTCTTGGACAATTCACGGACAAAATGGACTGATTTTCAAGTATAATACGTAAAATCCATAATAGATAAACCCTTGAAAAGATCAGAGCTTAAAACAAATGAATTCATGCCGAAAATTGAAAAAAACATGTTTGAAATCATAACTTCGTTCGAACTTGTCATCAAGTTCGCTCGAACTTGACTGAAAAACTCACTTTTTGAGTGATTTTTCATCAAGTTCGCCAGAACTTGATTAGTTTTTCAAGATTTTTAGTGAAGTCCGCTCGAACTTGACTTAATTTTCATCAGATTTTATCAAGTTCGCCCTAACTTGATCATTTTTTATTGAAATCTTTCACAAGTTCGCCCGAACTTGCTGGCTTTTCTTGAAATCTTTCACAAGTTCGCCCGAACTTGCTGTTTTTCTTGAAATCTTTCAGAAGTTCGCTCGAACTTGTATTCAAGGTGAATTCATAAAATCTCAACAAGTTCGCCCGAATTTGTTAAGTAGCTGATTTCACGAATTGTGACAAGTTCGCCCGAACTTGTTCAAGGCATGAAAATCCCGAAAAACGTATCGGACACTATATATCGTTATTCGTATTGACGAGATGAGTTTAAAGCTCTAATCTGGTAAAAAAATTTCCAAAAATTTTTAAACGTTTTTAGCAAACCGATACGTTGATATTGTCGGTTAAAAAGTCAAACTTTATTAAAATTGTCTGTTTGCTAATCATTTTTCAAGTTTTTTGAACGACAGATAAATTTGGAAAACGAAATGGGGTCCGAGAAGCCGACAAAGTTGATGAGTATGGACGAGTATGAAGTTTGGAAAGGAAAATTTGAGAGCTAGGTTCAAGCTACGCATTTTAGTTGTTGGGTGGCGATTGAAACAGGATATGTAGTTCCAAGAGATGAGAATCAGAATATTCTAGAGAAGTGCAAGTATTCTACGCAACAGAAAGAGGCGTATTTTACTGATAAGAAAATGCTTAATCTGATTCAACAATCTGTTAACGAACATATCTTGATACTACTACCTGAGTACAAGACTGCAAAAGAACTCTGGATATCTCTGAAAAATAAATATCAGGTGAAGAGAGAAGAGAATGTAGTGGTTAAGAACTGTGAAGATCAAGTTTCAAGTACATTCACAAATGAGTCTTCAAGTTCTAAACCAATCTGCCCGGTCTATGATGTAGACAATTATCAGGCAGATAATGTCAAACTCTTGAATGAGATTGAGAGTTTGACATTAGAAAATAAAAAATTAAAAGAAAATGAAAAAATTTTGAAAATAAAATAAAAATTTTAGAAAATGAAAAATTAAAAATGGTAGTAGATTTTCAAAATGAAATAAAAATGTTTAAAAATGAAAAAATTGTTTTTGAAAAATTAAATCTAGAAAATGAAAAAGCAATAAATTCTCATATTGAGAAAATTGCTCAACTTGAAAAAGAAGTTGAGACTGTTAAAAATAAAGTTGTTAATTTAGAAAAGTTATTGAAAGGTTTTGTGACCTCCTCATTAAAGTTAGATTATAGTCCAAAACGGATCAATGTGAATAGAAAGGAAATTCCAATAAGTAACAATGTCACAAATTATGACGATGTCATAATTGGGGATTGTGGTGATAATACCGACGATGAAAATGATAAAAATGATAAACATAAAATATTTTTAAAACTTAAAGAAAAATTTCAAGAAACTGTTCTACAATCTACTGAAAAAAGTGAATGCTCAATGCAAAAACCTTTTAAGCAGAATGAAGAACAAAAACAAAGTTTTAAAAGTTTTCAAAACAAAAATAAAAGCTCATCAGAACAATCATCTAATCATTATAAAAATTCAAACAAATTTGAAAAACAAAACTCACAAAAATTTGAGAATAAGTGGTGCAGGTCGGACCACAGTGCTTCAAAGTCAAATCAATTTTACAGAAGAAGCAGGAAAGATGACTACTACACGTCAAATCAATGTGCTGATATGGGTGTTTGGTCTAAATGTAGAGATTGGTACGATAACAGAGTGTGTTACAACTGTGGATTTTGTGGACACATTGCTATTAACTGCCTGAAAAAGAGATTTGATACGAGAAGATGCTATAAATGTCAAATCAAATGTCATATTTCCAGGGATTGTCCGACTAATCTGAAAAGAAGATTGGTTAAATCTCAGGAGGAGAAAAGACCAGAGGAGAAGAAAACAGAGAAGAAAAATGAGAAACTGTAGAAAAGCCCAAAGAACAAAAAGTCAAGTTATCACAAGGACAAAAAGACAGATTGAGAAAAAAGAGGAAAAAAGTTAGAGAGTATTTGGAAAAGATTTTGTCCTCGGATACGTCTAAAAAATCAGATAAAAGTTCTAATGAATCATTTTACTCACAGTCAAGTAAAACAAATTCATCAGATACAAATATGAGGACAAAAGAGAGAGCAGTGGAGAAAAATTTGATAATTCAAACAGTTAAAAAATCAAAGAAAATAAAATTTTCATATAAAGTTTCTATCAAACTGTTTGAATATCAAAAAGAGTGTGAATGTTTGTTTACTTTAGATGTTAATGATGTTGGTAAACCTAAATCCAGAATGGATTGGGTTCCAATTCAAAACTGATTAAAGTTTGTTTGAATGTGCAGGATAACCAAGCTTCAACCCAATCATCACTTCAGAAGCAGTGGTTGTTCATACAGAGAGACAAGAGACAGGAGTGATATTCCACACAAACAAAGTGGTAGTCTCGCGTTCACATTCGTAAAAAGTCGTTAAATGGTTAAAATGAAAGATTCTTATTTTCGATTTTAATAAGATGTTTTCAATTTTAGGGGGGATTTTAAAAATTGTAAAAAAATCTTGTAAAATTGAAAAACACCGTTTCGAAACCATTTTAGATAGATAAAATGATTGAAAAACCAAAAAGATTTTCAGTGTGTTTTAGCATAAACTTACAAAAAATTCAAAAAGATTTTATTTCTACATTGTTTATCAAAAATATTGAAAAATGAAAAATGAGATTACTTGTGCGAATAAAGGAAATGATAGTACCTCAGTGGACTATCACAGTATACTAAAGAAATGTAAAGTTTAAAAGTGATAAACAAGTCTGACTGTGGATGTGTCGATAGGCTTAACACGTTCAGGAAACTGTTTTTGTGATATAAACTAAATTTAACAACTGCTTAATCGTGTGGATTAACACATCTTGGATATATGGACTTAGTACTCCGAAATTTCGTTTGAGAGATTGCCTGATTCTGAGATACGAGGTCTTTATAGATAGTTGATATCTGGGTATTATACAAGTTCTTATGATTTTGCGAAAGCAATAGCCTAGAACTTCTATAATACTTTTGCTAAAAACCCTAAACTGCATGCAATATTGAAAAGTATCGAAAGATCTAATCATTTGTAGTGCTTAAAAGATTTCTTAATTGGAACGCACCTCAAAGTCGAGCCTTCATCTCTTTGTCTGTACGGTAGTACTAACCTGAGCTCTCAAGGTCTCGCACAACCCAGATACAGATATCAATTATTCTATATTCACCTGTAAGATGAAATCTAGGGAATCTTGATACGGGAGTATATTCAAGAAGTGGGAACCGCAGTTAAGTCAAGTTTTATAATTCTAACTAACATATCTTGGAACAATTGAGAAATGTGTTAAAGTTTAAGTGGACAAACATATCGACAATCTAAGTAAACAAGTTTAAAACTTAAAGTCATTAAAAGGTCAACGGTACTGGTGATATGTCTCAAAAACTGATATGACCCTCTAGCACGTTTTCTCACATAAAAATACAAACTGTAAATATTACATTTTAGTACGTTTACATTTCTGCATTCAATTTTAAAAATCTAAAAAGATTTTCTCTCATATCTTCCATGGAAACCTAATAATGTTGAATGTGAGCCAGATCAAGGAGACTGTTAAGAAACTGTTTGTGTGTGGATACGTGGGATTGTTCTTAATCGTCAAATTTTAGAGATTCGGAGCGTAATTTGAGGGGGAGCTAGATAAGCACGTTGATTAAAGATACCAGAAAGCTTAAAGCAAGGGGGAGCATGATGTTAAAGTTATTCAAGATATAAAGATCAAGAGAACATTAAAGATTCAGGAACTTAATTGAAGAATGATGACTACGGCAACATCCAAGGGGGAGTCTGTTGATGCATATGTCTATTGCCTACGTCGTCATCGTATAATATCGAGTCTGCATTTAGGGGCGAAATGACGAAGTTTATGTATGTTAAAGATCAAGTTCGCTTGAAATTGTAAGGTTGAAGTCAAGTTCGGCCGAACTTGACTAAGTAAGTTCGCCCGAACTTGCACTCCCACCAATGAACTTGTGATTCCTATAAATAGGTGTCTTGTCATTTCATTTGTAACTTTCATAGATTTTGTCATGACAGAGGTGAAGCTCTGTCCAAGTATTTCCAGGATCTGTAACATTGAATATTAATGAAACGGTGATTAAATAGAAGCAAATGAGTGTATTCAATGTCACCTAAGCAAACGGTTTCCGCACGTTTACCTTAGGTTTGTCAGATTAGTGCCTAAACGATCCGCATAACGGACCTACAGAAAACGCAACCGGAATGATCGGTGAAAACGATGGTTTTGGAAAGCACGAGGTATGAGCGGAATTTATCAAATGAGAATACTACGGCTAAGAGTTCTTTCTCCGTGGTGGTGTAGTTCTCTTGAGCATCATTAAGCGTTTTGCTCGCGTAGTAAATCGGATGGAAGTGCTTATCCTTTCTTTGTCCTAATACCGCTCCTAAGGCATAATCACTCGCATCACACATAAGCTCAAACGGCAAGCTCTAGTCGGGCGAGATCAAAATAGGGGCACTAACAAGCTTCTCCTTCAAAAAGTTGAAGGCTTTTAGACACTCCTCATCAAAGACGAATGGAACATCTTTCTCCAAAAGACGGGTCATGGGGCGAGTGATCTTAGAAAAATCCTTAATGAAACGCCTATAGAAGCCCGCATGACCAAGAAAACTCCGGATCGACTTAACACTTGTAGGTGGGGGCAATCGGCTAATGGTATCTATCTTGGCCCTATCTACCTCTATTCCTACTCTAGAAATATTGTGTCCTAACACAATTCCCTCCTTCACCATGAAGTGACACTTCCCCCAATTCAACATCAACTTCGTCTCTACGCACCTGTTCATCATTCTCTCCAAATTACCTAAACATTGGTCGAAAGAATTATCGTAAACTGAGAAGTCATCCATAAAGATTCCATAGAACTCTCAACCATGTCTTGAAAGATAGCAACCATGCACCGCTGAAAATGTTGGAACTTTTGAGATTATTGATACTTGACTAAACTAGGTTTTGCATAAGTTTATGTTTGTTTACAACTGCTTTAGATAGTTCAGGGACTGAAAATGTAATTTTGGTAATCTTTGTACTGTCCAGCGTAATTAATCTTCTAGCGTATTTATTAATTACACTGGATGGTCAGTAACTATATATATGTGCTTAATGAAAACCCTAGCTCCAAGGTTCTTAGACTAGCAACTTTTGGTGATTTCTTGTGTTGTGATTTCTGTGTTTGTTCTTGTGCTTAATTCGTATATCCAGGTGCTTAAATTGTTTTACTAATTGGGGTTCATCATAAAACACTTGTAGTTTCTACCAAAACAAGAATCTTCATCTTCTACCTTGATTTTTCGTATCTTTATACATACAAACACCTAATCCATTGGTGTTTGTGTGTTTACAATCGAACCACTGTGATCCGTAGTTGATTTGGGACTCACAATTTGGTATCAGAGCCTTTGTGCTCTTGATTGTTTGATTTTTGTTGAGATTTTTCAAGTTTTGAAGATTTTTCAAAGGTTTTTCAAAGTTTCATTGTTTTTTAAATTTTTGGGCTTAAAATGAGTTGTTTGGTGTGATTAATTGTTGGGTTGTTGTTAATCAGTGTTTAGACAAACATTGAGGTCATTTTGATACAAAGAATCATGAATTTTGAGTCATTTTTGGGTGATTAGAGGGTTTTTGTTCGTGTTAAAACCCTGTTGGGCGTATTTAAACTTGAAGATAGCGTAGATAATTTTAAATCTGGCATAGATATCTTTGAAGACAGCGTGTTTGTCTTTAAAGGTCGCGTAATTAATAAATACACCGGAGACTCACCAGCGTAGTTGTCGATTTTCTGCGAAACAGTATCAGCGAATTTAATCGAAGGCGACTTCGAAGTCAGTAATAAGGATCCTCAGTGACCTTATTACGGTGATCGGCGAACTTAACAGAACTCTTGTTTGTGTTGTGTTTGTCAGCGGATTTAGCATTTTCGTAGGATCAAGACTCGTCCAGCGAACTTAAGTCAGGATTGGCGTATTTATGATCTGACATTGTTACCAGCGTAATTAACAACCTGATCAAGTTCTTAAAATTCAAAACGTTAATAAAAAATGTCTCTAAGTCAATTGACCATTGTCGCACAAGCCGAACTTGAAACTGGAACTGCAACTAGGCCTCCTAAGATGAAAGGATCCAAGGATTTTAGCAGTTAGAAAACCCGCATCAGGGCGTTCTTTGAGTACACTGATTACACTCAATGGACGTCTGTCACTGTTGGACCACATATTCCAGTGATTATAGAAGATGATGTCCGAGTCGTAAACGAAGATCCTACTACCTTCACCGATGAAGATAGAGCTCTGATTCAACGTGACCGCCATGCTCATGATGCTCTAACTATGGCATTGAACAAGGAAGACAACAACCTGTTCGAAGAGTACACTTCAGCTCATGAACTTTGGTTGGCACTTATTGAGCACTACGAGGGAAATCAAGAATTGATGGACAACAAAAGAGATATGGTGCAAAAGGAATATGATATGTTTGGAAGTATCCAAGGAGAAAGCCTATCTGATCATATCAGCCGCTTTCTTAATGTGTTGACCAAGATGAAGAAAGTGGGAAATCCTGTTGCCAACTATGCATCAATGAAGAAACTCATTGACTCACTTCCTAAAGAATGGAGCTTGCAATGCATGATGATCAAAAGAACCTTCTTGCATACTACAATCCCCGTCACTCTTTCAGATCTGATTAACACCCTGAAGGCATTTGAAATGGACATCATCAAGAGAGAAATGAATCAATCTAGTAAAAAATCGGCTGCTGTCATCATGCCCAAGAACATGGCTTTTCTTGCTCCGACAAGCTCAGGAGCTTCAGGAGCTTCAGGCGCTCAAAGTGTTCATGCATCCTACAATAATGCTTCCACAAACTCTGCTATGTCTTCACAGTCTAAATCCTCTGTGGTTGCGGATGCTCAAGCACTCAAAATATCAACTGAACACGTTGCTTTGTTCAATACCTTCATGAGTAGTTATGAAGCTCTTATGTCCAGGGAATTGAAGCGAGACTATCTCACTGCTGAAGATATGTAGCAGGTGGATCCAGATGACATGGAAGAGATGGACTTGAAATGGCAAATGGCTATGGTCACTCTTCGCTTGAAGAAGTTCCAGGACAAAACAGGAAAAAATTGTCTCTCGGTAAAGCTGGCTTTGACAAGTCAAAGCTACGTTGTTACAATTGCAAGGACCTTGGTCACTTCAAAAGAGATTGTCCTCTGCTAAAGAAGGATAATACTAAAATTGCTCCTATCCGAAGGCCGATTGCCATTGAAGGAAACTCAAATGCTACCGACAATGCTCCAAAGGCTCTAGTTGTGGAAGATTACGATTGGGCAGACGAGATAGTTGAGACAAAAGAAGAAGTAAACAAAGCATTAATGGCTAAAATCTCAAAAGAACCAAAAGCATCAGTTCAGGTCTTAGCAACCAAGATAACGAATGAATCAACAGTTGCTCCCATGAAATATGTTCAAAACAAAGTTGTCTGTATCCCAAAGGAAAATTCTGTTGACAAGGGGCTGAAAAGCTTTGCTAATCCATCAAATTATGAATCTAAAAAGGAAACTCCAGAGGATGGCAAAGCAGAAAAGAAGCAAGATGGTGAGGCGTCTGCATCTGCAATGAAGACTGGGTCGGTAAAAGAGAAGGAGGATAAGGAACTGGTAAATAGCATTCCATACGAGTTCAAAGAAAAACTGTGTTCGAAACCGTGTATGAACGTCGTGGCTCACTACAAATCAATCAACTGTGACCTTGTTAGAGAAAAAGAAAAAGTTTTACGAGTAAATAAAGAAATGAAACTGAATGAAGCTGCATATCAGAGAAAGTTGAACTCAACTTTAACTGAAATGTAGTCTTTGAAGGAGTTGCTTTTTAAAAAGGATTTCATTATTAATGATCAAGCTAAACGTTTAGAAAATTCGAAAATCAAAAACAATAAATTGCAACTCACCAATGATAAATGGAATGTTAGCAAAAAGGCACCGGTTAATATAGAGAATAGCCAACGACCAACATATGTGAAAGATGGCATTGGGTACAAAGATAAGCTTGGAAATGAAAGAAAGATATTTCCTCCTCCCCATAGCAAGAACTATGTACCAATGCCAACTCCTCATCCTGAAAGCGATTTAATTGATAAAACTGACTTAATTGCTCAAAGTGTCGATTACTTGAATGATAAAAATACTAATGTTTCTATGAGTAATGAAGATGCAAATGAGCGTAAAGGAGATGTATGCGATGAGGATGGTGAAGGCACAAAAATAGGGATAGGATATTCAGGCGACAGTTATATTACGGTTAACTGGTTTGCCTGGAATTGTGGAAAAACAAAAGACAAATCTATTCGGGATGAATGTAATAATATAACTAGGATGGATGACTGTATTAAACCTAGTCTAAATATTTGGGATGACTGTAATAGGCACATGCCTAAACCTTTGACCCAAAACCATGAGAATGTAGTGGTTGAATGCATGACCTTGAATTCTGTCGTTTGTGATGAAAATGTTGCTCGTGATTCACCCATGTTTGTTCCAGAATTGAAGAACAACAGATTCAGAAAGTTCCTTACTTTGGAAATTCCCGAGTTTGTTTCATCATGTGCAGGTGTATCAAAAGATCATGAAGACTCAAGTCAAGAAAGTAGCAGTGAAGAAGACTCAAGTGATGATCAAAGATTAGATGACTCAAGTTTGAATCTAGAATCATACTCATCAGAATATGAGTCAGAAGATGAATGCATTGAAGATGAGAGCCGGATCGACAAGAAATTGAAGAAAATGATCAAATCAAGCATTGACAAGACAAGCAAAGATTCTCGCAACTCAAGAAACTCATCGCATACATCATCTTCAAACGCCTCATCCTCGAAACGAAAGAAACGACATTGCATGAAATGTTTTCGTTGTGGTCATTTAGGACATACAGCGAAATATTGCAAAAACAAGAATTTTCCTGAACCAAAAACAAATTTTATCAAAAACTTCACAGTGCAATTTGATAGTTTTACAAAATCAGTAAAGAGTTTAGTTAATTCATCTTGTTTTTGGAAAAGAAAAGAAGATCTAAATATTCAAAATCATGATAGACCAAAATTAAAACAAGTTTGGGTTCCGATATCTAACTAACTTGTATTTATTTTTGTCTGTTGTTGTATTATAGAATAAATTGCAAAAATGGCTCCGAATGCTCATGGAGTACATTTGGCATGTGGATAGCGGATGCTCAAGGCATATGACGGGATTGAAGGAGCTGTTAAAGAATTTCCGATTCATCGACGGTGACTTCGTATCATTTGCAGGAGATGAAAAGGGTGGAAAGATTGTCGGTTAGGGGATGTTGTGTCAGAGGCTCTTACCTTGGAAAACGTGAACTATGTTCCAGAGTTGTGTTAAAATCTTTTGAGTGTATCACAAGTCTGTGATAAAGGAATTTCAGTTCTTTTCAATGACATGGAATGTCTCTTTCTCAAGCCAGAATACACAGTTCCCGCCGAAATGATCATGCTATCTGATCCTCGCCAAAACAACACCTACGTGCTCAATATGAAGAATGCCAAAACAAATGAGAAAATGACCTGCTTAATTTCTAAAGCCTCATAATCAGAATCTCTGCTTTGGCACAGGCGCCTAGGGCATGTAAACTTTAAAATATGAACAAACTTTCAAAATTAAATCTCGTAAGAGGTTTACCTCTAAAAGAATTTCCTTTTTCTGAAAAATGTATTGCATGCGCCCAAGGCAAGTAACACAAAAGGCCACACAAATCCAAAGCAGTGAATTCTATCACAGCACCATTGCAATTGCTACACATGGATCTTTTTGGTCCTATTAGTGTTAAAAGTTTAGCTAAAAGATTCTACTGCTTGGTGATTACAGATGACTTCTCTCGCTTTTCATGGGTTTACTTTCTTGAAGCAAAGAGCGAAACGGGGTCTATTATTCAGACATTTATTCCTATGATCGAGAATGTCATCAAACTGAAAGTCAAATCAATTAGGAGTGATAACGAATCAGAATTCAAGAATCAATCGGTTATCTCATTCCGTGAAGAAAAAGGGATTCGACTTCAGTACAGTGAAGCAAGAACTCCTCAGCAAAACGGTGTAGCTGAACGCAAAAACAGGACACGTATCGAAGCTGCTAGAACCATGCTGGTAGACTCAAAGCTTCCAATCATCTTCTGGGCAGAGGCAGTGAACACAGCATGCTATGTCTTAAATCGAGTTCTCATCATCAAACCTCATGGAAAAACAGCATACGATCTTCTTTTCAAGAGAAAGCCTCTGATAGATTTCTTTAGACCGTTTGGTTGCTCGTGTACACTCCTCAACACTGAAGACAATCTTATCAAGTTCGAAGCAGTCGGTGATGTGTGCTTTTTCATGGGTTATTCATCTACTCAAAAGGCATACTGTGTCTACAACAAACGAACCAAAATGGTGGTTGAGTCTTACTACGTAGATTTTCAAGAAGAGAATTACACCAACACAGGAAACTCACCTGATTGGTTCTATGATGCAGATATCATCTTCAACACCTTTGACATTCCAGAACCTATTCCCAAACCTGCAGAAACCACTCCTGTAGAACCACTGTTTGATTCTTCAGATATTGGTTTCACTCCTTTTACCACTCGTTTCACTCCCTTCTCTGCTGATCCTATTCTTCCTGTGGAAGAAACAAATGGTGACACTTCGGGTGAGAATGCATCTACAAATGATGCCTCTTCTTCACAAACGAACGTGAATGAACCAACTCCGGAAGATGGATTACCAATCATTTACGTCGATGAACAATTCACAAATCTGCCACAGCAAATTGAAACCCACATCAATGCAGGATTCAAGACAAATCGGAATCATCCACTTGAGAATGTTATTGGTCAAGTGGAAGATGGTGTACAAACTCGTGGCCGAACTTATGTCATTAACAAAGGATTGTATACCGCCTTCCTATCACAATCAGTGCCTCACGACATAGAATAAGCAATTCAAGACTATAGCTGGGTGCAAGCGATGCAGGAATAATTATCTCAGTTCCGGAAAATTAAAGTGTGGGAACTTGTTGATCTGCCTGAAGGAAAGTTCCCGATTGGAACAAAGTGGGTATTTCGTAACAAGATGGATGAGCGTGGGGTGGTTACTAAGAACAAAGCAAGATTGGTTGTCCAGGGGTTTCGACAAGAAGAAGGGATTGATTACGAAGAAGTTTTCGCACCTGTTGCACGTTTGGAAGCGATCAGAATATTCTTGGCATATGCATCATACAAGAACTTCAAGGTGTTTCAAATGGATGTGAAAAGTGTATTTCTATACGGAGATATTAAGGAAGAAGTGTATGTCTGTCAGCCTCCTGGCTTCGAAGATCCACACTTTCCCAAACGATACTACAAGCTAGACAAAGCTCTCTATGGTCTTCACCAAGCTCCTCGAGCATGGTACGAGACGTTGTCAACCTATCTTCTGGAATGTGGCTACACTAGAGGCAAAATTGACATGACTCTCTTCACAAAAAGGATAGGAGATAATGTGATGCTGGTTCAAATTTATGTAGACGATACCATTTTTGGGTCAACCGATGAAGCATTATGCAAGGAGTTCGAGAAGGTTATGAAAGCAAAGTTCGAAATGAGTATGATGGGTGAATTCACCTTTTTCTTAGGATTGGAAGTGAAACAGAGAAAGGACGGGATTCTAATTCATCAAGCTAAATATATCAGAGATATACTTGCCAAGTACAACTTGTCTGACTGCAAGTACTCCGTTTACCCCTCAAACCGAACTTACTCTCAATCCTCAAGGAAAGCCGATGAATAAGTCCTTATACCGTTCAATGATAGGCTCCTAGATGTACTTAATAGCAAGTAGGCCTCACATTATGTGGTTAGTCTGCATCTGTGCACGCTTTCAAACGAATCCCAAAGAATCTCATGAGACAGCTGTCAAAAGAATCTTCCGCTATCTGAAAGGAACGCCCAAGCTTGGGCTTTGGTATCCTAAAGAGAGTATTTTGATTTAATTGCTTATTCTGATAGTGATCATGCAGGTTGCAAGGTTGATCGGAAATCTGTCTCAGGTGGTTGCCAATTCCTAGGAAATCGTCTGATATCGTGGCAAAGCAGGAAGCAGACAACAGTGTCCACCTCTACTGCTCAAGCTGAATACGCGGCTGCTTATAGTTGTTGCTCACAAGTCCTTTGGATACAAAATCAGTTGCTGGATTATGGAATCAACCTCATGAAGACTCCTATATTCATCGACAACGAGGCGTGTCTGGGAATTGTGAAGAATCCTATCCATCACTCGAGAACTAAACACATCAAGATTCGTATTCACGCGATTCGAGATGCGTACGAAAAGGGTTACATTCAAGTGGTGCTAGTGGATACCACGCAATAGAAAGCCGACATCTTCACAAAATCCTTTGATAAAACTTGTTTCAACCAGTTGGTAACCTGGTTGGAAATGGTTAATTTCCTTAAGTGGAAATGAACTTTGTGGAATTGACAAATTGTGTATACTCTATCTTAAAAAAAATCTTTAAGAATCGTAAAATTGTGCCCAGCAAATCGATTTTCTGTACTTTAAAATTTCCTTTTCAAGCAATGGACACTCGACAATAAAATTTTAAGGGGGGAAGAATATCCAGAAAATTAAATAAATGCTTCTGATCTCCGTTTGACACCTGTTTTGAGAAATGATAGAAAACTGCTCACACTTTTGTTGATTCTTTTTAAACAGAAAAAGCGAAATCAAGATGCTACGCCAAGAAGATCGGGGTACCAAGCAACGTGTCAGTAGATTCAGCAACACTTTCGAGTAAACTGCGATTAGGCGTCAAAAGAAAAAGGATCACACAAGAATTCTGGATACCCACAATGTTGTGCTTCCTGTGGGTAACACGTTGCGGCATATGGCTTAATGGTCTTAAATCTTGCGTTGACAGAGTGCCAAAGTCTGTTTCGGGTATTTATGTCGTTTATCGTTCGGGGATATCATAGTCGCTCTTCTGTTGCATCAAGAAACATGCAGACCTAGACACGAGTATGATATCCTATCTAAAAGAGTCCAAGAGACTAAAATCCTTAAATTGAAAAAGCTCAAGTCAAAAGAGCAAATCAAATGTAATCATACCACAACAAGGTATCTGCCTAACCTTAGTCAGGACTGCAACTGGTCTCTTTGACTGCACGAAAGTGCATACCTGTTCACCATTGCGCTGATCTTGTATTTCTCAAACGAATGAACTCGGCATACTCACCCGTTATGATGAATATTTGTGCAACCTTGATCGCGAGGGTATGTCCTGATGTGGGACTCACGGGCACAGTATTCTACTCATCTAGCTGGAGTGGGGGCCATTGTATTTTTTGTCAATATTACCACAACATGATAAAACAAAAACCGAAAGCATGTTGAAAAAAGGATGCATGGATTTAAGAGGACAAACATTCTAACAGTTTTTCTTATGCCTCGATCATTCAAAATTCTAAAACATCTGACTGACAGAGTGTTAACAGTATGATCTTGTGCAAGAATGTCATGGAGTGTCAAACAAAGCCTCCCATTATTCTCAGGGTCCGAATTGGCAAAATTTTCACGGTTTAACCTCATTCTTAGTAAAAAGGGGCACAATTTTCGAGAAAGTCTAAGATTTTCGAGCGTATTTGTTTTGTGTTTCTTAATCTAGAAGAATACATAGAAAATCTTTCAAACACGGCGTAATTATCCTACCAGCGTAATTAATAATTACGCTGGTAGATATTTTTTGTATATAAACCCATTTTTTAAACCGTCTTCATGTCCATACTCTCTCTCACCCTCAATAAACCTTCTTTTCCCTTGAATCCAAATCAGTGCTTCTTTATCGACAATTCAACATACATTTCGGTATGATTATATGATAGTTGTGTGTTAAATCGTGTCATCATTTACAAGTAGTTCCGCTTTGTCTAAACAGGGAATCGGTGTGCGATTTGAATGGATTTGGTTGTTGGGTTTTTGAAGGGTTTATGAAGAATTTTTGAATTTAGTGAAATTAACTTGAATACAGCGTAATTAATTTGAAGTCAGTGTTTTTGTCGGTAGATCGGAGACTAGCGAAGTTAAGTCTTGAACGCTAGTTCAAGCAACCGGTGAAATTGATTAATTACGCCGGCAATACAGCGTAGATAATCTTCTACGCTGATCAAGAACTCAACGAACAAGGAATTAACTACGCTATTATCTTCCAGCGTAAATAATCAGCGATTTTACTGTCTTACTCGGTGTAGATAGCAGTGTTTTTATTTTGTTTTGCTTTATGTAAATATTTCTAACACTTAACTTATATCTATATCTCTCTGATCTCACTTTGCTCGTCTTCATGGTTACAGAAATGGTGAAAGAAGTGTTCTGGGATCTAACCATGAAACATAACCAGCCTATGCACTTGATGATACCATAAAAGATTTTGAAGACGTGATCGATTGGTTATCCCGAAGCAAGATCAGCTATGCAGTTCAAGAAAATCCTAACATCTACACTATCCACATAGAGGAATTCTGGAAAACTGCAAAAGTCCCATCTGTTAATCAAGTCAGACGAATTACCTCAACAGTTCGAAACAAGAAAATCATTGTAACTGAAGAAAGAATTAGAAAAGTTTTGTGTCTAGGTGACTCCTCAGGAGATCCTCTAAGGTTGAGCAAAGACGACATTCTCGATGGTTTTCGAGGAATGGGTTATCATGGAGACTTCAGAGGAAAGAATGAGATAAAGAGGAATGGGTTAACTAGAGACTGGAGATACATCCTGCACACATTTGTAGTAAGTATTGCTCATCGAAAAGGAGGATATGATGGTTGATGCGTGGGCGTAAACCGGTGTTTATTATGGTTTAAGTTAATGATTTTTCGTAGCTTTTAATTCCGGATAGCCTACTTCTAATTAGAATTGTGTTTATTATGGTTTAAGTTAATGATTTTCGTACCTTTTCAACCAAACAAATTAATCAATTTCGTTAGCAAGCTTCATAAAGTGACAACCTTATTTAAAATCAATCTTGTCCGTACGCAAACCACATACTCTTCGTGGATCGACCCTGTGCTACCACCAACTCATAGTTAGGGATAAATCGGGTTTATAAATATTATCTTTCACCGAGGCGCGACACCTCGATCAAATTTTGGCGCCGTTGCCAGGGAGTTCGTGCGCTTTGCGTTTGGATTTATTGGTTTTTGTGATTAACTGTTTAATTGCTTCTTTTCTTATTATCGTATCTGCTTTTGTGTTACGCGGGTGTGTTACTTGTGCAGGTTACAGGTAGTGCATGCATACACGAAATTCCGAAAGAACGTCACCGTTAGTATTCAAGCAGGAGATTGAGCGGGTCGTTAGAAGAAACCTAGCCAACCGATTAGAGGCAACCGTTGTCTCTAATCCTCCAGAACCCAACACACCAAGCACCTCATCTGTTGGAACCGCTCCAATGGATAACCAAAATGCCAACCAACATCAACACCAATACCCTAATCACCCACCTCAAAACCCGAACAACCAACCAGTTGGTAACAACTCAAGACCACCTACACCACCATTTCAAAATCGCGGTCCTTACCAAAACCTCAACCAACGAGCCCATACACCTCCACCTCAAAACCAAAACCGACAAAACCCATTACCACCAAATGTCAACAACCACAACACTAATGCCAACCGTGGTGTTAATGTGAATCGTGGCAATCTCGCGAATGAAGATCAATTTGTCAATCTTGATGAATTGAGGAATAATATCCCGGATGACGCACCATATAGTATACCCGCTTATCAATCACCGGAGCATGTACTCGGACGATGGGGGATATTATAATGATCGGGTTGAAGATGATGGATGGGGAAATGACAATGAAGGGTCTTTCCATGACGGTGGGAATTTTGGTTATGACGACGGGGGTATCAATATGCGAATGTTGTGGGGGATTATGATGGATATGATTATGGCCAAGGTAGAGATGACGGTTATGGGAACAACCTTCAACCACGTAACAACAATAGGAACCGAGACGATGGTAACAACAATTACAACAATCAAAATGCCAATCGTAATCGGATTCCACAATACGTGGGTGGCGGGAATCAAGGGGGTCATCGAGATGGTGATAGAAGAGGGGATCGAAGAATGGGGGACCAAGAGGTGAACGGTCCACCAAGGGATAATCGACACAATCGCAACAACAATCAACGTCAACCATCGCAAGGAGTCGACGGCCGGTTCCGACCGATGATATCGGAAAATGATTCTCTGATTGTACCACCACCAAGAGGAAGAATTGCTTTTGATTGCAAACCCAACTACATCAACATACTTCCTCATTTTAATGGACGGTCGAATGATGAACCATATACGCATCTACAGGAGTTTTTGGCTATATGTAGCACTAGTGGGGGTGGTCTGTTCACTCAAGACGAGGTTTGCTTAAGTCTTTTCCAATTCTCGTTAAAAGATAAGGCTAAGCAATGGTTTTTGACATTGCCCACCAATAGCATTCACACTTGGGTGGAGATGCAACAAACTTTCCTTGACGAGTATTACTCGATGGCAAAGACCGATGACGCGCGTGATGAGATTAGAGCGTTTAAACAACTCTCGAGTGAACCGTTACATGAGGTATAAGGAATTGATCCGAAAGTGTCCTCATCACCAAATTGAAAAGTGGGAATTGGTGAAGTGCTTTGTGAGAGGTCTAGATGGAGAGACATGGAATCATTTGGAGTCGACTAGTAATGGAACGTTGTTGAGTAATCATGAAGACTATGATTGGGAGTTTCTCGAGAGAATGGCCAAAAGATCGAAAGCTAAAGAGTCGGCTGACTGAGCCAAGAAGCACCCTATATCCCGGTCATTACCCGACCTTGATTCTAGTTCAAGGGACCGCAATTCTACATTGGAACGGGAATTGGCCCGTATGAAGAAAAAGGAAGTTAACGCGGTACAATTCGCGGGTTGCAATGGGTGTGGGGGACTTGATCATAGAACCGTCGAATGCCAAATGGGAAAAGCCGAAGACACCAAGGAAGTGAATCAAGTGTTTGGTGATCGGAAGCATAATGACATGAACTCGAACACTTACCATCCCGGGTTGAGGAATCACCCTAGTTTTCGTTATGGGAACGCTGAAAATCAAATGAACCCGAACTTTCATGCGGGTAACCAAGGCGGATCATCATACCAAAACCGCCAAGGCGGTAATCACGGGGGCTATCAAAGAAACTACAACCAAGGTAGTAATCAATCATCAGAACCGTGAAGGAAATTCTCAAAGGGGTTACAACCAAGGTGGTAAAGGGGGAGGTCATTCGAACTCTCAAGGCGGTGGTGATGATTTGAGTGCCAAGATTGATGCACTATTGAATGTAGTGAAGGAATCTAGCAGTGACATCAAGGAGATGAAAAAGGCAAATGAGATGAGGGATAAATCTCATGAGGTGTTGACAAAGCAAGTGGGGCAGCTTGCTAAAGAGGTAGCTCAGATGCGAGGAAGTGGAGGAAGACTTCCAAGTGATACCACTGTGAACCCTAAGCATCAAGGGTCCAACTCGAAGAACACACGTGAGATACCAATTAATAAAATTTCTTTACGTAGTGGTCGAGTCATAGATAGTGGTGTTGAGTCACCACCACCTCAGTTTGTTGAAGGGGTGGTGGAAGATGTCAGTGATGAGGAGAGTGTTGACGGTCAAACGGGTAAAAATAAAAATGTTTATGAAAATACTAAAAATACCCCCGTTGTGACTGTCCCAGTCCCAAAGGCTAAGGAAAAGGGTGTGGAGGTTAATACCACTCCTTATCCTAAAGCTTTGTTGGGACAATCTAAGAAGGTGGTTACGAAACGTGGCCCACAACAAGAGGAAATGTGGGAAATTTTTAAACAAGTAAAAATCAACCTCCCTCTCTTAGATGCAATTAAACAAGTACCCTCATATGCTAAGTACCTTGAAGGATTTGTGCACACAAAAGCGAACTAACAAGTTTCCCAAGAAACTTGATTGGACTGAAAATGTTAGTTTGATTCTTTCGGGTGCACTTCCACCAAAGCTACAAGATCCGGGGCGCCCATTATTTCTATTCAAGTTGGCGAATTTAAAATGACACGGGCACTTTTGGAACTTGGGGCGAGTGTGAGTATCTTGCCGGTAGTTTGTATGACCAATACGAGTTTGGTCCACTTCAATCGTCAAACACCACCGTGGTGTTGGCGGATTTGACTCCTAAACTACCCCGTGGGATAGTCAACGATGTGATAGTAAAAGTTGATGACTTTTATTATCCGGTGGACTTTCTTGTACTTGATTATGTTTCTTTGGACTGAACCAAACAACCAACGGTTATACTCAGTCGACCATTTTTGGCAACATCAAATGCCCAAATCAATTGTAAAACGGGTACGGTTGACATGACTTTTGGTAACCGTCGGTTGCGGTTGAATGTTTTTTCGGGATCGACGAATCCTCTAGTTGGTGACGAATGCTATATGGCGGATGTCATTGACGAGTGTATACCTCTATGCGACATTAGTGTCGAAGAGGAAAACACAATAGAGGAGTGTTTCATATTTGACAGGTTGCAAGTGGAAACAAATCGAAGCATGGATGAGGAGGTGGACAAGATGGAGGTGATGGCGGCGAAGGAAGGAACACCCACATGGACACATCAAGTGGAAAGTCTTCCGGAAAAGATTGATACGAAATTGAAACCGTCATTATTAGAACCTCGGTTGTTTAATTGAAGGTGTTGCCCAAGCATTTGAAATATGCTTATGTGGGTGAGGGCAACACGCTTCCGGTGATCATCGCGGCTAATTTAACCGGAGAGCAAGAGGAAAAGCTTATGGAAGTCTTTGTCACCAATAGAGCCGCTATTGGTTGGACCATTGCTAATCTGAAGGGAATTAGTCCCTCAGTTGTGATGCATAAAATCATCACCGAAGACGGTATCACTCCTTCTCGTGACGCACAAAAGCGATTGAATCCCAACATGCGAGAGATCGTCAAGAAGGAGGTGTTGAAGTGGCTAGATGCGAGTATTATGTACCCCATCTCTGATAGCCAGTGGGTGAGCCCAACGCAAACGGTCCCGAAAAGGCAGGCATTCAAGTCGTCACAAATGACGCAGGTGAAGAGGTTGCCACCCGGCCGGTAACCGGGTGGCGAATTTGTATTGACTATCGGAAGTTAAATTCTACAACTTCCAAAGACCATTTCCCTTTACCTTTTATTGTCCAAATTGTTGAGAAGTTAGCGGGTCAAAAATTTTATTGATTTCTAGATGGGTATTCGGGTTACAACCAAATAGCTATCCATCCAGAGGATCAAGCTAAGACCACATTTACTTGTCCATACGGTACTTTTGCATTTAGGCGAATGCCGTTTGGACTATGTAGTGCCCCCGCCACCTTCAAAAGGTGTATGATGAGTATATTCTCGGACCTGGTGGGGGAATCCTTAGAGATCTTTATAGATGACTTCTCAATTTTTGGGTCATCATTTGAGGCATGCCTTGACCAACTCGAAAAAGTTTTGAAAGATGTGTTGAGAAAAATTTAGTTTTGAGTTGGGAGAAGAGCCACTTTATGGTTTAGGAAGGGATTGTGGTGGGGCATGTAGTGTCGAGTCGTGGGTAGAGGTCGACCGTGCAAAGGTGCAAGTCATCTCTACTTTACCGTATCCCACGAGTGTTAAGGGGTTAGATCATTTTTAGGTCATGCGGGGTTTTATAGGCGGTTTATTAAGGGGTTTAGTGATATTAAGAAGCCTTTATGTAAATTGTTGCTTAAGGACCAATCGTTTGATTTTAATAAAGAGTGTCAAACCACTTTTAACATTTTGAAAGAGAAATTAGTGGAGGCCCCAATATTGCAATCGCCGAATTGGTCTTTACGATGCGAGCGATTATGCGGTTGGGGCCGTGTTGGGTCAAAGGGTAGAAAAGAAACCCGTTGCTATTTACTACGCAAGTAAGACTCTTTCGGATGCACAATTGAATTACACAATTACCGAAAAAGAGCTACTTGCGGTGGTATTTGCATTGGAAAAATTTTGGGCTTACATATGGGGTAACAAGGTTGTTATATATTCTGATCACACTGCTGTCAGGTACCTCATGGAGAAAAAGGATGGAAAGCCGAGATTGATTTGTTGGGTCCTTCTACTACAAGAGTTTTACCAAGAGATACGGGACAAGAAGGGTAGTGAAAACGTGGTGGCGGACCACTTGTCCTGATTGATGGTGGAAGAGGGTTCTTCACGTATAGAGATTGATGATGCCTTCCCAGATGAGCACATTTTGAAAGTCACTATTTTACCTTGGTATGCTAACATTGTGAATTATTTGGTTACAGGTGACTTACTGGCTCATTGGGATCGGAGGAGAAGGTTGCACTTCATGTCTCAAATCAAATACTATACGTTGGAGGAACCAGACTTGCTCAAAATATGTCCGGATCAAATTGTTCGAAGATGCATTCTGGACGAGGAGATCCCGAGTGTTTTGATGCACTTGCATTCGTATGCTTGTGGGGGCCATTTCAGTGGTCACAAAACTGGGTACAAAGTGCTCAATAGTGGGCTTTATTGACCAACCATTTTCAAAGACGCATTTACTTTTGCTAAAAATTGTGTTGAGTGTCAAAAATTGGGGGGTATCTCCAAACGGGATGAGATGCCTATGAAACCGATCCTTATTGTAGATATTTTCGATGTATGGGGGATCGATTTTATGGGGCCCCTTCCCTAATTCGCATGGCAACATGTATATCTTGGTGGCGGTCGACTATGTGTCGAAATGGGTTGAAGCGATTGCTACCAAAACAAATGACCATACCGTGGTTTGTAATTTTGTTCAAACGAATATAATTTCTAGATTTGGGATCCCCGAGTAATCATTAGTGATGGAGGGTCTCACTTCAAAAATTTTAACTTTGGCAAACTATTGAAACGGTATGGTGTTGACCATCGAATTTCTACCCCTATCATCCGCAAACAAGCGGTCAGGTAGAGGTATCAGATAGGCAAATCAAAGAGATTTTGCAAAAGACTGTTCGACTGGACCGTAAGGACTGGTCGACAAAGTTAAACGATGCTTTATGGGCCTATCGAACGGCACATAAAACACCGTTTGGTACCACACCTTACCGTTTGGTTTACGGTAAAAATTGTCACTTGCCGGTCGAGCTTGTGCATCGAGATTTTTGGGCTATTAAAGAGGTTAACATGAAATATGATGATGCAGGTAAGGAGCGAAAGTTAAAGTTATGCAAGTTGGAAGAGCTTCGGGAGGAGGCGTATGAGTGTGCTTCGAAATACAAGGATGGAATGAAGCGAGCACATGACGCAAAGTTGAAGCCAAAGGAGTTTGCGGTAGGGCAAAAGGTTTGGCTCTACAACTCAAGGCTTAAATTCTTTCCCGGGAAGCTAAAGAGTAAGTGGATGGGTCCATACGTGATCACACGGGTCGGAAAATTGGGTGATGTCACCATTGAGGACCCGAAGGATGGGTTAAGGCAAACAGTTAACGGTCATCGTCTAAAACCATTTCTTGATGGTAATAATGATAAGGGCGAGAAGAACATGGAAGTGGTAAGCTTCGTGGTGGGCATACCACATTACGAGGTCAGTTGAGAACCGGTAACACGTTTTGTAGAGTTATGTACTACTTTTAATTGTTTGGGTGCATTGTTTTAGAATAGTCATGCTTATTGTTTTGATCTAACAACTCTTTGAGATGTGTGAAGTTTCGTAAGCTATAAATGAGTATTGAAGACATGAGGTATGTTATCGAACTCTTTTATGTGTATTGGGGACAATACACGACTTCTTAGGGGGTGGTAGGATCGTTAACGATAGGTTGTTAGTGAATTGTAAAACCGAAAAAGTCACACAAAAAGATTTTTAATAATTTCTAGGATTTAAATTAGATTAGACTCTTTTTGTAAAAAGCTCATGTTTTTGCCCTTAGTTTCTTAAAAAAATAGATTTAGGAGTGCCGTCGGCGACGGGGTGTCAAATGATGGCCGTCGGGTGAAAAGTGTCGTAGACAACGGGTTAAGGCGTCAGAGACAAAAAAAATGGAAAATCCACTTTTGGGGGGGCGTCGGCGACGGGCCAAGGCACCGTCGGCGACGGTGCCTGGTTTGTCAGCCGACGCTGATTTGTTATTTACGTGTTTTTGCGAACCAAAACTCCTACTTGACCCGTTTTCAGCCACCCGAGAGCCATTTTAACCACAATTTCAACCTGGGAGACCCCATATCTGATTCCTAACCCTAATCTATCACAAAATCTCTGCATTCATCACCACCATAACTCACTTCATCTTCCATCTCTTCATCTCCTTCATAAGAACCCTAAACTTCAATCCTTCATAACTTCTTCAAATCTTCACCAAATCTAGTGATTCTTGAGCCTATTTTGTGTATTTTTCCGAGAGGAACAAAACCCCCAACTTTGTTTTCACCAATTTTTGTAGTCTGCAAGATTTCTGGACATGAAATTTCGGGTTTTTGAAGAAGTTCATCAAGCTTCAAGATTTTCTTCTTTCTTTAGTTCTTCTTGCCTAAACAACATTAAAGGTAAGATTTTTTTCTCAGATTTAAGCATGATTATCATATGGTTAGTCAATTTCTTACGAAATTTTTAAACTCTTTGGTTTAGAGTAGGTTGTTTATTGCAATTTATGATGTTATAGCTTATATTTGAGCATGAATAGATGATTTGGGTGGGATTTGAGCTTACAACAACTTTAATGATGTGATTACACATGTTGTTAGTATGCTTGAACATGAGCATGGTGTTGAATCTTGTTGAACTTCCATGGATTTGGGAATAAACATGATGAATATTAAGTTTTAGATTATAAAGTTACCACTTTTAAGTTTAAACAAGCTAATTTATATCTAAAGCAAAGGTTCAATCAACATCATTGTTTATGTTCAAAAGTTGGAGTGTTTGAATTCTTGGTTATACTAATTGGTTCCTTGTGTTTGATTGTAGCCATGTTTGGAAGAAAAAGAAGAAAGACTTCCAGTGAAGGGTCATCTTCGCGAGCCGGTTCGGGCTCAGGTTACGCCCAAGAAAGTGGGAACAATTAAGTAATGTTGAAGAGGGGGATGGTCAGTTGGAACGCTAGGACTGGGATTGGGATGAATTCAGAAATAGCCGTACAGCTTTGCAGTGGGACGACAACAAGAAGAAGCCGTTTTCGAGGTATAACAATAAAAAACTGGAGGCAAAAATGTGGAAATGGAAAATGGTTTCCGGGAACGTCACTACTTCGATTCCGGAACGAACTGTTCCGGAGAGGTCTGTTAACATGGAGGAGTTCAGGGCAATAGGAATCGCCCAAAAGTTTGAAAGACTTGGCTAGGAGAGAGTTTTGGATTGGTGTGAAGACATCACACCGAGGGTTTATTTGGTAACAGTTTGTGAGTGGCTGTCAACATTACAGTTTCTAAACAGGGATGGACCACCGGTCACGTGGCAATTGGTTGTGACATTGGGAAGAACCAGATGATCATGTCATTCGAGCACATGAATTGTATTGCTCGTTTTGATTCGTTGGGAGCAGATGCTTATTACTACTACACCATTGACCAATTTCTGGATAACAAGGTGAATCTTGCTGACCCAGCCGGCATGTTAGTCACTGTGCTGCCGGGGTCCGGTGGGTTAGGTGAGTCGAGAAATGATCTGTCGTTGGAGGGGCGGATCCTCCAAGGTATATATCTTGAGAACGTCATGGTGCGGTTTGGAGACCGCGGGAAGGTAAAGGTGCCCAACTGTAGGGTGCTACATTCATTGCTGGTTGGTGCACCAAAGTTCTCATGGCGCCAAATTGTGATGATGAACACGTGGGACACACGTGAATCATGCACCAGAAAGATGATACC